>JAAFCE010005724.1:11983234-12019600 GCA_013389805.1 Trigoniulus corallinus | reverse complement strand
CATTGAGCAACCGACCATGGCATTGATTAATGAATATTTTTATTTTATAACCCCACCTTCGGCAGTGTTATCCACCTAGTAGTTAAACTTAGGACAACAAAGAAACAGAATGGGAGAAATTAATATACAGTGAAATCCGTTTAACACGAACACTCTTAACATGAAATAACACTGTGGTCCGGACAAAATACTATGTAATTCCATACATGTTTTTCTTTTAACACGAACTAAAAATCGCTTAACACGAAATTATTTTCCTTCTCAGCTAACAAAATACTGGATATACAACATATACCGTAGTTTTCGTTAAACTAATCAAATAAACAATGGTTGCAACTGTTGCTAGATTACAGCCTGGGTTTGGGATGGTAGAGGCATGCCATTGACAAACCTTTCAAACTATGGGGAGGGGGCCTTTTATTGACAATTTATGTTCAAATAGACACTGCAAAAAAATCACATTTTATCCCAAAAACAATAATTCTTTTAGGTTCTTTTTTTAAATTATGCATGAGTACATGTTCCAACATTGCATTATACAACCAAACTAGAAACTTTGGCAGGTAAATTAATGCTTTGTTGGTTATATTACTAAAAATTACAAGTGTAACTTTCAGCAATAAATCCAATTAATAAAATATGGCGACATACAAACAATGATGGGTTTTCTGCATGCATCGTTTAGCACGAAATTCTTTTAACACGAAAAAATATTTTGGTCCCTTCAGTTTTGTGTTAAACGAGTTTCACTGTATAACAGTCGACAGGACAGAAAGATGAAGTAGAGACTGGTAAGGGAACTGAGCAAACGGGACTATTGGGTGACGGTTTTTACAAGGGCTCAAAGTCTAGGTCGCTTACAGGTCATCCTCATCATAAATATTTTGAATTTGAGGGGAAGGGCGATGTGAACCAAACTTCACTTCTAAAACATTTGATAGTCTTAGTTTCCTTTCTGCCTTAGGAAGGGTAGATTGATAACCTAGCAGTAAAAAATGAAGGAGGGTACACAGTACGTCAGAGGAAGCTGAAGATGCCCACAGTAAGCCTATCATGTCTACAGGCAGCTCACTAAATGTTCTCTTATGACTTACTCCGGAGCCCTTTTAACGTCTAAATCCTATCTTAGATACGTTATATGGAGTAAGATTTTATCAACATTACTATGAGGCTATTTTTTTTGAGTTTTGCTGGAGGTGATTGCATCAAAGTGCTTCTCCGACTTTTAAAACTAAAACTAATTTTCATTTCTTAATATATTTTTGTCGCCATACCATTAGATGAAAATGATACGACGCTTAAAATTTCACTTCACTTTTTATTTCTAGGTTGGCTGAATTACAAAAATCTAAAGATGATTTAACGACTCAAAATGAAAGTTTGCAAACTGAAATCGTTGAACTGAACGATAAATTGATCACTGTTAAAAAGAAGATAGCATCCCAAGAAGATGACATATCATATTTACAAACAAGATTAACAGAAGTAAGAGTTCTTCTTAACGACAGCAGTACAATATTTTGACATTTACAGTACTTTATGTACGATATTAGTTTCCTATGGCAAACTTTAATGTATAGCTAAAGCAATTTTTAGATACATACTAAAGTTACACTAAAAATGTAACTACTTAAAAGGGAAATTCAATCAGAATATTTATGTACTTTTCAGGTATCCAATAATCTTCAAGATAAGGAAATTCATCTCCAGAGAGAAATTCGGCTTAGAGAGAAGGGTGAAATCGAGTTTCGACAAGTGAGGGCAGAAGCCTACCACAAAGAGACAACCATTCAATTACTTAATAAGACTATTGAAGAATATGAAAATAATGTGAAAAATCTTCGTAAACATTTGGAAGAAACGAAGGTAAGCTTATTTTTTACTTTCAACATTTAAGACAAATCTTTAAAATAAATATTGAATATTCAATTCAGCAATATAGTCGACATAAGCGAGTTGCAAAAGATTTTATAGTGATACAGTATTATTTGTTTTTAAAAGGTGACATATGAGGGCCTCAAACTCGAGACAGATAAGCTGAAAACCAATAATGAAAAACTGGAACACGAGACTGAATCCATGCACTGTCGATTAAATAAATTAAACGAGGAAAACCACCGGAAGACAACTGACCTAAAGGTAAAACGAAGTTCATTATTAAACCAGAAAAATTTTAAGTTGGACCGCGACAATGTGGTTGGCAACAGGCAGGGCCGGCCATCCGGGGGGGAAGGGGTGCAGAGGGTGCATTGCACCCGGGTCCCACGATTGAGGGGGCCCCATCAGGGGCCAGATCATTGCTAATATTAAAAGTTTAATGAGTCATTGTAGGAGCAACGTCCCTCATTCGACCCTGCCAATGCAACATAACCTAAACGTAACCTAACAACCCTGCCATTGAACTACACCAGGGTTGTACAGCCTTTCTGGTGTTGTGGGTCACTCGGCTGTTCCATGAATTGATTGCCAGCCACAGGCTGTCAAAACAAAAACGGATGAAGATAACGTTAGGTGTTAAATAGCAGGTAGGCTACAATGCATAATTAAAAATTATGCACCATGGGCCACATTACAAGCCTCAATGGGCCACAGGCTGGACAACCCAGAATTAGAGATTAAGAGTCAATAATTTAATAATGCTATAATTTTGGGGTTGTTAAAACCAAAATACCTTTAGTAATCAGAAGTGCAATAAAAAAAATATAACGACACGGGTCCAACTAAAAATGTTCCAAGGTGTGGACGTCCACATAAGTTTTCAGACCAACTCATAAATGCAATGGCGATATATTAGGACACATGGCATCATCCAAAAATGTAATACCTTCCAAAATTAGGAAGGATCTCAGAATGGGATAGGGGGAGGGCATCTAGGAGGAGTCCATTTACTCTGAATCCTTTTATTTTTACTTTTGGAAAACTATTTTGGGGCCCAAAAGGATTTTTGCACCCGGGCCCCATTCTAGAGAAGGCCGGCTCTGGCAACAGGCATTAGACACAAGTGCTCTTAAGGGTGCTAACAAGGTGTATCAGAGCGGGCCATCACGTTACAATGGTAGGCTAGGCTAGAGTAAAATACAGTAAAGGTGCTAATCATCATCATTATATCCTTCTCCAGCAAGAAACTGGGTCGGGTCTGCGAGTTCCAATCCTCCAACCCCGCCGATCCCCGACCAGGCCCCCATCCACCCCGCACACACCCATGTCCTTTTGTACCACCTGCTCCCACGTCCTCTTTGGTCTTCCCCTCCCCCTGACGCTCCAAACCACCTGCTGTCCCATGATGGACCTAGCCAGCTCCTCCTCCCCCTTCGCATCACATGCCCACGCCACCTCAATTTGTTTCCCTTCATCTTCTCCGCGATGTCTCCCACCCCTAGACTACCTCTAACATGGTCGTTTCGGATCCTGTCAGCTCGTGACACTCCGCTCATGAAGCGCAGCATTCGCAAAATACAGTAAAGGTGCTAGTCGGCAAAATTTCCTGGTGTATGTGCTCGCCCCTTGGCGGAGGAGGAAATGTGCCCCATTGAATCAAAATAGCCCTAGGATAACTAAACATATGGATAGCAGCATTAGGTTGGCAGCCGGCTGCGAAACAATAACGTTCAACAGATCGTTCATTTGTCTCAATGGGACAAAAATGGGCACCTGACCATACCATAGGTGGAGGAAAAGAGGTTAATGATGATGAGAATTTATTTTTAGAAAGCGGAAGTTCCTTTTTAAATAATAGTTCAGGGTTTGAGTATCAGTTGCTGATTGTCTGGGTTGGCAGAGAAAAATAATGAAAATCGTTAAAAGTGTAGGAGGTAAGTTATAGTAGGAAGAGATGAGGGAATATGGCCTCTGTCTCCACCTAAATTCTTCTCTACTCCATATTACATCTGTCTTTATTACCGGTACCTGTTTCTAAAACTGCTTCAAAGGCGTGTATAGATACAAAATACAATAAAAAAAAGTTTGGATTCTTTGTAATTGGAAGAGATAGTTTCAAATTCCAAACTTTCTGATTAAATTTATTGCGCTTTGGTGATCAATAACAGGTCTTACACCAAATTTCTACTGCTTCTCTGATTTCTTTAAGAAAAAATAAAAGAAAAAAACCTCTCGAACCCCATTAAAATCAAATTCATCTTTTTTATTCAATGAATCACTTGAAGTGACGTCATTAAGAAAATAATTTTTAGCTTCCTCCAGAAATCATTAGATGAATAGCAAGAAAGCAATCTTAATCAACAAATTGATTCCTACGACATCTCATATTTTGTGGTCTTTATGAGAACCCAATTGTTTAAATTTCCCGGCGATCCAATTTCCAATCCCTTAACAATAAGAAAGTCTACCATTGTAGCTGATTGAGAACCTGTCCAATCATGAAAAAATAGCCTGGTGATGTTTTTATTGAGGATGGGGTTAAGGGACTCTCATCACTCACCTTCCATCGACCTAACCTGTGGTGCAACCAAGTTCTGAAGCCCCCTTCTTCTAAATACTAACTAATGCTATCAAACCAATCTATCACCCAATAAAAATATTGATTAATGATTCGTTTCCGTAAAAATAAATATCTAGTTTTTGCCTTTTGCAGTCACAGATATTAAGCTGCTATCTCTCCCTTAATCAAGAGAGTTCAGTCATGGTTACACTTCCTGAAATGGAACCCACTGATGTTCCGTATGCTCTCCATTTACCTAGTTAGGCCTCCATAACGCGACGTCCGAAGCAGCTTCAAGGTTCCTAGGGTTTCTTTTAATTCAGGTAGGCCTTCTATCCATTCTTCATTTCATCTTATTGATAAAAAGGCAGTAAAAAGTTGAAGGAATGTGACGATGGACGGAAAGGAAATCGATAGGAACCACTTGTTAACAATGAATAGGTAGCTATCCTATCGATCCAGTGTCTAACATTCACGTTGATTAAGTTTAATATACAATGACAGAGGCGTATCCAAGGATTGGTTTAAAATATTGGCATCCCCCCTCCCTCCACCAACTGCAAATTAATCATGGTTATGATATACGACCCATTCTTGTATCTAATTTTCAATTCACAATTCAGCAACATTACTGTACATCTAATAACAAATAGTTTTTCCGGAGGGGTGTATGACACACTCATACAGCGATCTTTCATTGAAAAATTTAATGTACACTTTCGCATCATCATGCATTTTTTTGGTTGCTGTAGCCACAGCGGGCATCTCATTTCAATGAGTCGTGCGAAATCTAAAGAAAATTTTATATATATATATAAAAGCAGGAATTTCATTTTATACAATAAAGCCGAGGCGTATTTTGTACAAAAAAAGTAGTTGAATTTATACTCAAAAATTGGATATTATTTTCAGTTAGGCTATAGAAAATATTTCATGTAGGGAGGGGCAGGAATGGGGAAAAAAGGGACCCATATCTTTCTAAAAAAAAAATCAACCATCTAATATAGGGCATGCATCAGTTGTGGTAGTGGTAGTAGTTGTTGTTGTTGTTGTGTCGCTATAACACAATGTTTTGAACAGGTTATGGATATTATTGTTGGTTACCATGGTTACTTATATACCATGAATGGTAATGGTGAAAAAAGTAAACATTTTATTGTTGATATCTGAATTAAATAGTAAACCAACGCTATAAATGTGAGTTTTCTATAAGTAAATATAGCAATAACGCGATATTATCATTTTGGAGGAAAAAAACAGGGTCCAATACAGGTAAGGTTATACTTTATGTGTCAACTATAAATCGAGTTTGGAAATTGCATCATATAGAAACAGAGAAGTACCTATTTTCAAAGATAATATTGTGTGTGTAAGAGAGAGACAGAAGCACCAAAAATAATGTGTTACTCAGCCAGACCCATATTCTCACTAGATGTTGTTATCTACTACAGTAGAAATATAGTATACTGTATATTCATTTTAGACCTAGTTATCCGGTCCCATACTGTATAACTTAAAACCAAATATATTTCTAAAAAAAGATAGTATCACCCTATATAAAATCAAAGTATAAAACATAAATTTACTTCTTGAGAAGATAAGAAATACGTTAGTGGGGGCAAACAAATACATATTTTTTTTAAATGACAGGTGTATTTTAAACGTTAAAAGAAATACAAATCCTGTCACGGATCAATCACTGATAAGTCTCAGTAAAGGGTTGAAGCGGTTATGAGGGGTTGGAGTGGGAAGCACTACGTGTAGGAGAAACAGTTCCTGTAGTTTAAGAGAAATGTTATCATCCCTTGGTCAAGAGGATCATCTTAAGAATCCCCTAAGAATGCCCTCCCTCTTATTTGACACGAATGTTCACCGGTGCTCCCCAAAAATGATTTGCTTTCCTGAACTCTGCAAAATATTATGGAGTAGCAATAGGTGCCAGTGGTTCTTTTTTTCAAAGCCCTATTGTAAGACCAGTCGAAAATAGTCGAGCTCGGTCCCTACCGTTCGAAGGGTTGCTGACTGCAAGGAGTAGGACCGGTGCGAAGGTCATCAGCATCCTGTGTTCAAATCTCAGCTAAGCGCTTCTTCCCGTCATTTCCGTATTGGCGCCCGCCTGCAGTTCAGGCTCTGACGGTTCACTTCCACCAGCCCTGGTAGAGAGAGATAGATACAGTGGATTTTACATTCAACTTCCGGCCCTCATACTAGCCTTTCTGGTTCTGCTTTTACTTTTCTGGTTGTAAAATGGAAACTTGTGTGTATCCACCTCTTTCTGCGGGGGGAAATGGGGTAATTGGATTTGGAGTAATTAGGAAACCACTGCATTTGAATATAGCGTGACACCCCCTATTTAAGTGGAACTTAGAGGAAGGAATCGTACCTTCTGTAGGTAGACAACTGACATTCAAAATTAAACGTTATGTATCAGTATGTATCTCATACTACGACTGTAATCTCTGAATTGTATATTCAGTTAAAGGAAGATGAATGCATCAAATTGAAGAACGAAATCTTGAAATTGACAAAACTAAGAGACTCCCTTTATGTCAAAATTCATAAACTGGACGAACAAATTGCTATGACAACTCGGCAAAGCGAACTACTGAAAGGATCACTTCACGTTCTCGAAAAAGGTAAGAAAATACTGCCATGCTGCACATTATTGTTTAGTCTGAGAGCATCCGGATATAGCACAACAATTCGAAATCAATAATAAATATTCCAGTATCTTTTTTCTTCTTCCTCCATTTCCCGTCCATGTCAGGATCAGGCACCCACGAGTTGCCGATTTACTAAGAAATATGAATAGAAATTGATAGAGATCAATATAGAAATAGAGTGCGACACAATAATTCGGATATCGAGAATTTATAGAAGCAAACAGTAAAAGAATGATGATGCTTTAAGTGCCTAGATGGGTGATGTAATATCACGACCCTTTTAGTCACCCACCTGCAAATATGCACCTATGTAGTGGCCTTGCACAATTCTTGTAACGAACCCCGCTCCACATGGAGATCACGCCCCACCCTGGCAGCTACCCTTTTAAGTATCAGTGCAAACACAAGCCATTTCACTACGCCGGCGTTGCAGGTATCCCCTGGCATCCATAAAGACACCGCACAAATTTCTGCCAGACCACCTCCTCCTGAAATAACCCTTTCTGTGTCTCCCGTTGGATAGGAAGTAAAGTCGTGGTCCTGTGTGGAGTGCAACATGCCACTCTGCACATAAAGCCCTTTCTACATGAAGAAATATATTTGTTGATCAACAACATTCCCAGTTGTAGCTCTTGGTCGCCTAGCGTCCGTAAATAGCTTTCAGAGCATCCAGAGGTAGGAGTTAAAGACTCAAATGAACCATGGAGTAAACACAAGTAAATATCTCTACGAAATAATGCATTCCGACAATTAAATTAAAAGACCCCCTCATCATATTAATCTTCACATTTTGCGAAACATGCAGATAATTAATTGCATTTACGAATAATGAAGCAGAGACAAGATACTGCTGCTTTCTTATAGTCAGCATCGTCATACAGACATGCAACCATATGTGAATTTAGAGTAAAATAGTTTCAATATTAAAAGTCATATTTTGTACTGATTAGTTTTGTATATTGTTTCATTAAAACAAAACGGTTGTCAGTAGTAATGAAAGAAAGATTTGGGTGACTAAACGAATGTTATTTTTTTTGGTTAAAAAACTGAAGCTAATGGGGGAGAAATGGCCTAGTCTGCTTACGTGCTTTGCATTTAAGATATGATTCGTCTTGCCCGATTTTCTTCAGGGCTTTTTTAATACTTGAAGATTTCATTTCAAAATCAACAAATCTCTTCTTTCATCCTGCTCCCACACCCTTCAAAAACCCTTTGATCATTTTTCAACTCACATATTCTCATTGATCCTAACCGGTTACTATAGCAACTTGATTGGTTACTATGACTACTTGTTGCAGAGACTGATGCTGCTAAGAAGCAAACTGCTCAAGATGAGAAAGTTATTGATGAACTTCTTCGAGAAAAAACTACCCTCAATAAGGTAAGTTTTACACATTGCAATAGTAAGGAATCAGATTATCATTCATTTAAATAAAATATAACAACAGTAGCCTGCTTTTCCATTCAGAAAACGCTCATTAATATTTCTCTTTTCAAAATCACGCATAAAGCTTCTTTTTGAATTTCAGCAAAATAATTACTACAAGCTATTTAGTTTGCATTTCATATGCATGATGTCAAAAACTGTATCGTGTCTGTAATTTAAAAGGTAGTGCAAGTCTGTAACTGCCATTATGCACTTCGTACCAACATAACATAGTCACGGATTTCCCTAAGATTAGCTACAAATAGTTAACTAACAGCTTTCTGTTTTTCTTTGATCCGATAGTAATGAAGTAGAATATTTCAGCATAATACAGACTGAAACTGCATGCTACATTACTTTCCAATCTACGGTAAAGGCGCGACTGGCTCCCCTTCGTCTAAAAGGAACTCAGGGTCTTGGGCCAGTATCGAGCATTATACATATGTCATCGCCTATCAAGACCCTGAGGGAGCGCCAAATTGCGTTGGACACACCAGTTCTCGCCTGATCACTAAGCTAAGCAACGCAACCCCTGCTAGTACTGACATGGGTGGCCGCTCGGGAAAACTGGGTACTGCTAATACCCAAAAATCGTCGCATTAGTGTAGTGTCTGTGTAGTCTCTGCATCAGAACTACGCAGTGGACGGGGCTCTAATGACGTTGTAGTTGTAGGGCCCTAAAACACCAACGCAAAAAGCAACTCTTAACCCTTTTCCCGCTTATGGCAGGGTCGGCTACCCATTTGTCCCTCTGAATGGACACAGGGTGATATATTGGTCATAGTTTTTTTTGCAGCCGGTTGCCGGCCAAAGCTGCACCCCTACGCTTATTTATCGTCGGTCTAGTGTTCGTTGGGGAGCGCGCCAGGGGGCGTGCTCCTACACCTGGAAAAGAGAGGGCTCTTTTACGTGCAAGTGCCATCGTACAACCACACGGGACCTCCGTTTTACTTCTCATCCGAAAGAAGGCACACTCGCTGCTTCTCTCTCGCCCGAAAGAAGCCGACCCACCACGGTCCAGTATCGAACCTAGAACTACTGGCGCAGTTGCCGAGCATGCTAACCACTACGCCACCGCGGTGGGTTTTCCCTAAAAACACCAACGAACGAACAAAAATCAAGGTACTGAGCCAATGACTAATACGCGATTACTTTTCACAAAAATAGCGTAAATTCCGAAAATAATGCTTTGTTTTATCCCCAATATATCATTATTTTATAATATGGTCGCGTAGGATAATGATGGCATAATAGAAGACTGGCCTTCACCTCTGGCCTTCTCAAGAGCCATTTTCTAGAAATTCAATTTAAAAAATTCAAACTCATTGTATGAATTTCAAGCATTGCCATCAATTTTTTCGGTTCATTGATTCTGGCGCATTATATTTATGTCTGTAACAATAATACGGCTTAGACACTCTTGCACGTACTCATGAAAGTCGAGTAAACAGATTGTGAAGAGTGCCTACTTGAAGTACACAGAGAGAGGTAGCGTCCTCATTTCCCACTGTGCCCTTACTACAGAGAAATTCAAAGGAAACAAGCTTTGATGGCCAGAAATTTTTGCCGTAATAATTTGGTGTATTGATTGATGCTTATAACATGTGGTCGATTATTTCGCAAAGGCTATGCACAAACATCCCCTTACTTTCTCGAAAATTTTGCTAATTTTCGCTCACTTGTGCAGAAAGGGGTTCGTGGTATGAAGTGAGAAATTGTGACATCTATGCCACAAGCAGCAAAGAAAACGCGTGGAGATATTATTTTGGTCCTTCTCTCAGTCGACAAAGGAACAAACCTATGCTAATTCCAAATAATAATGCTCATCTATGCCGAAATCTTGGTGAGGAATGGCTAGAAGGCATCTGATATGGTCCGAACTAAGTCTATCTGTACTAACTATTAGAAAACGTCAATAAAGACGGTGGAGAGACCCGCCGTGGTGGCGTAGTGGTTAGCTCACTCGGCTCTAGGTTCGATACTGGACCATGGTGGGTCGGCTTCTTTCGGGCGAGAGAGAAGCCGCGAGTGTGCCTTCTTTCGGATGAGAAGTAAAACCGTGGTCCCGTGTGGGTGTACGATGGCGCTTGCAAGTAAAAGAACCCTCTCTACTACGCAACGGGTAGATGAGGCAAAATTTCCAGGTGTAGGAGCTTGCCCCCTGGCGTCGGTAGCATTCCCCCGACGATAAATAAGCGTAGGGGTGCAGCTTTGGCCGGCAACCGGCTGCAAAAAAAAAACTGACCAATATATCACCCTGTGTCCATTCAGAGGGACAAATGGGTACCCGACCCTGCCATAGGCGGGAAAAGGGTTAGGAGTTGCTTAATAAAGACGGTGGAGATCTATCATGTTTTCCGTGTAGAAAAGGTTCTTTTATAAGCAGGTGTTGTTGCACACCATACAGGAAAGTTATTTTCCCCGTTGACGGAAAGTGCACTTGAGACTTCATCAAAAGAAAACCACTTTTAAAGTCGGCTTCTCTACTTTTGGAAGTCAATCACATCGGCCCGGACTGAACCTGCATCCGGGGACTCAACGCAAGCGCGCTTAAGTCACTGAAACGGGATGTTTACATCAGGTTACAGATTGTTACCGAAGTGGTCCAAAAAATGGCGGGGCTGTATGATCAAATGGTCCTTCTAGCAATCCAGTGACCTGGTTCATGCACATGTTAGTGTCGAATTTCAGTAGGGAAGTGCTGATACCTGAAAATTTCGAAAATCGAAGCACTTTTTGGATGAAAGGAATGCTTTGGCTTGACGATGGTATCCTAAACATAATACTGATTCACACCGCATGGCGTCTAGGTCAGGCAGGTTAAAATCGGGTTATCGGGGGCACATTGGTGACACATACATTGCCATGAGGGTCACACCCACACGCTGCAATGGTGATTAGTGTTGACCTTATGTTTTTTTTTTTTACTACTGAAGTAGTTTAAGTGATAACCCCGCTTCGGTGGCACAAAAGGCGGCGTGGTCGATCTACTGTGCCAGTGGTTCGAGGTTCGATATTGGATCGAGGTGGGTTGATTTCTTTCGGGCGACAGAGGAGCTCCGAGTGCGCCTTTCTTCGGATGAGAAGTAAAACAGAGGTCCCGTGTGGAGTTCGATGACATTTGCACGTAAAAGAACCCTCTTTACTATGAAACGGGTAGATGAGGGAAAATTCCAAAGTGTAGGAGCTCGCCCCTTGGCGATGATGGAGTGCACCAACGAACAGTAGACCGGTTGCAGCTGGCTGCGGAAAAGCACCGTCCAATATATCACCCTTATGTAAATTCAGAGGGACAAGATCGGCACTTGACCCTGCCATAGGCGGGAAAAGGATATACAGTAAAACACGTTTATAACGTTCATGGCTACAACGTTTTCACGGCTATAGTGTCTGTTTGGGCTGGTCCCTGCAGAGCCTTTGGCTTTTTACTGGTAAAGGGTCAAGGATATAGCGTTTGCTTTCATGGCTATAACGTTTGCAGGGTCCTGGTGGGCAGCCAAGTTTTTCATATCGTATCATGGATATGAAAAACTTCCAAACCATATGTGCATATGTCCTGATCAGGAATGTTGCATATGTGCAGAATGTACAACATAAGTTGTTCATTACATACTGATGTGTGGGTTCAGTACTGATCGCTAATGTGTGGGTTTAGTACTAATGACACAAGCGACCTAGAGTTGAGGTGGTAAGACAATTTGGGATTCCTATTGCCACTCTCAAAACAGCTATCAACAATTGTGACAAAACACAATGAACTTGTGTAGAGGTCAGTCAAGATACCAAGAGGATATGTGTGCCTCAACATCCAGAGGTGAAAGCATTATTTGTTTGTTTGTTGGTGTTTTAGGGCCCATCAACTACAAGGTTATTAGAGCCCCGTCCCCGTCTTCACTGTTATAACGTTTGTTCCCTTTGGTCCCCAACAAAACGTTATAATCGTGTTTTACTGTAGTAATAAATAGTTTGGCTAGATTGAGGAGCATGCGCGATTTGAATTCATCTTCTTTTAGGACGAGTAGCTATTCATGCACTGCTATAGAAACCTTTTGGGGGCCGTAGGTTTGCCTGAAAAGGGCCGCATGTTCGACAAGCCTGTTCTAGGTGACTGAATGTACACTTGAGTTTTCCTACTGGTCCTCCAGAACGCCGCCAGCCTTATATATTGTGATGCATACAATTGCGATTCAAACGGTGTTTCTTCAACAAAACCCTTAGGGCTTAATTGTAAACAAACATCTTTTACTTTATAGAGTTTGAGTGTGCTTATTACGCAAGGAAGTTTAATTTACTCAGAGTAATCCGAAATTTAATGTTTTCCCCATGTAAACAGAGGAGAATACATTTTTCACCCAATTTCGGTATTATGATAGACTACAACTCGAAAATAGCTTGTAATAGTTATTTACAACATTGGCGAGAGTTACACCTCCGTAGTTTGCAATGCGTATGCTAAACTCCCTTGAAATCGAGGAAGGGCGAGCAGATATTGGGCCTACTTCAAATAGAAAGTATGCTATGGTCCACTTCAGCGTAATAATACAGAACCCATTAAATTGCACTGCGCAAAAAAATACATAGAAAGCAGATCACTTGGCAAAGAAGACAGTCTGTACACAAAAGATGCTATTATAAACTTTTTTTGGGATTGTTTTCAACCTTGGAATTTAGGTTCCATTATCTCTGACAGACTGATGCATGTCTGAATTTATACCCGCCCACGTTGTAACATACTGTTTATCATCAAGCAGAAATCTCTCATCTACAACTATTTAGTAACCTTGTTTTGTGAACACATGACTGCTGTGTCTGACACCCAGTCTCAGTTTATTTAATGCGGAATTCAAGAAACGCAAGCAAAAAGAAGTACGTCACCGAATAGGGTCACACAGTCTGGGACCTTGTAATGCGAAGGCTGAAAGATATCGGGTACAAGTCCGAGAAGCTGATACATTTTTTTGTCCTGCATTCCGCTGGTCAACTGTCAAACTTTGCATCACAGAGGACTGGCGGAATGTCCTCAAGTGCAATAGGTATATTCTGTATGAAGGTAAACATCCCTACTTCCGGTTTATAAACAATTCTTTTCGACCCGTATTGCGTAGTGTCGTAACAAATGGAGTCCTCACCAAACGTGCTCCTGAAACCTTTTCTGATGTCCCACAACGGATGGAAGTTTTTAAACATTCGCATACCATATTTATTCTAATAAACGGCACGCCGTTTAATTTTTCAAAGGCTTTTTTGTTGCGGCATTTATTGGAGGGCGTTGTTAATATTTCTGTACCTTTAATAAGGCACCCCCATAGACAACCCAGCCAATATTCCTTGTTTGCTTGTTGGTGTTTTAGGGCCCTTCAACTGCACGGTGATTAGAGCCTCGTCCACTGTGTAGTTCTGACGCAGGAACTGCACAGACACTACACTAATGCGACGATTAATGGGTATTAGCAGTACCCAGTTTTTCCAAGCGGCTACCTATGCCAGTACTAACTTGGGTTGCATTGCTTAACTTCAGTGATCAGACGAGAACTGGTGTGTCCAACGCAATTTGCCGCTCCCCCAATATTCCTGTGGGTTCCAGACGCCTGGCTTGGGTGTCCCGAGTTAGAGCATGTTTAGTGGACCCACAGACCCGACAGAGAGCGGAGAATTGCGTTGGACAAACCAGTTCTTATCCGATCACTGAAGTTAAGCAACGCAAGCCCAGTTATTACTGACATGGGTGGCCGCTTGGGAAAACTGGGTACTGCTAATACCCCAAAATCGTCACATCAGTGTAGTGTCTGTGCAGTCTCTGCATAAGAGCTACACTGTGGGCGGGGCTCTAATGACCTTTTAGTTGAAGGGCCCTAAAACACCAACAAGCAACAGACACCGACTACCCTGACACAGGCGGGATAAGGGTATGATGATGATGAATTCAATACCTTTAATAAGCAGCGCGCCGTTTATTAGAGGGAGCTGTTTATTATTTTTTTCACCTTGAAGGTGCGCCGGTTATTGGAGGGTGTCGTTTATTAGAGGGCGCTGTTAATTAGAATAAATACGGTATGTTTTTTTTGATAATTTCCATGATAGCCGATGGAGACCTCTTGCTTTGGTTATTATTAAAATCTGCATTAATTTCGGTTATGTTTTCTTACAGAATGTACTAAAAATGACATCATTGACTGAAAAACAGTCAGAAATCATCAAATCTTACGAACAATCGAAACGAGTGACAGATACAACAATTTCTCAACGCAAGGATGAAATTACGAAAAACCAAAAACTAATTTCGGATTTGGTTAGAGAGAGAGATAGAGCTCAAAATGAAAATACGGACCTGAAAAATAAGGTAATATAACTATTAGGTTAATTTATGAAATATCCTCATTTATAATAAAATTTCACACCACAGTAAACACTCTTATGGTTGGTTAAATTAAAAATGGGATTCTTCATCTTAGAACCAGCACATTGTAAATGAAAGTCAGAACTAACTTTCCGTTCAATTGCTACAAATAAATAACCGATTGAAGTTTTATATATATACACACACATATATTTTTGAATAAAATATTTGACTGTGTTCTAGATCTCAATTTTGATCGCAACTTCAAAATACGCCTTCAATTTAAACCTCAATTTTCCATATATTTTTTTCTCCTGAGGCATGAAATGTGCAACCCTCCTCCCAAACAAAAAAAATGTGAAATAAATCTTGAAGAAAGTCAAAATTTGAATTTACATATGACGATGAAGCAGTAGTTGTAGTAGTAATAGTAGCAGCTATAGGAGTGGTGGTAGTAATAGCGTATATGTGAAGAAGAGATAGGAAGATGAAAAATATTCAAAGGGGTTTCCATCATTCTTATGTAGATCCTGCGACTTTCTGAAGACATCAAAGCCAAGGATATGTCACTACTTGATTATCAAAAAAGAGTAGCTGACGGTGATACGAAGATTAAACAACAACAATGTTTATATGAAGCAATCAAAAGTGATCGCAATTTTTATAGCAAAAGCCTTGGCGAAACGCAAGTGAGTTTCCTTTCAGCGTCAGCAATTTATGAATTATGTATGCACACAGGACCTAGTAATTTTACGCCAGAAAGACATTTTGCGCCATAATAATAATCCAGGTAACGATTATTTTGACGAAAAAAAACGGTCTCATTCTGCCATCTAGCTTTCAGACTCCACAACAGAAGTTCAATCTACTTTCCAAATCCGACAGCTAGATGGCAGACCATTCTGGCAGTACAAACAACCCTTTCTGACCTACATCATTCCAATAATAATTGTCATTCCTTAGCCGAATGTTCCCCCCTCTTGGTATTCCAGCAACTCCCTGTATTTGCATCCGAACATATTTCAACAGCCGCTGTTATCTAACCTGAATGCATCAATGCCCTTCCTTTCATTCATTTGTTTGACCTCTGTAAGCCGGATGCAGAAGAAACCTTGTCCTTAAGACAAATGCACTGCACCACCAGACATCAGGTAGCAAATGATGTGTCTGTTCAAATTTCTGAAACAGTGAATCACGGTGGCATTGCTTTGCCGGATGCCCTGAAATCAGATATCATTATTATTAATTTCTGACAGGATGAAGTGGGAGATTTAAAACGAAAGCTGAAACAAGCTATTCATCAAGCAGAGCATCTGAAAGAGGATTTAACCAGCAAAGAGCACGCACTTTTTCACGAGCAGCACGAAAAACAAAAATTGCAAAAGGAATATGAAACACTCAAACTCGAGTTTCAACATGCCAAAAATTCTGTTACGGAGTGGAGGTCTCGTATAGAAATCTTGGAGTCCACAGAGAGAAATTTGTTGAAATTAATTCGGGAAAATGAAGAGGAAAGTCGTAAACAAAAGCAACAAATTGAAAAGGTACACATTCATGCAAATATTTTTTTAAAAAATTGTGTAATTTTTAACTCTCTTGACAGTGCAGTTGGGAGGGGGATATATTTCTACTCTGTTTTGGATCTTGGGGAAGGGGGGGGGGGGGTAAATAGCAAGCTAAGATTATGAGATTACGCTTATTAAGTAAAGGTTCCTGCATTTTAATGAACTGCAAAACTTGTATTTTCTGCAAGGAATTGATATTTATGACGTAATGACGTGCGGAATTTTATAATTTGCACAAAATATTTTTCTGGGTATTTTTAACTTTACAGTTAATATTGTTTTGTAACTTTAACAGTTAATCAATGAAAAAAATGCACTTAGTACTCAAAATATGGATAAAAATAAAGAAATCAGTTCACTGGAAAAAACTCTTCAAACCTTGGAACTATCAAACTCCAGAAAAGAAACTGAGCAATCCAAGTTATTGGACGATATCAAATTGCTGAAATTAGAAGTGAAACGACTGAGAGAAGAAAATGCAATTATAAATAACAGGTAAGAACTTTTGAAATTTTCGCTCCAGTTGCCGTTCTAACTGCTCTCCGGGTTAAATGGATATACAGTTCCTCGCATGGGCCCAAAGTTAAAAGTACGACCACAGTGCTTAGCTTTTGATCTTAAAAGTCGACTTTGGGTCGGACATAAGGAAGATAAAGAAGGATGATTGCAATTGTTGTAAAATGACAGTAGCTCATGATGGTTGCTCAATAATAAATTGCTACTTCCAAATAAAATAGCCTGCTGAGGGCAATTATTTATCATCATCATCATACCCTTATTCCGCCTGTGGCAGGGTCAGGTCTGCAGATTCTAGCCCTCCACTCCCGCCTATCTCTCACCGGGTCCCCGTCCACCCCACACGCTACCATATCCTTACTGAAAACTTGCTCTCACGTCTGCTTCGGTTTCCTCCTGTCCCGGGAGTTTCCAACCACCTGCATTCCTGAAATGGACCTAACGAGGACCTAACGTCCATACTACCTCACACTACCCCAGGCTATCTCTAATATGCTCATTCTTAACTATCAGCTCTTGACACCCCACTCATATACCGCAGCATTCGCATCTCTGCTACTTGCATTCTACTGAGGGCAATCATTTTCAAACACATTTAATAAATTTCATTTATAAAATGGCAGTTTGAACGACTTTATGTCTCAGAATTTCATTAGTAATGTTTAATTATTTGCTTATTAACTTCAGTGTAGGTACATATGAAGAATTGCAAAATAAAGTGTGCAACCTAGAAAAGGACCTCATGAGAGAGAAATTAAAGACTAAAGCCTTAGAAACAGAATTAGAAAGTCCTCAGAACGTCCACCGTTGGAGAAGATTAGCTGTAAGGAAATGCCGCCTTTTCGATCATTTCTAATCGTTTTAATTCATTGGTAATCCTGACGTACGTCAAATTTCAGTAAAAAGTGCAGGGAGGGACCTAATCAAAGGCTTATTTCATTTGCATTTTTACCTTGAGGACAATACTAATGCCCCATCCTCCAAGGTGTCAATTAGGAAGGGAATGACAGCAGTGGTCGCACCAATGCATCCAATGATTGGAAACTGAGCTCAGTTCGCTTGTGCATCAAGTGGATACCGAGTCGATTCCTTCACTTACTGGATACATGATTTTTCATTCAAAATTACTGTTATAATTCAAGAAATCTAGCTGTTCGACATCTGGCTGTCTCTCAGGCAGCAATAGTCTCCTCAGTGGTCTCAAACTCCAAAGAAGGTGGGGACCTCCAAGGTAATCTGCTTGGGCAGATGGATCCCATGGATCATGAGTCAAATATATAATCAGGTGGGCCCCTGGCCAATATGTGATGTTTTGTCACTCTAGTAAGAGCCTCCTGTCAGACAGGAAACAAAGTCGTAGCCCTCCTCAAATAAGAGTGTGATATCACCTGCAAGTAAAACAGCACTAAATTAAAAGAGTACATCTTGTTCTAGGGTAGTGATCCAACTATGCTGGAGTTAATCCAAAAGACTCATATATTACAAAAACGTTTGATAATAAAATCGGAAGAAGCTACGGAAGCAAGAAATGCTCTCGACGAAAATGAACGCTTGAAATTGGAACTTCTCAATGAAGACAATCGACGTCAAAGTTCCTCAATGGCTGACAAAGTATTAGATTTACAACAAAATTTGAGAGAGAAGGACAAACAATTAAAGGTGTGTATGTCTTGAAATTCATTCAGCCACTTTCTGAGAGACCTAACGTGATTATAACCTGCAGTTTTAAAATTAATATACTGTATTTTCTATAACTTAATCAGTCACTATGTCCTACTTATCACATTAGACACTGACATCCGAGCGTTCAGCTTATTTATCTAAAATGAAAAATTACAAAGAAGAAATTGAGGTGCTCAAAGAGGAACTTCGAGATGCGAAACTGAAAATATTATTATTAAGAAAAGATCCTCTTAACGAAGATGCAAGTACAGCGTAAGTAGAACAGAAATCAATACTTGTTTTAAAAATAATATTTCAGTTACCACCTTAGTATAAAATTGGGATATTCATTCAAGAAAGGTGATGGAGTCTGAAATTACATCACTGATGCTTAGATCAAAATTTTATTTTTAGGATATGTAAGGTATAAATTGTGCAAACACAAGTTAAAAGCTATCATATTTCAATATCCGACTTACATCAATTGAATTTAGCCATATTTCTTTCTTATTATGTTAAATTTAGACGGCGAAATCTGCCTATCAAATTTGATTTTTAAACAATGACGTAGAAAACCTTGTACGATCACTTCGGGCAATATCGAAAAGTTATAGAACTTTAGATAGAAACCATACATATGTTTTGTTAAAAAGTTCAGAGAAGTTCAAGCTGAATGTCAAGGAACGATATTCCCAATTTGCGTCCCGAGTTAAATCTAGTAAAAAAAAACCTCCATTACAAGGTCGGCCCAGGGCTTCGTGAAAACATCAGTTAGATACCTCCTCAGAGTAGCATATTTCAACCACAAGTGGGCCTGCAGCTAAATTATTAGCAGCGAGATAAAACTGCAGCAGGACTAGTGAGACCCTGAATATTAAAACAATATTATTGACACTTCCAATGAGTGCATTATAAATTTGCTAATGGGCACAATAGCGAGTGTAGCTCATTGATTTCTATAGCGTCGATCGTTTACCTTGTATATCAATAAAAAAGGGTGTTTCGGCGATTTCCCAAAAATGAAAGACAATTCGCCAAAAGAGAACACGAAACGCCATAACAAGCATTGTATGGAACGGCATCCACCCTTTTCTCATAGTATACATGGGTAATGCATGGGTAAACAACATGAGGGTATCTACCAACTGGGAGAGAAGGGTAAACAGGATGTCAAAGAAGATTGGCATAACACTGCACCCCAGGGAGGGCAAGGAGGGGGCAACAACACTACAAAGACTAGTGCAGGACAAAGTTAAGGAATGGGGGTTAGCGCAGTGGCGACAGAGTATGGAGGGAAGGACGGCAAAAAAACACTGAGGGTGTATGGGAACAAGCTTAACAGAGAGAGGGAGGTAATTATGACATTACGTGGGAGAGCTCACTTCTGTTTCGGGCAAGAGCTGGGTCACAGGAAACGATACAGAGGATGGCAAAGATCACAGGTGGAGAGGAGGGCTGTGGATTATGTGGGGATCAAGTGGAGGATGTCAGGCATGTGATACTGGCCTGTCCAGCGCTGGATCACTGCAGGAGGGGTTGGGAACCCCCACATTGGAAGAGGTTCTGGGGTGGAGTGGCTGGAATGGGTGCGAAAGGCAAAGGTGTTGCTAGGGTGCTGGTGGAGATCTAGGCATATGGGTCTAGCATGAAAAAATCTCGCTAGCAAGGTATCCGTCACAAAGGATTAAATATTCATATTCGTATTCATACAGAAGGGTATACAGCACCTAATGAAGGGATTCCAGGATTGGTTGTATTTCAATACTACTCAAGCAACTCCTAACCCTTTTCCTGCCTATGGGGGAGTCGGGTACGCATTTTGTTCCTCAGAATGGACGCAACAGTGATAGGCCCCTTATATTGGATAATATTTTTCCGCAGCCGGTTGCCGACCAAAGCTGCAACCCTTATGCTTATTTATCGTCGGTCTACTGTTTGTAGGGAGCGAGCTCCTACCCCGGGAAATTTTGCCTCAACTACCCGTGGCATAGTAGAAGTGGTACCTTTACGTGCAAACGCCATCGTATACCACATAGGACCTCGGCTTTAACTCGGGGCATCTCTCTCGTCCGAAAGAAGCCAACCCACCTCGGCCCAGTATCGAAACTAGAACCACTGACGCAGTTCCCGAGCACTCTATCCACTCCGCCACCGAGGCAGGAGCCTTTGTTTTAATGTGTCCTTGTAGCTTCCGAATTCAAACCCCACCTGATTTGGCTAGGATTCCGCCAGAATGAAGCATCTATAATTCCTCTTCTCCCAAGGAGGGCCGAATTTCTCCCGAATCAATATTTTCCATATTATATAGATTTTAGCAGGAGAGAGGTACTACAGGTCACTTTGTCTACTACTCAGAGCGACGAGACACCACCATTTAGGACAGGATTTCGGATATTTTCCAGCCAAATCCTCTGCGGGTAATATAGAGAGCTTCTCAGAAGTCTTTACATGTTTGCCACATGAGCTCCTGCCCTCTGGTGCCTGAATACTCCTGTAGACAGCAGCAAACAGTAGCATATCAACGTCATACAAGTACAAATGTTCCTACTAATGGAAATTAAAGTGAATGAGTCCTTGCTATGATCAACAGTAATTTTTGAAATGAAAACTGATATGTAAGGACTTTTAGAGCAACTTCCTAACAAGTTTAAATGTTAGCTGCGAGTTCATGCTTGCCATTGGGTACAATTAAATGAATTAGAAGCTCAGACAAAAAAACAATTTGTAGTTTCCATCTTCCTCCGGCTTGACAGATGCATCTTGACATGCTTATCCAATATACTTATCTGTCCATCTTTAAGGTTAGAAAAAACCCCGTTTCTATTTCCACATCATCGCTTTTCCAAGTCGTAATGTTTTCGTTGTAGGGCATAAGCATGCTGTACTAGAAAAATTACCCTATCATTTAAATGTTAATTTCCCTTTCTGTTGGATGTAATTACTGTAGTTCTCTTACTTTCAGTTTTGGTTACTTTATTGCGAGCCGTCTTTTGTATGCCCAGAAGAACTTATAACGATTCAATCCTTGTTGAGCCTACATGAATCTAGAAATTCATAGCTTCTATTCTTGGCTGAAATTAGCTTGTTTCTGGATTGCAAAGCCCAGGCATTATTAAAAAAAAGAGAACAGCCGTAATCTCCCAGTTAGTTAACTTCCCCAATCTCCCGGGTAACTTGTACGTACACATCGCCCGTGTAGCTCTTTCGAAAACGGAATGATGTGGGTGTGTAGGGCTTACCATCCTCTATAATTGGCCTTATACGATTACTGCCAAGAGAAGTTTTCCTCGAATTTCAATGGATGGACTAAATGATATGTAGGATGGAGGAAAACAAGTACCCCGTTTGCCCCCTCTGCGGACGGATACTCATAGTCTCTAAGGTTAATACAATATCTTGCAAGTAAGTGGTCGCATTGGTGAATGGTGAATCTTAGCAGCATTATGGGAGGGTCCCACGTCGCTTGACACACAGATTAGCATAGGGCCCCCGGACAAGTGCCCAGCGGGCCCATGCATTAAGAGGACACTGATGCTCCCATCGTGGGACGGCTAGTCGTTCCTTCAACATATCAGAAGGGACTTCCTGGTCACAGCTGGGCTATGTTGACCCAAGCGATGTCGATATTCAATAATGACAGTCTCATTCAACAGAAGCCTGTTAACAAATTTAAAATGAATGGGCCTTATTAGGCATTCAAGCATTAGTCTGTTGGCAAATTTGCGCACGAAGGATGGAAGGGCGCTCTTGAATGCGATGATAAGATTCAGGGCACTAGTGATTGTGAGAGAAATGAAATATCAGACCAAAACATTGACGTGCCACTAATAACCACAATGATAATACTTTGTTAAGGGTATAACAAACAATTGGTTTACTCCATCAAGCACTTGTCAGGGCCTGACGATGAATAAATGAAAGCTTACACATCGCACGCAGCCTGAGTTTAACGAAAGATGTACTTGGGGGGTTACACTTGAGTTGAAATGAGAAAGGAGCACTTGGCAACAGTGACCAGGGAGTATCGGGAGTCAAAAACAAACTAAGACAAAGATTGAAAAATAAGTTAACATTAATAATGTAAAGATTCCTGATTATAAAAAAATTAGATTCACAAACAATGACATTGTTGGGGTTGTGACTTGTTTAAATGTGATGCTAAAAACGGCAGCTATAAGATTATTTTTAGCAATCAATCCAGGCACTTGGAAAATTAAAGAGGTCCTCATTGTTTTTACGATTCGATGCTAACCTTTCATCGTGGGTTTATTATTGTAGCAGTTACTATGCCTCGATGATATTCCGTAATTATCTAACAATTAGATTAATGAGATTCGAGCATCTTGCGTTTTTCACCAGCCCTTTGTGGACATAAAAGTCGCTTTGAATGGATAGGGTCATTCCCAAACAGTCTAGTCATCTCAGTAAACTGAATTATCCGAGACCAATTTAAGGAAGGCAGATAGTATCTTTGAGGGGGAGAGATATATCACACTGAAACAAGCGTGTACCTGAACATCCTTTGTGGACACAGATATTGGCAGGTGGTCTGGAACCCTGAAAAATTTCGCCAAATTACATGTATATTTTACTTATATCGTACACAAAAAGATGCAGCACACCTGGGCTTTGTCTCTCGCCAAAAAAGAAGCTCCAACCTGCAACTCTACCTCTGGGACACCGAGGCGGACAAAATAGTTGCTAAAAAAACTAGAATAATAGCAAAGCAACTCCCAACCCCTTTCCCGCTTATGGCAGGGTCGGATACCCATCTTGTCCCTCTGAATGGACACGAGGGTGATGTATTGGACAGTACTGTTCCGCAGCCGGTTGCCGACCGATGCTGGAAACGTTATGCTTATTTATCGTCGGTCTACTGTTTGTTTGGGCACTCTACCGACGCCAGAGGGCGAGCTCCTACACCAGGAAATTTTGCCTCATCAACCCGTTGCATAGTAGAGAGGGTTCTTTTACGTGCAAATGCCATCGGACATCACACGGGATCTCGATTTTACTTCTCATCGGAAGGAAGGCGCACTCGAGCCAGCCCACCTCAGTTCAGTATCGAACCTAGAACCACTGACGCAAGCTACCCACTGCGGCACAGAGGGGGGATAAAAACAAAGCTACGATAAGAAACCCTAAATAACTTAATAGACAAACAATCCTCCCCAGACAGTCAATCAATTCGTTTTCCCTTTCAAAATGAGTTAAGAGTTGGATTTCTCTGCCGCATGGCTTGTAAGGAGTCTTCTGCAATATGTTGAGTGTCAATCAAGTGCAACATCTTCATAGTTCTTGTCATTTGCACAATAGTCTCTATATTTCAATTACTACAACTTTATAAACAGCATACTCAAGTAATTCTTATAAATATAGATCTAATTTTCATCGCTTACGTAATGCGATGTAATTATTTTTTAATTCTTTCAGTGAGCGGAAGATTGCAAGATTTGCAACGGCACAACAACAGAATCGTCAAAACACTAGAGATGCTAATAAAAGCATCGTAAAAGTTAAAAGCTTGGGAAGTGGATTTCGTATCAAATCTGCGTCTGTGTCAAATATCAGGTCAAATATTTCTGTAGACTAAAGTCAAAAGAAAGCCGACTAGAGTACAGCATTCAGTTTCATTAACTGAAACAGCATTATTGAAATGCCAGACATGGGATCAAATTTGAAGAGTCGTTATATTGCCACTATCTAATTATTCGTCTATTTATAGGAGTCTTTTATAATAAAAATGTCGTCTTTAAAATAAATAAAATCAGTTTTAATATTTATTTGAGGAGTTTTTCTTAAATAAATTTTTCTTCTAAAATTGCCGTTCTCCCAAATGTGTAAATATAAATACTTCAGTTATTTACTGTTTCGAGAAACTGAAAGGAAATTACGCCGAATTTTGCTACTAATATTTTATGAAGGAAAGCAAAGCAGCTATTTTAAACATTGAAATAAATTTTAGTCCCAATTTCCACTTCCTAAGAATAACATTTCCGACTTCCACCATATTATGCTTGGTATTTTATTAATTACCACTGCATCTCGGCATGCATACATCTACTCTATTTCTATAGGACTATATTAATAACCTCTTTAAAATTGCATATAATGATTACAGGGAGGGAACAATTACAGAAATGCATATCAATCATTCGTCCATCAGGGGGGCTTCCAATTGGACAAAAGGAAACTTATAACCTTAATAAATATTTGAAAATGTTTATTTATAACCCAACCATGAAAAATCGAAACTGCGATCAACCTACAGCGGTCAAAAAAAAAAGAAATCGCTAACCGACTGATGTCACAAGGCCTTCGTTATGATAGGGTTTTTCTTAGTAGCTTTGCCACCAAGAGTATAAGTGACGTCACTTTCAAATATCCACCTTAGTGGCCAGTCTCAAAATCCATAGACATAAAATCTATAATGTATACACTATAAAAAAAAATTATTATAGTAATGGTTTAGTTGGATTTACTTCTGACATTTAGTCAGTGGCGCCCAGCATTGCAATTTTTTCCAGAGCAAAACAAAACAAAAAACAAACAGTCCAATTTTGTACAATGTACCATTGCAGACAACTTGATACAGAAAAAAGACACCGTCTGGCCAATGACTGCGACGGCAGTAGCCTAACAGGAGGTTGTTGACGATAACCCAGTTATATGCAATGGCAATGCCAAAGTTAGAACCAAATAACAATATTTAAGCATACCCACGCTGCGTCACTTATAACCTCAGTTGTACGTTTGCCATTTTAACCCTTTATTTATTAGGACAATCTATTTGAATTATGAACTTTAGTATTTCCTTTACATCGTCATGAAACGCATTATAAATGATTCAGGATTAGGAATGGTTTTATACGAGTTGAGACAAATTCATAAAATGGAGATCTCAAATAGAGAATGTAAGTACATCACTTTAAGACTTGTGGGCAGGGTCCAATGAAGGTTACTGTAGCCTCCAAGTCCTAGAAACTAATTAATGAAATTCTGCGCACCATACAGTGCCGTAACGGGGGTATGAAGCGCCTGTGACAAGTGTCTAACTTTCGCTCGCCCGTAACCCAATAAGGACAAAAAACTTAAACATTTTGCGCCCCAAACCCAATTGCGCCCGTGGCGGCCGCCTGCTTCGCCACGTCCTCGTTACGGCCCTGGCACCATATATCTCTATACTTGGGTCCCACAGTTGCATGGCCCGGTTCCTACAGTTTTGTTTTAGAGCTGTTTAATCCAATTATGGGGCATGCATGAAGCGGGGTCGGGTCTGCGTGTTCTCATCGGCTGAGTTTCTAAATTACTCCAGTTAGAGTAACTCTGGAGTTACTCGGGTCACTGCTGACGTCACAGGAGTAACACTGGAGTAACTCCGGTGTCATGCATTTAGGGACGATACAAGAGCAAAATTTACAAAGGTGGCAGACGATTTGGCGATGGCAGACGATAATAGGCGATAATTTTCTCGTTATGCCCCCAGATCTTCATTTGTCCACCCAGAACACTTTAATTCATTCACACTGACATTATATATATATATACAACCCTAATAGCGGGAGATATATATGAATATGTAGTCCTTTGTGACGGATACCTTGCTAGCGAGATTTTTCATGCCAGGCCCATATACCTAGATCTCCATCAGCACCCTAGGAGTACCTTTGCCTTTCGCACCCACTCCAGCCGCTCCACACCAGAACCCATCAACCCCAGAACCTCTTCCAAATTGGGGGTTCCCCAACTCATCCTGCAGTGGCCCAGCGCTGGACAGGCCAGGATCACATGCCTGACATCCTCCACTCGATCCCCACACAATCCACAGCCCACCTCTCCACCTGTGATCTTTGCCATCCTCTGTTTCGTCTCCAGTGACCCAGCTCTTGCCCGAAACAATATATACGATATATATATATATATATATAGGTTACTGTATATGTCCCGCTGTCCCGTAGGTCTGTGTCCATGTCAGACAGTCATTTGTCCAGGTCGATTTAAAATTTTTGTATGCAGGACAATTATTTTCCGATAATATCATTGCATTCCGTACTGCGCATATACATGCCAAGAGTTGGTACTGACGCGTCCACGAAAACATCACATTTTGCCAGTGAAACTGACTGTTCGACCACCATTTATCTATTATGCTATTTTTTTTTTATCATAAAGTTGCAATAAAA
Source organism: Trigoniulus corallinus (assembly GCA_013389805.1). NCBI lineage: Eukaryota > Metazoa > Arthropoda > Diplopoda > Spirobolida > Trigoniulidae > Trigoniulus > Trigoniulus corallinus. Next base: position 11,992,810 of record JAAFCE010005724.1, on the reverse strand, counting down.
CTCTTATTTTGTTGAAAAAATACTTTTAAGGAACGTTTTTGGTCCGACAATTATGGCAACCCTACTCTATATGTTTAATTGTTCGTCTGCTTAGATTGCGTTCGTTAACTGTCGACTGCTTTCACTCCGTTTACTCCTCCTTTTTGAGTGGAGTCAAAAAGAGTCACTCCGGAGTGACTCTAGTGTGACTCTAAAACGTGAAAAAAACCCATTTAGGAACGCAAGGCTTTCGGAGTAAGCCATTTAGAAACGCTTTGGAGTCACTCCGGAGTAACTCGAGTTTGACTCGGGTAATTTAGAAACTCAGCCATCCTCCACTCCCGCCAATCCACCACCAAGTCCCCTCCTACCTCGCACGCCTCCATGTCCCTCTGAAGCACCTGCTCCCACGTTCGTTTTGGTCTTCCCCTACTCGTGGTGCCCCGAATCACCTGCAGTCCCACAACGGACCTAACCAGTTCCTCCTGCCCCCGTCCTCATCAGATGCCCATAGCAACTCAGCCGATTTTCTCTCATATTATGGGTACGGTTCATTAATGTTTAAGTGTTGGTACTTAGGGGCCTTTTGCTTAAATGGTCCAATGATGCGCTAAGAATAATTACTGCAGATATTATGAGTATAATCAGAATCGAACCATGAATGTGTCTCATCCGTGAGCAAGTGCAATGGAGTTAGATTTGCCTAGTTAAATCATGACACCTGGGTACATGGGACCGCGGAACGGGCCTGGACGTAATATACCAAAAGTACAGCAGCCAGTACTTTAACACACATGAGCTCAACATCTGGCTTATAATGTCACAATAGTACGTGTTTCGCAACATGCACATTTTCAACAATCAATTACCGTATATGGCCACAACGTTTTCTAAAAATAGCAGACTCCCTAGCATCGTCGAGGAGGAGTCGCAAGTCACATATGTCCATTTCACAATGAGTGATATGGGAAAATCCGCAACGTGTTTCATACATTCTCAGATGCTGATTTAATCCTATCTCAGTAATCAGGGCTTTATTATCGCTCACCCCTCATCAGAGGACTATGACTTGAGGTTTCCTACTCGTACGTCAAACCGAGCACAGTAGACATACTAAGGCTCAAGAAACAAGGGCACCACCAACTTAAATGTCATCATCAATTTCATTACCTTTAATCGTTTAAGTCTATAAGAAATGGTCCAGTTTTGTACTTTATACAGTAAGTAATTCGGCGAATATTTCTCTAAAAACTTTTATATTTCTTAAGAAAAGCCATCAAGTGAATGCTCTGAAATAAAGAAGCCCAAATGTTTAGTATGTCAATATTTTCTTAAGACAGTAGTTACAAAATGCAGCCATATTGAGATTACGCCTTTTGTATGTCAGTTTACACATACTGCTACTGTATCAGCTTGAAATACAAGTCACACAAGAAACATTAACGACGTCGAGGGGCAAACATCGCTTTTCTCTGGTTGTCAATAACACAAACGAGAACCAAGGCATCCCCATTAAGAAAGAGGCGTATAGGAAAAAAAACAGGAACCACGTAGAGAAATAAGAAAGAACATCGAACGGCTAACAAAAATTTTTGCATAACTGCCTATTGACTTAGAACCCTATTGATTATTTACTCTCCTAAGAACAAGTACATGCAGTGGACCCATTCCATGAGGGAACGGCTTACTGCATTGGACACACCAGTTCTCGTCTGATCACTAAAGTTTAGCAACGCAACCCCAGCCACTACTGACATGGATGGCCGCTTGGGAAAACTGGGTACCACTAATATCCAAAAATCGTCTCATCAGCGTAGTGTCTGTGCATTCTCTGCATTAGAACTGCGCAGTGGACGGGGCTCTAATGACCTTGTAGTTGAAGAGCCCTAAAACACCAACGAACCACGAACCAAACCCATTCCACCCCAATGTTTGCTAAAAATTCATTTAACGTAGACTCCAAGGGTGGTCTTTCTTGCTGATTACCCTATGTTCAGACAGTGAAACAAGAAAGACTCACCAATACTTAGACCACTTGACCACAGCATGAATGGACAGTAAATTATGTGTATTGAACCATGCATTACTACAAGTGTCCTTCAAAAGCTTCGTAACACTTTTATTGGCCTCCAGGTGATCATGCTGAGTTACATGACAGACACGATGAATTTCACTGCATGAAATTAATTAATAACGAGCAGAAAACCAATTTTAATGAATTTCTAATGTCTTTAAGAAATGGTAATCATACTGTTCAGTTCCAGAGAAGGATAGCACAGAACAACGACAGGATGGACAACCGTTATTGGGCAAATATATTTCATTCTGAATGCTTCAGACACCACATGATAATAGTAGTACTTGAAAAACTTCCACGATGACATTAAAAATTCACGAAGAGGCTTTCAGATAAGCAGACAAATAACTATTATCGATTTCTGTAGAGTAAGATCGATTGATCTCATGCATGATGCATATCATTATTTCTTGCTTAAAAGTTTGTACAAGTTGCTTAATTAATTGCGTAGCCCCTACCTATGCCATTGTCAAGATAGTGGCTGATTCCCACCGTCATCAAGTAGCAGACAACAGACTGACACCTGGCAAACCATTATATTTCAATTCACACCATTCTTTTGGTAGGTGGCACGTAATCGACCCATCAGCCTTTACAGCCAACTTCAAAATAGCTGTTTTGTGTAAGAATCGCCCTAAAATTACCTATAAATGACAAACCCAAATACGCCAACCTTCAACTACTGGTAACTGTTGGCGATGAACGATTAACAAGACCCTAAGAGACTATATTGCTTGTCCGTTGACAAAGTGCGGCCAAGTTGCATTGGACACACCAGTGCTCGTGAGATCAATGCAAACCCGCGTTAGTACCAACATGGGTGGTTTGTAGAGAACGTTGGGTGCTGCAAATTTCCCCTCTCCTTCACCCCCTATACCTACTTCCTCCTCTCCTGCGAGCAGCCTCCTAAGGGTTCAGCCGGTTATTGCTGCTTGGCTTAATCCCCAACCCGTTAGTGTAACATAACATAACAAAAGGTAGCCTATCAAATAAACTCCTCCTCGTTATCCAGGCCCTCATTCTTTGCCAACCGTTAACGTTGACCCGCCTAATTTTGAAAGTAATTTACCAGTAGTAGGGAAAGAGTAACACTTGGGAATGCTGCTGAATATACTATATACAATTTTAATTACCCGCCTCGGTGGCACAGAGGTAGTGTGCTCGACTACTTCGTCAATGGTTCCAGGTACCATACTGGACCGGCTCTTTCTACTTCGTGCCACCAAGTTGCGTTGGATACACCAGTTCTCGTGAGATCACTGAAGTTAAGCAACGTAAACCCACGTTAATACCAACATGGGTGGTTGGTAAGAAACGTTGGATGCTGAAAATTTACCCCCTCCTACATCCCCTCCATCCGTAGCCTCCTAAGGTTTCGGCCTGTTATGGCTGTTTGGCTTACTCCCCAACCCGCTAATGTAACATAGCATAACATTACAAGGGGTAGATGAGGCAAAATTCCCAGCTGTAGGGGTACTTCAACGTACAGTATGCTGACGATAAATATGATAAGCATAGGGGCTGCAGCTTAGGTTGTCAGCAGCTGCGTAAAAATACCTTCCACCAGATCGCCCATGTGTCCATCCGTTGGGTCAAAGATCCTGCCATAGGCTGGAAAAGGGATAGTAGTAGTATACAATACGCTAATTCATGTAGAAAGGGTTATTGTCGTTCATCCGATTCAATGGTTAGGGTGGCTTGATTTAAGAATCCATCGTTACAGGATCAAAATGCATAGTGTACCTTCCATTTAATGGGAAAAAACCCTGTGGCCCCGTGTGATGTGCATCCTACCTGCATGTAAAGCAACGTTTTCTACGCGACAAAATTCCCAGGTGCAGGAGCCCGGAAAAAAAGTGCGTAAAGATTGCTGTCTAGGGGTTACCTTGCGTTTGTCATAAGCGAGAAAAGAACTTTAAAGGTTGATGTTATAGATATTGCAGGTGATATCATACTCGGCTTTACTCTCCACTGCTTGAACCAAACTTTGGGTTCGCCAGGATTGGAATTGGCTCCCAGGGATACCGAGCTTTCTTCGATGGGCCGTTGTCGTTCACGGGTCAACGGTTGTGTCATTAATGGGACTCTGTGCTATGAAGCATTTTAATGGTTAGGGGTCTTTCTTGTGTTTCCCCCTAGGCCTAATCTTCTGCGCAGTCTGGCCTTTGTTTTCCTTGTCGTCCGCCTTTTTAGATAGAAGTTGTAACTATGACGTAAGAATCAAATAGACGAACGAATAAATCACCAGTGTACCTTTATCCGTGAAGAGAACCGTAGATATCCTTGGTTATAAACAAGACAAAAAACGGTTGAATGAATGACCCACAAAATTGAACTCGGTTGGTCACCTACCACCTAGGGGGGAGCATGATATGCCCAATATTCACCAAATCCTATAAATAGTACATATGTTGGAAAACATAAATTGTTAACATACGCTACCCACACACACGACCAATTTACCAGCACATTTAAATTTTTGGGTAGAAATGCAGGTTTGAAAATCGATGGACAAATGATTAAGACAGCTAACCTATGCGGAGGATCAAATGTGAATCGTGGCCCTTTCTCCTCAGCATCATGGCTTTGCATCCATGGAGCTACAGCAAACAAAAAAAATGACTTTAAATAACCAACGCCTTTGTTGCTACTATCAATCCATCACTTAAATATAAAATGGACCACAAATAATTTTTAACGCCCCCTCATAACCATTGAAAAGTATGCCCATTACGTACTTCTTGCAGATAGCTCCTACATCAGACGGGTCGCTTGTTTGCAAGCCTAATGACATACAAAAGCTAGTCATGAATAAATATAAAATATTCCGGAAATTTATCACAGAGTCGAGATCAAAAGAAATGATGAACAAATCAGCGAAACAGTTTCGCTTCTTTAAAGATGAACCTTCGCGATTGATACCTTAATGTTAATAGGAATCAACTGGATAGCGACAAAGAAAAGCCCCTGGATGGTCACTTAACTACTACAAATGTTGGTAGAAAGGTCCAGCAGCTGCACAAATCAACTTAGGCACTTGTGTATTGTACTGTAACACGTTAGAACAAATAAACCCATAAAATACTTGCAGATTCACATTTAAAGTACATCATTAACTTTAAATTCTTGCTATTCAATAGAAAACACCTTTTATTTTGAGCGTCTTATGCTGATTATGGCAATCGAAGAATGGGACCAAAAAATCAATACAAACATTTATGGTTTCAAAGACCATGAAGGGGATAGAATTCTACATTTTCTCCTAAACAATTTAAAATGTATTCCAATTTAGGATTTACATACCCGAGTATTTTAAGCCATAAACCCATTCAAGGTATGAGATATTTCAAAAATGATAATCGCAAATTCAAAAAATGATATATTACATTCAGTATCTCTTCTTACAAAACAAATGACACACAAGGGAGTCAAAATTCAGAAGGGATACGATATATTATTTTAAGGGAGGGGGCGCAAAGAAATACTTTCTCCCAAAAAGGACTAGCAATTTATATTCTGTGTCTTTCTCTTCTTTCTCTATATTTCAAACAATATCGCCCCCGCGTCTAAAAACATCATCTCCAGAAGAAGAAGAAAAGGAAAGGATATAAAGTGCCAGATGAGGAAATACTTGAATTGCATTTCAAACCGACAATCACTCAAGACTGATTAATTCAAAATTATCTAGAAAATTCCAGCAGTGAGAGTAGAGTAGGTAGGTGTTGGTTATTGGTTTTCTTAGAGGATCCTTGGGTGAATATTTTTTTATATCTATTTAGCAAAAGTCATCAAATCCTGACTGTATAGCTAGACATTCGCTTGAATTACTTCGCAAGATCCTTTGGGATCACAAAGCATTATTCTAAAATATCTGTCCGATAACAAGATTTGAACATCATCCTCGATATATATTTCTACAACGGACAGTGATTCAATAAATAGCCAGAAAGGGGAAGATCTATGAATTTACGGGTACTTGCCATTGTCTTAAAACTTATTGGATTGAAATCAAATAATCTTATGAGAACAAAAATACGATAGGACCCTATGTCATTCTGACGTCAAGAAACGCATGGCATTCGTCATCAAACGTCATAACGATCCAGGTCAAGATGGAATTACCAAAAACACCCATCTTGCGCCTCTGGCGCGTAATCTACAGCCCCACACTTCCGAGAAAACTACAAGACCTGGAACTGGCAGTGTCTGTGGAGAAGGAGAGGAAGGCGGACATCAACAAACTTACATTTGAAAAGTTGAATGCTGTTGGTTTCTTGGTCGCCTTTGTAGACAACGCCAAAATTTCACTAAATAAACAACAGCGTGGTAAACGGGCATGAGCCTGACTCCTGTTGCATTGTAGTTATTGTGCAAAAGGTCAGACACCATGCAATATTATAACCAACAAAGCATTAATTTACCTGCCAAAAATTTCTATTGTGGTTGTGTAATGCGGTGTTGGAACAGTGGGGTAGGCCGGCATCCCCCCACAGACAATTCAGCCAATATTTCCTGCGGACTCCAGACGCCCGGCTGGGATGCCCTCAGTCAGAGCATGTTCATTGGACCTGCATACCTGATGATGAAACAACAGCGTGGTAAATCAGTTTTTAACCAATCATGATTTTGATGAACTATTCAAGAAGATATTTTGGCGAAGACCAAACGAAATTGACTTACTTGTATGGCATACTTATACAAATATTGACAAATATTTACTCGCACAAATGAGTAAATGGTGGAAGGTACTTTGTCTTATCATCCTTTGACTTTCCTGCTTTAAAAATTCAATCCTTATAAATAATAATACACCAATACATCTATTACAAAGGTAAACTATCATATAAAATAAGGAGAAGGGGGGAAAAGAAGCAATTTGGTGCTGTAGTTTGTTGTACAAAATGAGACATCAATAATGTCACTAAATTATTGATAATCATTTGACGTTAGCAGACACTGTAACCCAGGTAAACAGGATGGAGAAAATGATGATAAGACTCAATATATTTTTTTTCTCTTCTGCTAAAAATTGTTGTCAGGGTTTAATTGAGAATACAAATTGATGACACAAAAAAGTGAAAGCAATGCACACAACTGAAGTTAAACGTCATTACAGTGTAGGAGGAGAGGTAGCTGATCTGCAAGTGAAATCTCGTCGATTCATATTCATTGGCTGCAGTACTTGTATTAATAGCAAAATCCATATTACGCGACTACAGTGACCTTAAATTGCAGACCACATACGTGGCTCCACATACACGAAGTCAAATTGAAAAAAAAAAATCCAATTTGTCAATCGTTAAGGTGCCGTTACTAAGGTAAATTTTTCTCTTAGAGGTGGTATAAGGGAAAAGAAACAGCCACTCAGAATTGATCTTAAGATTAATAATGGCGTGCAATGTGTGCAAGAGTTGTTAGAGGAAAAGCTTAAAGGCAATATGCAGACTGGCCTAACTTGATATCACGGTTGAATACATCGCAACCATCTACAATAACACCATGATTAGTCGCAGCAGTCCGAAGTTCAGTAAACGTAATAGATTTGAATTAAAAAAGCTGCAGTGGTAGTTAGCACTAAACTTCCGGTTCCAACAATTCATCTTCAAATATTGGCAATTATATCTTAATTGGAATAGATCACAGGTTAAAAGAGGGCAAAAAAAATGCTTTCAGTTTCTAATGCTGACTATGATAAAGTATAATAAAAAAAAAAGCAATGCGCACCGAATAAAAATATGGCATCTATGTTCAGTCCGGAAGTTTCATCTTGGATATTTCAGAGTACAGGTCTGAAACACGAATACCTAACGTCCTAATGTCTACCTTCAATGGATTTACGGGAAGACAATTACACCAAAAATTTAAGAAATACGACGTTAGGAAGGAAATGGAAGATGAATAAAAGCTCCTTCTACAGGAAGAAAAGATAAAGAAGCAAGTAGCTAATATCCAGCAGAAGCCTGAAGTGATAATCACCCACCTCTCTTAAGATTTTAGCCTCGTTTATTTTTAAGCTAAGGTCGGCCGATCAACTGCTGAAAATAATTTAGGAAGGGAGAACTGGGGGCAAGCTCTGAATATCTAGCCCGCCGAACTACAGGTACAGTATACTTTACTCCATAGGTTAGTTTACGTGCAGGTGACGTCGTACACACAATGAAGGACCAGGTCTTCACTACCCATCCAACGAAAGGCACACTGGGCGCTTCTCTCTCGCCCGGAAGAAGTTACACGCCTCGGCCAGGGTTGAACCTACAACCAGATGATTCACGAGTCTAGCATTCTACCTCTGATTCACCGAGATGGCCTACCTAACAGACAAAGTGGAGCCTGTGCACCATGAAATTAAGACGTAATTTCATATTAAAGTGGTACTACCGTTAGAGCCGTAGCAACACATTCGCAACGGGGCAAAGGCCAAGGGCGCTGGAACATTTTGTTTTATATTTTCGGTTCTCGAGAAAATAGTGCCGTGGTGGTCCGTGACCTGTGTGCTCATAACAGGGGCGCCGTGAATGAACAGCGAAGTGACGTGTCATGCAATAGTAAATGGAATCAAAAACAATTTGCTTAAAAAATAATATGTGAACCGGGCGCCTCAAAGGACCCAAAACGCGCACCCAATTGGAAGGGTTTGGACCTTAGTACATGTTTACCAAGGGTGTTAAAACCATTGCTACGGCTCTAGCTACTGTGAATCTACAGTACCCACTAAGTAAGGTCCAAGTTGGCCATCCTTCGAGCTTATTTTTTAAAAACGAGATCTCGATTCATCATCATCATCGTACCTTTCTCCCGCCTGAGGCAGGGTCGGGTCTGCGGGTTCTAGCCCTCCACCCCCACACATTTCCATGTCTTTGCGGACAACCTGCTCCCCCTGCCCCGGGTGCTACCGACCACCTGCATTCCTGGTATGGCCCTAACGGTGAGATCTTGATTAAGTAATTTAAATAACAAATATGAATAGTGATGCAAATGGATTTCAAACCGAATCAGACTAATTCAGTGTCCCGAATGATGTCTCGGTGTTCTTATCTCGAGATGGCGGCGCCTGTGAATTTTTATGCGAAATGCACTCCTTTGACATTACACTATCCAAAAAAAATGAAATGCAATTATTTCCGTGAGACAAGTGATAAGAATGTGCAATGCATGTTACTTTGACTAGCCTTTCAACATATAAAATATAGCAAATAGTTAACATCTTTCTCAACTGAAGCTAAACGCTAATATTTATACGGCGACTATTTGAATTATTATTAATTGTATGATGGAGCAAAGAAATTAAGGAGGAAAAAATTACTCCATGTTCAAAGCTAATATCTCCCAAAGGGTCTCACTTTTACATGACAAAACAAAATCTATTAGGAAATATAACACACCTCATAGATGAAATGCAGCACAAGGCGAGAAAGTTAAACGTTTTCTTGGCACAGATTTTGGCAAACATTCCACCAATCGATATTTAATAATAATTTTATAAAACTCTAGGCAACATACATACATACTGACATATCAAT
>JAAFCE010005724.1:11956860-11968636 GCA_013389805.1 Trigoniulus corallinus | reverse complement strand
CTCTGTGTGTATATGGCCGTAACGGTCCCTAGAACTTCGGTGCATATACTGTCACACTCAAAATTAATGCCTGCATTGTAGTGTTAAGCATAAAATAATCCGTCTTAGTCAGGTTATTTATGCAAACGGTTCCCAAAACATATTCCGTTTCCGCGTTAGGCAGTTTTACGGTTTAGGGTAGTATTTTAAATAGGAAATCATTCCGTTCCGAATTTTATTTTCCGTTTGGCCAGGTTTCCGGTTTATACAAGGTCCGGTTTAGGCAGGTTTTACTGTATTAAATAATATTGTGGTTTACGGGCATTTCTAGTCAACCTAACAGGCTAGGCGCGTCACAACAACGATTAATACAGCAGCAAGGCTAAGTATCCTACAACAGGGGTGGCCAACGTTTGGGTATATAAGACCGACTTTTTATCCCAAAAATGTATCGCGATCGACTTGTTGTCATAGGGATAGGCTAAGTGGGGAGGGGGAGGTTCGATACTGGACCCACCTCGGTCCAGTATCCGCAGTTACCGAGAGTGCTACCCACTATGCAACCGAGGTGGGTTTTAAGTCAACACATCATGAGCGATCGACCAAAATTGGCTTCGTGATCGACCGGTCGATCGCGATCGACTTGTTGGCCACCCCTGTCCTACAAGGAATACAGGATTACATCAAATATATTCGACTGCTAGCACTTATTGCTTGAAAGGTAAAGTCAATTTCGTTTTTCGCCTATGCAACCCGAAACCACTTAATATAGGAAAAGCTACATTATAATAAATACAAAAACATGAAATTTAATACAAATGCCTCATGCATTTACTATATAGTCATTCTCGTCCATTTCTGATTTGCTGATCATTCAGCGTTTCAGGCACAAGAAAAGATAACCCAGAAATTGGTTCACGACGGCACATGATACTGTAAGGTGGACAAGGACCTGGTACGGAATAAAAGGAAAGCAGAGGATAAGAACTCGACGAACAGACGTTGCCACAGGCTGCATATGGATGCGACGAGTGATGGTAACACACGACACATGCTGCAGAACTGTCCTAGGTTTGGGGCTTTCAGGATAGAACACTATTAATTTTGTGAGGCAATAAGTGGAATTATTGGATTAGCTTGTCACAGAAGTATGAGAAATGTTCCGATTCCTCAATTATCGAGTGACTCTGTGGCACAGCTTAAAAATTATTTACTACTCGCAGTCATTTGAATTTCATAGTTTCACGTGGTTCAAATCTTTTTTTAACTCTAGAGAAGGCAATTCAGACTAAAGCTGAAAGTACATTAAAAACTAACCCAATTCCTTTCATAGACTATGCTTTATTGTTAAACATGATACAGGAATGCGCAACGCTCTAAAAACAACGTTAATGTACGTATTGGAGAACTTGCAAAACATTGATACTTACGGTTATCTTATTACCTGCCTTTTTGTAAGTAGCTCCCTGGAATGGGCCCATCGTCAAAAACATTGAAATTCATAATACAACAAATTCCTAATGCTATTCTCATCGATCGTGCATAATGTAACACCGATTACTGAACAATACTGAGGTCTATTATTATGTGATATCTCACAGATTCTTATCATCATCCATCATACCTAATATTTTTTTCCATTTATGCCAGCGTGAGGAGGTACTGAGAACACACAAGCAAACTGCAGGACCAGGGGTCGTCAACATTTTTATATCTACCTCTCACTTGTGAATATTTTATATGGTAAAACGTTCTTACAGCCCATCAACATCGCAATAATTCAATTCGGTGTAAGGATGAAATAATGTCTAGAGGGTAAAAGATTTGAAAAAAAAACTTATTAAATCTAACTTTTTTTTTATTTTATTTCTCGCTAGCATAGCCTTACTCTCCTTGCCGATTTTACTTCTCGTAATAACTAACTCGAAAATGAGGACAATTGTTATGTTAGTGTTTTAGGCTCTTCAGCGGCCATTAGAGCCCGTCCTAGTTCTAATGCAGTCTGCATAGACACTAAGCTGTTACGACGATTTTTGAATATTAGCAGTATCCAGTGTTCCCAAGCAGTCACCCATGCTAGTACCAACCGGAGTTGCGTTGCTTAACTTTCGTGATAAGACGGGGAACTGATGTGTCCAACGCAATACAGCCGCCCCGACAGCGAAAACATTCAAACCAATCGGATATACAGTCAGGTGTATACAGTATATACGTCTCGTTTGTCACACTCACTGCTACAATAAAAAAGTATTTAGCAATGCATTCGAATTCATCATCATCATCTCACCCTTCTCCCGCCTGAGGCAGGGTCGGGTCTGCGGGTTCTAATCCTCCACTCCTGCCTATCCCCCACCAAGTCCCCCTCCACTCCACACGCCTCCATGTCCCTTTGCACCACCTGTTCCCACGTCCGTTTTGGTCGTCCTCTACCCCTGCTGCCCCCAATTACCCGCAGTCACACAATGGACCTAATAAGTTCCTCCTCTCTTCTCCTCATCACATGCCCATACCACCTCAAACGATTATCTCTCATCTTCTCTGCAATGTCTTCCACCCCCAAGCTACCTCTAACGTAATTGTTTCGGATTCTGTCGGATCGTGACACCCCTGCAACCATGGATTTATGAGTTAAGCACGCAACCACTAAGGCACTATGTCACTGGTGTGAATATAAAATTCCAAATTCTTATGCTGCGTATGGAATATTTAAAATAATTTCTAAAAATGTGCAACATAATAACAGGTAAAGAACCCATTTCCAGCCAAGAGTGTGATCGGCCGCTCATACATTTGGGCTCCTCAACCTATGGATGAAACCAACAGGATGAAAATAAGAAAAAACATGCGGGGTTCATGGATAGCGTAGTCAGGGCCGTAACGGGGGTATGAAGCGCCTGTGGCAAGTGTCTAACTTTCGCTTCCCCGTAACCCAATAATGACAAAAAACTTAAACAGTTTGCGCCCCAAACCCAGTTGCGCCCGTGGCGGCCGCCTTCTTCACCCCGCCCTAGTTACGGCCCTGAGCGTAGTAACCGCCTCTTACAGTATTCAAGGATGAATTGGGCTTGAACATTCTTACCCCAAAAACCACATGGTGTAATTTCCATCATCATCATACCCACATCCCGCCTGTGGCAGGGTTGGGTCTGCGGGTCCACTGAACATGATCTGACTGGGGGCACTCCATCCAGGCGTCTAGAACCAGCAGGAAATATTGTCTGAGTTGTCAGTAGGGGGATACCAGCCGCGGTGGCGTAGTGGTTAGCACGCTCGACAACTACGCCAGTAGTTCAAGGTTCGATACTGGACCGTGGTGGGTCGGCTTCTTTCGGGCGAGAGAGAAGCCGCGAGTGTGCCTTCTTTCGGATGAGAAGTAAAACCGAGGTCCCTTGTGGGTGTACGATGGCACTTGCACGTAAAAGAACCCTCTCTACTACGCAACGGGTAGATGAGGCAAAATTTCCAGGTGTAGGAGCTCGCCCCCTGGCGTCGGTAGCATTCCCCAACGAACACTAGACCGACGATAAATAACCGTAGGGGTGCAGCTTTGGCCGGCAACCGGCTGCAGAAAAAAAACTATTACCAATATATCACCCTGTGTCCATTCAGAGGGACAAATGGGTACCCGACCCTGCCATAGGCGGGAAAAGGGTTAGGAGTTGCTTTTTGTCAGTAGGGGGATGCCGGCCTACTCCACTGTTCCAACACCGCATTATTCAGCCAAAATAGAAATTTTTGGCAAGTAAATCAATGCTTTGTTGGTTATAATATTATACTTACTTTACGTATGTACAAATAAATACCATTGCAATATGAAGAAAGAATGGCGTTATGGCATCGCTAACAAGTTCAGGTTTTAATTTTAAGACTCGACATGGGCGCCGAATCCTTTACGCTGTAATTACATGAAAAGTAAATGTACCATATAAAACATTGCAGGAACCAATTAATTACGAGACAGTCATTCAAAACATCTATAAAAGACTTGTTAGTTATGTTAGGAAAAACACTTCAAACTTGATTGGATTAACTCAATCTCAATTTCTACATACAGTACATAAGTACAATCAACAAACTCACGTATGGCTTCGGTAAGATATTCAGTAAATACTACGGCAAAAATAACAATGATGAATTAACTTTACCGACAATCCGGCATCGAAATTATAGTCTTGCTTGAACATCAAACATAATTTATTTCATAATAATTTAGGAGGACAACGTAACAGCAATACTTCATTTCCATTAACTTTGTCCACAAATTTAATTTGGAATGCGTACAAGATTGTACGGTGGATAAGAGGAAATGTAAGGCAGCTCCTAAAGACCAGCGTTGGTTTTTTTGTACTGCATGTTAAAAATTGGGTTTTCTTCATAGAAGTTTTAAGTTTATTATAATCAACGTATCTCATGATGTATTTTTAAAGGAAGGGGTTTACCAGTTCGCCTATGTCTTAAAAATAGATCATCTCTATTGCATATGGAATACCGGATATATGAAGAAGATCTATCAAGAGTTAGGAAGGCAAGCCGCAAAATGAGACGCAGGTGGTGAAGGTGACGCAGCCCCGTTAAAGTCTGCTAGCAGGCAATCACCGCACATTGAATCGCAGTTTTCACCATACTTGCATCAAATAACAAGAGAACTTGTCCGCGTCGCACCGCCTTTTGTTAGGCCCAGCGCAAAATGAGACGCAGTTTCCGCAGGTGACGCAGGGTAACTCACCATAAATTTCTGCGGCTCACATTATAGTATGTAGTTGCGCATGTTAAGTCGCAGGGTGACGTGACTCAGTGCCTGCGCCACGTAACCCTCCGGAGCGCAATGCCAATGCCGCAGTTGGCGTGACAATAACAAAAAGAGGTGTGAAGCAGAGAAGTTCTTTTATTTGATGCGATGATTACCTGCTAGCAGAATTTCGCAGGGCTGCTACACCCTGCGTCACCTTCGCCACCTGCGTCACCCTGCGTCTCATTTTGCGCCTTGCCTTATTGTCACGCCTACTTCACGCAGGAAACTGCGGCATTGGCATTGTGCTCCGCAGGGTCACGTAGCGCAAGCACTGAGTCACGTCACCCTGTGACTTAACATGCGCAACTACATACTATCATGCGAACCACAGAATTTTATAGTGAGTCACCTGCGGAGACTGCGTCTCATTTTGCGCTGGGCCTAATAGTACCAAGTAGGCTATCAAGAGTCGGTATTGATTATTAAAATTCATGTTAAATGAGTCTAGAAGCCCACTTTTTAAGAATCGTTATTCTTTTGTAGTTTAACATGGTCTTACTCCTTGGGTTTCCATAGGGACCAAACATACTGTATATAAAGATACCCGGCACTGACGAGAACCGACCAGTACCAAAAATGTTTGGCACATAGATGAAGCAAGTTCATACAGTAGACAGCAACAGTGGCGTAACTGGGGGGCGAGGGGGGACAGATGTCCCCGGGCGCAGAATACCCTCGGTACGCCACTGGACAGCAAGGCTTTAATCTCGCCTGTTTTTAACAAAATACCTATATGGGACAAAAGAAACAAGTATTTAAGCAACTCTTAACCCTTTACTCGCCTATGGCAAGGTGTGGTACCCATCTTGTGCCCATCTTGGCCCTCTGAATGGACACAAGGGTGATATACTAGACGGTTTCCATAGGCGGCTGCAGACCAAAGCTGCAACCTTTTTCTTATTTATCGTCAGTGTACTGTTCGTTGGGGGTCACTCCGCCGATACCAAGGGTCGAGCTCCTAACCTGAGAATTTTGCGTCATCAACCTGTTACATATTACAGAAGATTCTTTTACCTGCAAATGCCATTGTACACCACACGGCGGCTTAGTTTTGCATCTCATCCATAGGAAGGTGAACTTGGGCATCCCTCTCTCCTGAAAGAAGCCAACCCACTTCGATCCAATATCGACCCTGGAACCGCTGATGCAGTAAGAAGATGGGACTGTAAAGAATCAAATCTTCAGACCAAATTAAATTGTGTTGTATATTGGCATCAGTAAGCATCATAAGTTTCGATTTTGAGGGAAGCACTTTGAGGGAAGCCTCTCATTTGAGGAGAAAGCTTCAGCAAGGCAACACCAAATTCGACATCAGAGAGGACTACTAATTACTGCTTAATACACGAATATGTATTGTATGTATTATTTAGCAATTTTTGCCCCATTTGAGATCTGGAGCACATCCGTACATAATTGTAGAGGCTAAACAGCGGTGGCCTAGGTTGATGATAGCCAGTCATAAGAGTTCAGGCGCTCTCCATACCCTTCTCTATAGACAACAACTCATGGTTACCTAACCCTTCGTAGGCGGTTGATGGCGGTCGTAATTATGTCTAGTTACACTGCAGGATTAAGGTCTTTATGGACCCTAGCCAATAAAGTTTGAATGGATCCCAAACGCGGACATCTTAACATCAATAGAGCATCTTAAGATGGTATGATAAATAACCCAAATAGGGGCATTCAAATACAGAAATATGCCAAAGTTTCTGGCCCAAAATTAAGCTTAACGTAGCACTTAACCTTAACCAAAAGCAGGCTCCTTCGAGTTCTTTAGTCTATACGTATATTTGGCACTGGTTCTTTAAATACTTTGATGGGCGATGAAGAATATAGAGCATCATATGTTTAAGAGCTTCATAAATATGAAGGTAATCAAGGCAAACATTACGTCGTATGTGGATGTTTTCGTCAACTCAGCAAATCACTTTATGAAAATTTCACGCAACGATTTATGAGCAATAAAATAGCACCCTTCGTTAATATAGCACTTAAAGCCTCATTTTGACATTTACTAATGACGACACTCAATCCTGATTATACGCCTCATGTTTGTCACACTGATTACCCAACGATCAATACTATAATACAACATATAATTTAATCTTTAAATTCATAAAAATACAAAAGGTGGACGCTGATAAGTTCCAGGTCTATTTGGCAGAGTAAGAACAGATGATAGCTAAAAAGCGGCCTTTCACCTAAAGTGTGTTATCCCAACATATATTTTTGATTCATCAACGTCAATCTTGATCAGGCCCGAAACGGGGTGTGGAAGTTCGTAAAAGCTTCCTACAGCACACAAAGAGAATCTTAGGCATCCGGCCTCCTTCTACAGTCAGAACATCATTGACCTACCAGAAATAAAAATATTTACTTTGAAATCTAGAGGCTAGACAAGCGGTCGCCAACCAATGACAGTAGTGTCTCACCTAAGCATCTCTAAAATCCTGATGTTCCCATGGCACATAATTATTACTACTCAAAAAGTAAACTCCTGTTCATGCGGAGAAAGCCTAAAAGGTCATTAACTTGGTCTAAACAAGCTTCCAAAGAACATGGCATCCATGGAAGAAATTGCTAAGAAAATGCAAAAATTTCAAAATAAAGTTTCAGAACATATAATAGAGAACTGAAATGCATAAATATAAAATAATCTATAGTTATACTGTGTATGATGCCCCTTGAGACATAAGAAATGCAAAAAAATTCATTGTTCATAACTCCTTCCTGAATTTCCTCTTTAAAAAGCCAAATTGCTCCTTGTGGGGCGTGCACCCCACGTTTGGCTAGACATAGTCACAATCTCATCAGCATCACTCAAAGTTTGTTTCGATGGGTCAACACACCAGGAAGCACATTGCCTATTTGGACGATGTCCAGATCTCTACAAGGGCCGCCAACAATTCTTCAAATATTTTTTTTTCCAAATTTTGTCTTTTTTCATGAAAGTTTAGCGGTCCAACTAAAAAGTGCTGCATATTCCACGTTGTCAGTGCGGTCCTACTTGCCCAAAGACTTGCAGAAGCGGAAGATAGTATATGCTGCAGTATACCAGAGGAGTGACAGCAGCAGTTAAAATTTAAAATATTAGGGAAAGCTTGGGAGTGAGAAGGTGACAGAAAGAACCTCAGATGGTTAGGAAATATGATAAGGGAGAGGATACAGTGGTTAAATACCTTTTAGGAATGCAGATCGTAGGAGTAGAAGGAACCAAGGTCAATTCAAATGCGGGACAAATTAATACTGTGCTACATTATATGTAGTATGAGTTTAGCAGGGCCGGTCTTCTCTATAAAAGGGGCCCGGGTGCAAAACTCCTTTTGGGGCCCCAAAATATTTTTCCAAAAGTAAAAATAAAAGGATTCAGAGTAAATGGACTCCTCTTAGATGCCCTCCTATCCCATTCTGAGATCCTTCCTAATTTTGGAAGGTATTACGTTTTTGGATGATGCCATGTGTCCTAATACTCGTATGACGCCAATGCATTTATGAGTTGGTCTGCTATGTAACACCTAACATTATCTTCACCCATTTTGGTTTTGACAGCCTGTGGCTGGCAATCAGTTCGTGGAGCATCTGAGTGACCCACAACCCCAGAAAGGTTGTACAACCCTGGTGTAGTTCAATGGCAGGGTTGTAAGGTTACGTTTAGGTTATGTTGCATTGGCAGGGTCGAATGAGGGACGTTGCCCCTACAATGACGTATTAAACTTTTAATATTAGCAATGATCTGGGCCTTGATGGGTACTTATGATGGGGCCCCCTCAATCGTGGGGCCCGGGTGCAATGAACCCCCCGGATGGCCGGCCCTGGAGTTTAGAGTAGACAAGGTGCTGATGAAGAGTAATGGAGAGAGGAGGCCAAGAGCTTGTAGACCTGACCCTTGTAATAGGCAGAATAGTAGCACGGTAATGATAAGTGGATATGTTGGTCCAACAAAAAATATATTACTTCTCTATCGAATCTTTTACTTGTGCGATGAACAGCAACAACTCCCTTTAATTGCATCTTCATTGATAAATGGTCTTTTTTCCTTTCTTGATTTATCAGTTCAAATGTCTTGCACATTCACATTTAGACATTTTCCTATCAATGGATCGGTGCCAAAAGCGGCCAACTACTGTCAGTTTTGTCTTGATGTGCGAGTCTACAGGGTGCTGCAAGAAAACAACAATCACAACAGGCTCATATTGGAATTTGGACAATGACACTTTTTTTTTCAGTTAGAAATCACTGCTATTTGAACCACTCCTATAGCATAAAAACATGACGTGGACTATTTTTCTTTCTTCTTTCGTTCAATCTTGATGTCAGGTATCAAAACCTAACGAATTGTGTGTGTGTGCTATGCTTCAAAGGAACACTAGAAAAGTACTTGAACAATCGATAATGTCAACCCCTTTTAACTCTTTCTAAAATTAAAGGTGACATCAGCACATACATATTAACAGATGAAAGTATTTAATGATTCAAAGCACTGTATACTATGCTAACAACTTGATTCATCGATAAAAGAAACACAATAATTCAGCATTAATTCAGTAAAATACAAGCCTGATTGCTATTATTAAGCTACTTTAAATATAAGGCCAATATTTAAATATGGATTAGAGCATATTTTTGTCTTCTCGACGTGTAAAACTTTAATTCACCATGCCTAAACTATGGAATCAATAAAAAGGTGTCTCTTATTATGTTCATTTACATCATTAGCACTGAACAGAAGAGAAAATTTAAATAAAATAATGTTTAAAGATATCAATCTCGTTAATGATATGGTATAAATGACGAAAGGTCTTTTTTGGTTGAACGAATTAATCTATTTATCATTCATGAAATATTCAGAAGATTAAAACTGATTATCATTTGAATTAGGCAAAAAAAGAATGATGCTGTCATCCTGGAAATATCTTGCATGTAGCATACAAAGCATCTCTGTTTTTGTATCTAATATATGTGCCTATATTCACCAATATGAATTGAGAGGTTAACCCTTATCTCCTTTAAAAAAATTATTTCTGAGTAAAGAGATGAGACATCTAGTTTTTCTTCAAGTCTTGATGATCGAGGTTTCAATGAAAGAAACTTTATATTTCAAGAGGGGTAGGATATCCTCAACTATCTAAACACATATGCCATCGTCTCAATAACATTAGTGACAATGGTGGTGTTTGCAGCACAGTCCTTTTGATGCAACACATAAACAGAACAGATGGCATGTTATTTGAAGAATTAGGGTAGAAAGACAGGTATGGTGAGTGGAAATGTAAACAGATTGCTACAAAAGATTCAGTTTTCGCAATTTAAGGTACAATATCTTTGAAAATATGGAGTTATGCCCCAGTAAACGGTTGCAAAACTTCTGCAAATGCTGCAGATCATGATTTTAAACTCAAATACCTCAGTTCTGGCGACGTGCATGACTAGGCCTCGGTTACTAGAAGTGGCGTACTGGACTTCTTCATCAGGGGTTACAGGTTTGATACTGGACAGAGGAGATTTAGCTTCTTTCGAGCTATCGAGAGAGAGGCCCCAGTGCATCTTCTATCAAATGGGAAACAAAGCCGTGGTGTGTACTTGCAATGGGGAGGGAAAGAATGTACTGTAGCGTGCACCTGAAAAGTAAAAAGTAGGAACGTAAAATGTGTCCAGTCTAATATGCTAACAGATAAACTAACAAGACATTATTAGCAGAAAGTACACGTCAAAGTAAATTTTGATCAACCATTTGCATCTGCAGCTATCGGTTAGCAAATTTACGATACAAAACAGTGCAAGCTCCTAAGGCAGATGCCAGGTTAACTTTGGTTACTAGTAATCAGTACGCTGTTGAAATCCCTGGACATCTTAAGGAAATGTGCTGAAGTTAACGTTAATGAAAATAACCGGAACAACTGTAATTAGTAGCTGGCAGGCACCACATTTTGTCTGAGATGCAACATCAAATTGACTACTGATGGATCTTCGCGAGAAATATGTATTAGAAATACAGCAAACGTAAGGTGTCCTTAAAAGGAGCAGAATGCGTTTGCCATTAGAACTCGTCAACCGAGTTCAGTAGTTCAATAACTGAAAAGAATACAAATGAAAGTGACAGGTAGTATCTAAGGAATTGATATATGTTCCTACCCTGAGGTAATATATGGCAAAGAATGGTGAAAATTTTCACGGTGACCTGTTAAATATAGAGTCAATGGAACAACTTTTTTATACGAAAAAGTAAAGAGTTAGCTAGTGGATTTATGCACCCCAGAAAAGTGCTATGCAAGGCGTTTGCAAAAATCATTTTGAAACTCGCGGAATCTACTTTCAATAATGATGATGAAGTGCTGTGGATCCAAAAATATTAATAATAAATCAGTCATCACTGAAATTCAATTCTAGAGGTTGCCATTAAAGAGAAAAAGGAACTTATTGAAAGAGCAGATGCTAAATCGACACTTCGTAAAATGATATTTTGCTTAAAATTGCAGCAAAATCTTACGACTGGAATGACTTTCCAAACGAAAGTTTCGCCGGCAGTCACTTGCCTTAAGTGAAATCAATATTAAGAGCAGATACTGGAAAGAAACGTTGTCTGGAAGAATTAAATTCTACAGGCACTTAATGAAGCAGCAATTCGCTGCCTATCAAACAAATTGTTCAGCATTGCACTTGGTTAAGGATGCTCGCCAACCTAGCGGCGAATTGCGTTGGACACACCAGTTCTCTTCTGATCACTGAAGTTAAGCAACGCAATCCCAGCTAGTACTGACATGGGTGGCCGCTTGGGAAAACTGGGTACTGCTAATACCGAAAAATCGTCGCATTAGTGTAGTGCCTGTGCAGTCTCTGCATAAGAACTATGCAATGAACGAGGCTCTAATGACCTTGTAGTTGAAGGGCCCTAAAACACCAACAAACAAACAAAGCAACTCCTAGCCCTTTCCCAGCCTATGGCTGGACCGGGTACCCACCTTGTCCCCTTGCATGGACACTGCGTGATATATTGGACGGTATTTT
>JAAFCE010005724.1:11921988-11956850 GCA_013389805.1 Trigoniulus corallinus | reverse complement strand
ACCAACATAACATTTAATCAGTGCCGAATCAAAGATTTTATGTAGCTCTCAACCAAAAGGTAGAGGGCTCCAAATAGCGAAATCGAAACTGCATATGCAAATATATGAAAGTTTCGGGTCTCCAAAATAGGTATAAAATAACGCTTAGATTTACATAATATCAATCCCGTGGGAGTCTACTTGGCCTATAGGGAAATTCAATCGGCAAACATAACAAATTCAACTACTGTCTTGATTTCTCTTGCACCTCAAAAGTCGCACATTTAATAATTCAGAAATAAGTTACTTTAGCGGTATAAACAGGCCCGGGTCGTGAACTTCAGGCGCTCTAGGCAACCGGGTCCATCACCGCCCCCACATTAAATTTAATGCAGTTCTAAATTGTCCGAGCGTCCCTCACGTCCTAGCCATTTGTCCCATTGCCAATGCATTGCTATAACTGCATCAAGGCGCCTCGAGAAAGCCAACAGTTAGGAAAGGCCCTACCAATGAGAGAAGTGTGGGAACCCTAGGACTATGAACATGTTAAGGCAAGGCATGGTAAGGACGGGATCACGTCAATTTGGCGTAGTCAATTTGGCGTACATACACATTCGGCGTATGACAATTTGGCGTACAGAAAATTTGGCGTATGGCAATTTGGCGTACATACAAATTTGGCGTACGACAATTTGGGGTACATACCGATCTCTCGGGTGCACACATTTGTTCAAAATTGCAACTGTCATAACCAGTGACAGATCCAGGATTTTCGTCAGGGGGGGGTTAGCTAATACAGGGGGGTTGAGCTAAACCTCACATTATGCAAATATAAGTTTATACGTGCATGGGAGGGGTTGCAACCCCAAAACCCCCATCCTAGATCCACGCGTGGGCATAACAGTCATTGCAACGGTCCCGTATAACACAGTTGGGTTTGTTTGTGTTTTAGGGCCCATCGACTTCAAAGGTCATTAGGGCCCTATAACACAGTTATGGTAGGCATTCATTGTTCTATTACCTTGCAATGACTGTTAAAATACGTTGTTATGACTGTTGCAATTTTGAACAAACTTGGGCACCCAAGAGATCGGTATGTACGCCAAATTGACGTACGCCAAATTGTCATACGCCAAATTATATATGCGCCAAATTTTCATACGCCAAATTTGTATGTACGTCAAATTGTCGTACGCCAAATTGTCATGCGCCAAATTGACGTAGACCCGGCAAGGACATGCTTCTGAAATTAGCCGCCCTAGGCAGTCGCCTAGGTTTGCCTGCGTCGAGCCGCCTGTGGGTATAAAATCAAGTTTGAATTTCAATATGGAGTTAATTGGCAGTGCCGTAACGGGGGGTTTGAAATGCCTGTGTCAAGTGTCTAACTTTCGCTTGCCCGTAACCCAATAATGACAAAAAACTTAAACATTTTGCGCCCCAAACCCAGTTGCGCCCGTGGCCGCCTTCTTCGCCATGCCCTCGTTAAGGCCCTGTTAATTGGCATTACAATCTTGATTTTAGGATAGTCATTGTCTTTGAGCATGGTTTTATTTTTATCGATTTCGGGGCTTAATTAAATTACGGTAAAAACCAAAAATGTCTATGTAAAATTATACCTTCTGAGTATAGGCGGGTGCTTAATTTTCGATCCTAATTCTTTTAAAAGCAAAATTATATGTTAGTGGATGATTGAAATTCCCCAAAAGTTGTTTATTTCTCAAATATTTTCTTCTGTTTATCAATAATATACATTAAAACAAAATAAATAATTATCTGCAGTTAAAAGAATGTCTACTTTTTACTCCATGACTTTCTAGCAAATGAAACCTTAAGAGCACTCGACAAAAACACTGAAAAATTAAATTAATAAAATCAAATTACAAAATACATTTACTGTACATGAAATAGGATGACGTCAGCAACGTCGATCATCTTTCGATATCATCTATTAATAACGTATAAATATAGTTTTTCTTCTTTTCAACTCATATACAAACGCTGAAAGCATATTTTCATATTCAAAGATTCATCAACAACAACAACAACTCAACCTAGAACGGTTGTACTTACACAATGCTGTATGTTTATAAACATGTTTGTCATACAATCTGCTAATGGAATTTTCAACTGTCTTCTTAACGATAATGTCAACGACGTTGCTACTTCCGTTAAGACGTAAAATGAGTTAAATTTATTTCTCTATGTTGATCAATGCACTGCAGTAGAGACATCGTCAAATTCTCAATTATTTCGGGGTCATCAATGACTTTGACAACAAAATCATAAACGTGACGTCATTTCTGCTTCATAGCACTCAATTTAAATTTCATAATGTGTACTGTGAACATTTCTTTCGCCAAACCAGAATATAAATCATCAAGATAATAACAGCAGGAAAAGAAATGCACTGACAAAAATTCATCATATAAAATTTAAAAATTATAATAACTTACTTCAGATTCTTATCTAATTTGTAAAAGTAGTCATATCAGATTTGGACAACTGATTAATGATGCCCTGACATTTCTCAAAGAACTGTCCGCGGTCTACTGAGAGGCTGTGAATCTCATTACTAAATAGATCTAAGCGCTGGGTTAGTTTAGTGGCTAGTGAGCCCAGCCCACTGGTAGATCATTGCACAGGCCTGGAATACACGCGCATGGGACCATTGAAAGTTAGCAGCTCCCTATTTGTGACTGTAAACGGCTGAAAGTTTATTTTAAAGTAACCGATTGATTAGTTAGTATTTTGTATTAATACGTATTAGTACTACATTGATTTGATAGCATTACTTTGCATTTAGAACAAGAGAGTCTCAAAACTAGGTTGGGGCCCTTAATTTGCTTGATCGGCTACTGATTGGACCATTGAATTAAATGCTTTTTCCTAATGACCCACGAACAGAAAATTTTGAGAAGCATTGCCCTAACCCAGTGTTCCCCAAAGGAACCTGACGGGGTCTGCAGCAAATGAAAATGAATTTGGGGGTGCGTTGACAACGTTAGGGGGTCCATGAAAGGTTGAAGGAAAAGCAGAATAATTGGGACCGGTTTTCATTAATATGAAAGACAGCCAGATAAAGGCGTACTGCGAGAGGGGGAGGTGACTCCAAAGAAGTCTACAAGTCACCGTTTGGAAGAAGCCAAGTTCCATGGTAGGTCCTCGGACAGCTTTGTTATGCAAAGGGGGTCCATGGTCAGCTTTTTGCTATGCGAAGTTCTCCGTGGGCATAATAAGGTTGGGAACCACTGCCCTAACCGATATCAAAGATGCAAAGTCTGCTAGTTCTGTTGCCACAATATAGCAGTAGACTAGACCATCAACTCTATTGCAAATCTTGGGGTAAGTTTAAGAATTTGTTGAGTTTTCGAGTCGGAAATGCATGCAAGGACCCAGGGTATCATGATTAATCATCGGTTGGGTTCCCTGGGAGAGGTAGGGACATCGCAAATATTACACAGGGCCCCACTCATGGTCAACGACAAGGAGAACGATGATGGGGTAAACTTTTCTTGGCCCGGACATCGTCTCACAAGGATTTTACGCTTATATACTCAGTATATTTAAATTCCCCACGGGCCTGGCGACGTCTCTCGACGCCCCTGGGTCTACTTTCTAACTGACAGAAGGTGCATTTGCAGCTTCCTTCACACCCGAAAGTTATCACCTGTGCCGACCAGGACCGAAACTATCATCTCAAACGTTGCACGGTATTTGAACGCGGACAGGCAGACACTAAATACCACATCCCTGTTCTGGTAACGTCCGTCTAATTTCTTACTGGGGACAAACTGCTTTACTGATGCCAGAGGGCGATCTATTACACCTAGAAATTTTGCCAACGTGCACATATATTGTACTCTATGGTCACACTCAACTCCACTCTACTGTATATAGAAAGGCAGCGTCGACCTTAACCCACATGGCAACCCAGACAAATCATACATTTTGGAAGCCCAGGATCTTCGTGATGTCAAGGTTACCCCAATGATGGACTTCCAGAACACTTTCCTAAAATTGACTTATTTTAAATACTGTATGTACCTTTTAAATTATTTTAAAGTCCTTGTAATTAATTAGGGCCACATTTCTTAGTGAAATGGCGGGCATTATTGCCTCCCCCCTAGTAACTGTTTGCTTTGCCTGTGCCGAAGGCCGGCCCTGTAGAAAAGGCTCTTTCAGACCCGATTACTGCGTAAGTGGTACAAGGTTAGAAAATGGATCGAGGTGGGTTGGCCTCTTTCGAGCGAGAGGTCCCGAGTGCGCCTTCTGATAGATGGGAAGTAAAGCCGGGGCTCATGCGGTGTACGATGTCATTTGACGTAAAAAAAAAAACCCTACTACGCAACGGGTAGATGAGGCAAAATTCCTGGATGTAGAGGCTCGCCCACCAGCGTCGGTGGATTGCTCCAAAGAACAGTAGACCGACGATAAATAAGCATAAGGGCTGAAGCTTCGGTCGGTACCCGGCTGCGTAAAAACTACCGTCGACCAACATTGAACTTGCAACCACACTCATCTAACGAGACTCCTGAAATGGGCGGCCAGGATAACAGCAACTCCGAACCCTTTTCCCGCCTATGGCAGGGTCGGGTACCCATCTTGTCTCTCTGAATAGACGCAGGGCGATATATTGGCCATAGTTTTTTCTGCAGTCGGTTGCCGGCCAAAGCTGCACCCCTACGCTTATTTATCGTCGGTCTAGTGTTCGTTGGGGAATGCTACCGACGCCAAGGGGCGAGCTCCAACACCTGGAAATTTTGCCTCGTCTACCCGTTGCGTAGTAGAGAGGGGACCTCGGTTTTACTTCTCATCCGAAAGAAGACACACTCGCGGTCTCTCTCTCACCCGAAAGAAGCCAACCCACCTCTGTCCAGTTTTGAACTACTGACGCAGTTGCCGAGTGTGCTAACCACTACGCCACCGCGGCGGGTAAATGGGCGGCCAGGATCAAGCCAGTAAAATAGGTCCTAAGACGAGCGCACCGCCAAAGTTAGATATAATAACAACGCTGTGGTGTGTTTAAACTCTCAATTCTAATCTTACTTTTGTAGCAAAACGAAAATAGTAAGAAATTCCAAGACAATGACATCTTTATGCCACAAGCTCGTTTCGAAATTCAGTATGACGAGCCTGCGAAATTCTTGATCTCATTCCTAGTACGTGTATAAAGTTTATTTTAGTTAGCAATTTTCTCGCCTTCTAATGACATTCTTCTTAGTATGCTAAAAAAGAAATCTCACTACACTGATTCGACTGAAATTGTAATGCGAATTCTGCGTAATATCTGACGAGACATGGTCGGTTTTTTTAGTGAATCAACCGCGACATTTTTACACTACAAAAAAAGGAAATGGCGTTTATAATGGCCGTCACTTATAATGGTTAGGCTGCGGTGCAATACTCAACTTACAACACATTCATTATTTTATATGGAATTTAAATTAATATGTAGATAGATGTGGTTGAGAAATATTCTTCTTTAAACCTCTTTTCTCCTGAAACAATTTTAGTGCTGTCGTTTTTTGCGGTCAAAAGACAATTTGGCTGTAATTGTTTCAGCAAATTTAATCACAAGTGGTCTCAGATGTGCAGTTTTCGTTCTAATAATTAAATATAACAAACTCTACTATGTTAAAATGTCACACAGTCTTTAATAAATTGTTCTTGGGGAGTTTCACAGGACATTTTAGGAGAGAAAAAAGCCACGAGAACCTACAGTTACTATACTATGTCTAAGA
This sequence comes from Trigoniulus corallinus, assembly GCA_013389805.1. Taxonomy (NCBI): domain Eukaryota; kingdom Metazoa; phylum Arthropoda; class Diplopoda; order Spirobolida; family Trigoniulidae; genus Trigoniulus; species Trigoniulus corallinus. The sequence goes on along the minus strand of JAAFCE010005724.1, from coordinate 11,951,130 downwards.
TTTTAATAATTCATCATAAGTGTTTGTGCAACGTCATCTCGGAATGGCGGAAAGATATATTTTACTGCAGTTGGATAAGAGAAATCTGACGTTTGTAAGAAAAAGCTGATTCAGCCAATGCTTCGCCAAATACAGTAATTGCAACAATAAAATAAAACCGAGAGGCGACTGAGATAGAGGAGCAGAATATGGTTACAGTTATAAACTAACAACTTGGTGGTAAAAGTAATCCAATAAAGGTTTTTAAATCAACATTTTTAGGTATTTTGGGCAATCGTCCAAAGGGTTTCTTTCAATGAGAAAATTTGCATGTAAGAAAACAAAACGTCAACGTCTACACAGCCGCAATTGCAAGACAGGAATAAAAGGAGCTTATTTTTCTTTGAAATTTTTGAATGAATATTTAGATTTACTCAATGAGATGTCAAATTGAAGGCGGTTTTATTAGATTTTAGGATTATGCTTTATGTGACAACAGGTTTACAAAATTTTAACTTAATACTGTATCATTTTCAACCTGTAGTTGAATCAACATCTTTGAAGAAAAAAATTGAAAGACTCACTTAAAGTGATTCGAAAATAACTGCAATAAGCGCATTACAAACTTAACCGGGTGCCAAAACATATATGATGCTTTCAAAAGAGAGGATAAAAGTACCTTTACGTTCCACCTTATCTGAAGAAAGACAATGGTTTGTGTATTTCCAAATATATTTATCCATCTTTGCAATAACAAACACACTGAAGAGGATAAAGACCAACTCGGTTTTTTTTATCAAATTACAAACGTCATCAGACTATGGCCTATCAATTTTTCCTTTTATTTCTCTTCGCTAAACTTATCATCAAAAAAAGATTTATAACCATCATATTAATACTCCGCCATCCTCTTCGGCCCCCAACAGATTATAAAGAAAAACAGAATTGGTTTCTCTCCTCCAATAGCAATCTATGTGGCCCATACGATTTAATAAACTTAAAATGTAAAATTAAAAATAATTTTTCAATTTACTAGAGGAGAAAGAGAAAAAAAAATCACATGACATCAGATTGGACCATGACAATCGATGGTACTCCATTGGCTCCATTACTTTTCAATCGAGATCTCCATACCTGAGGGTACAAAACTATTGAATTTTTCCCTTTGAGACTTTTCTTAAAACATCTTCCTAAAGTCAATTTCCAGAAAGCCGCCCTAAAGTCCATATTATAAAATGCGTAGATAAAAGGGTTGACGGCAGAATTAGCCCACCCTAACCATGTCAGACTGCTAACCAATAAAGGAGAAAATGTACAACTTTCACAAAAGGAATGCGCTATATAAATAATGAAAAAAGGCAACCAACAAACAACAAATCCTCCAACGACTACAGCAATGGTAGTTGTGGCTTTGGTCTCTTTTCGAAAAGACATCCTGAGACCTCTGGCATGTTTACGACGGTAATCCTTATGAATGACGTTTGGGTGGATCACATTCGATTGTTCCGAATTTAAACTCAAAGATGGCAAAGACAGTTTAGGTTTTTCACTATGATCTGAAGAAGACACATAAAGGCAAGATGAATCCGTATAAAAAGATTTGGAACTAGTAGATGAGGCATTAAGGGCACCACTGGAAGACGACGGTGTCTTCTGATTATAAACCCAATTAGGAACTGTCAAGAGATGAGATTCGACTTTAGAGGACTTTCTCAGAGTTGCAGCCATTGGGATAGCTTCGGTGGTAGGACTATTTCCTGAGGTTTGAAATTGGAATTGATAACTTCGAGACCTATAGAGTCCAGTGCGTTTGATATCGATCACTTTTTGCGGATTGGAATCACGTTTGGGGCGGACGGTCAACAAACTATCACTCACCATTTCTAAACTAACGAAACAATCCGAACTGGAGGCCCTTAATTCTCCGGTAGATCCATCTTTCCTCGATGTGATATAATGAGGACGTATAGTTCTGGCCTGACTTGTATCATCACATCCATTAGGAAAACCATGCTTCTGATATTGTTTCTGCTGTTTAACAATTTTATTTCGTCGATATATCACAATAAATATTCTGGTATAAACGAATAGCATCACTACCAACGGGATATAAAATGACCCACACGCCGAGTAGATCACATACCCTTTATCCGAAACATATTGACAATGGGACACATCAGTAACACTGCGTTCGTACCATCCAAATAGAGGTGGTAATGTGACAGCCGCCGATGCCAGCCACACGACTCCAATCATACCTAGAGCAAGTCGTTTATTTCGCTTCACAGTATAGGTCAGAGGTCGAGTAATGGCGAAATAACGGTCTAAGCTGATACAACATAGGTTGAGGATGGAAGCAGTGCAGAGCATGATGTCCAAAGAACTCCAAAGTTCACACATGAAATAGCCAAAGGGCCAAGTTCCTATCATTTGATAGATGAGAGATAGTGGCATCACCAAACATCCCACAAGAAGATCGGCCACCGACAAGGAGACAATAAAACAATTGGTGACTGACCGTAGTCTTCTGGTCGTTGCCACAGCCACGATTACTAAAGTGTTCCCCAAAATAGTGATTAACGTCAAACCCGTTAAGAATGTTAATAACAACACCATGGTTATATCGAGAATTGGAGAAACGTCCGATAAGTCAGAGGTCAAGTTTTCCTTACTCTGCATAAACACCATACTAGTAAGATTTAAATTGACATCATCAGTCGAAACGATGACATCAATATTGTGATCATCGTAGTGGTGTTGGTGGTGATGGTCATCCACGTCTCCTTCTCTATCAAAAACATTGATCTTTCGTTTGAAAAATGATGCATTGGACGACAAGAAACGAGTTATCATCTTGAGAAAGGTGGCAGATATTGTGTCTGTCGTCGGTGTTGATGTCGACGACTACAACAACTTTGTCAGTCAATTCCAGACAAAGATCCAGAGTTGAGTGTCGAAAGGATGTGACGTGAAACATCCTGATTTTATTTATTAGAAATTCAATTTGTTTCTATAAAATTCCACTCACTCTTCTTCTTCTTTATATCCTCACAATGAATAATGTGATTCTCACCATCACATTATAGAAAAAAAAATTTAAAACATGAAAACTTTGGAAAGAGATAAAAAAAACAATAAAATGCCAAGTGTACTTCTTCAATATGTTGCCACACTACTACTACTACTACTGCTGTTGTTGTTGCTGCTGTTTTTAAAATACAGATTATAATTGAACTCGACGATATTATTCTCATGGAAATAGTAATTGATGCTAAGTTAGGTGTTGCTGTTGGTCGCCGTCCTGCTCGTCGTCGTCGTCGTGATGTTTTTCCAATTGGATCCATCACCGTGGATCCCAACAATATTGAGTTGAGTTATTTCGACTTACCCGCTCGCGACTCACTAAAATGCATCTTACTCGAACAACGAATCTCTTGACAAGTGAATGAGGAGGCGGAGGACGACGACGACGACTACGACGTTGTTGGAGCAAACGGAACAGTGCGATTCATCTCTGGCGCTTCTTTCAACCGTTTTAATCAATGAATCGAGGGGTGGAACCAAGCTGCTGTTTTCCATACAAAACATACACATGCACACAAACATCTACTACAAGTCCAACTGATAAAAATTCAGGACACTTGCGCTTCTGCAATTCGTTACCCAACAGTTACTAACTTTCTGTCCTTCACGATTGAAGATCTTTTTCCTTTCCCTGACATGGTTAACGATGGGGAGAGAGTTGGGCTCTTCAATTTCATCTTTTAACCTTTTCAAATAAAAAAAGACATTCAAATAAATACTATTATGTAGGAGTAACAACATCACCTCAAATCGAAATCGTTCCCTCCATCTTACTGTTTCTTCAAACTCCTCCTCCGCAAAATGATTTTATTATTTAGACCAGTGCCAAATTATTGAAGTTCCAACAAAAGCACCGAAGAATGGATTTTTATTTCTGGAAATCTATATGTATGTATATCTCTAAAAATCCTTAGAGTCTTACACTCATAATACTTTCATTAAAAGTTATAATCCTCTTCTGAATCCTCTCTCTCACTTTTTTGTGCGTGGTGATGGCACCTTTCTTAACATCGACTACAAATAACTATAGTATATTGAAATATAATAAATCTACAGAGGCTTAAATATCAATACATAGTAGAAATCCTTGTTACATCTTTTATGGGATTCTCTCGTTTCTTTTTATCTTTTGATATGCAGCCAAAAAGAAGAAGAGGACGAAGAAAAAACTACAAATGAAAAAAATAGGTATACCGTGCAGTATACGTGCACTATTTCGGCAGGCTCTGAATGGATCTAATTACGAATGGGACCTTTAAAATGAAAGTCGACGACACGTCTTACGCCCATTATTAAATGGGGCTTAAAATCTCTTTATTATATAACCGTTAATATATTTCAACTGCATTGGCCCCCTTTCCATTCAATGTTTAGCGTCACATCAGTCTTAAGACCAAGATATATACGGAAAAGTCTGAAAAATGGCACAAAGAATGATTCGTGGTTTTTATAAAAGTGGGACTCGATAATTCATTTACCAAATCAGACTAAACGTTGCATAAAGTACGAGGAAAGGAGGTCAAATTAAAAAGGACCCATGTCGAATATGGCCTGTAGAAGACATTATTGTCAGAGTCTATGCTGCATGACTGCAAATGACAGTTTAAACAACAAATGGCTTTTTATTTTGGAAAAAAAGAAATTTAGCAGTAAAAAGAACTGTAGGACTAGCTTGAACTTTTCTATCTCCGGAGTCTATAAGGCAAGACCGCAAGAGGGACAGTTGGATTTTACTCCTACATCAGGGGCTGATACGTGACAGTCTTCCACAAGCAGTTAGAGGTAGTGCTCCAACACTAAATTAATAAGAAAATTCCCTCCGGATGTACTCTGAACTCATTCTCTATTTTGTTAGTGCAAACATGATGACCAATTCCTTTAGTCCACATACCTGAATGTTTTTCTTCAGGCTAGCCGCAGTCAATAAGGAATTTGGTTTGCCTTGTTAGTTAATGTCCGCCGGAACTTGTTTCAGGAAGTAATTTACCGACACCTACACGTATATTTTACTTCGTGTAGGAAGAAATCTAGTTTATGTAGGTGCACTGCATACTCCTTGACCACATTCACTGGGATTTCATGTCTTGCCCAAAAGAAAGAAAGAAACCACCAGCAAATCTGACACCAAGGACTCACAAATCAAGCACTCTACCACTGAATCACCGAGGCGGGCCTCATTAAGTGAGCCTTTCGAAAGGAATCTGAAACAATTTCTTATTGAACATTTAAAATATTTCGTTAACAGAGAGAGAGTAAGTTGTTTATCAGTTTATCGATTAAATCGGATAAGAAATAATGGCCCTCGAATTACAAATGAGCAATTTGGACATCATGAAATAAACGTATAGCACCGTAATTACGATGGTACTAAGCAACCAAAAAATAAACTAAAGTTAAATTACAAGAATACCAATGAGAAATAATGTTCATGTACTTCATTTAAATCATTTTGTCACTGTTGCCAAGGTTTCCACACCTGAAAATACAGGTAATTTAATTATTTACGCTTAGCAGTAGGCTCCAAGTGCGTAACAAAGTAGTGAAGCACTATACAGACTAAGGTATCACTTTTCACCACATCCAGGCCGAAAGGAAAGGCCGATGGATGAGAATCCAACTACGAGTATGGAAACACTGAAATACACCAAAGTTTCCGGGAGAGGCGAATTGCGTTGGACACACCAGTTCTCGTCTGACCACTGAAGTCAAGCGGCGCAACCTCAGCTAGTACTGACATGGGTGGCCGCTTGGGAAAACTGGGTACTGCTAATACCCAAAAGCAGTCGCATTAGTGTAGTATCTGTGCAGTCTCTGCATAAGAACTATGCTGTGGACGGGGCTGTAATGACCTTGTAGTTGAAAAGCCCTAAAACACCAACAAACAACAACCAAAATTTCCAGTATAAAGAGAAGCTTAAAATAACGCTTTATGAGTCCTAACCCTGGGGTCTGTGTGCAAACCAGTAATCGTTCTACACAGTTCACTTCCATTTGTCTTTGATTTAGAGCCTCGCAACTAATTTCGTTTGGAGATCAACTAGGCCTATGTTACATTAACGGGATGGGGAGTAAGCCAAGCAGCCATAACAGGCCGAACCCTTAGGAGGCTGCTCGCGGGTGAGAAGGTGGTAGGTGTAGAGGATGTAGGAGAGGGAAAATTTGCAGCACTCAACGTTCACTCCCAACCACCCGTGTTGGCACTAACGTGGGTTTGCGTTGCTTAACTTCAGTGATCTCACGAGAACTGGTGTGTCCAACGCAACTTGGTTCACAGATCTGTTATTGTTGTCATCATACTTTTGGCTAATTTATAGTGGGGTAGAATCTTTGAATTTTTTCTCTCAATTTGCCTTTACCGGGACCAAAACTCCGACTCGGTTGCGCAGAGGCTAGGAAATACAGCAATGGTCCTGTGCAGTGCGTACAATGTCACCTACACAGAAACGAGTCCTAACTAACATAACTTTACATGGATTAAAATAAACGTGTAATTCGTAAAGAGTTCCAAGTGTAAGAGCTCGTCTCGTGTCGTGGTGGAGGAAAAGGGCTCTAAAGAATGAGAATAGGCCGACGATAACTTAACCTAGGGCGCTGCATCATTTGGTTGGCAGTGGGCTGCATAAAACACACCGTTCAACAGATCACTTGTGTCCCAATGGCACACAACAGCAGGGGATCTCTTATCAGAGCCGGATGGAGGTTTTGCAGAACCTCAGGGAAAAAGTTAGTAGTGCGGTTCCAAACGAATGAAAATGTGGGGCCCTTCTGAGAGCGCGGGATCTCGGTCTTAGACGTCTGAGCTGGCTCCGCTTCAAGTAGATAGGCTACATCAGGGTTTCCCAACAGGGTCGGTATCGACCCCCTGGGGGTCAATGATGATCAAGGGGTCGACATCTAAACATTTATTTGAATGCATTGTTCGTTACTTCCTTTGAAGACCAACAAGCAACTCCTAATCCATCTCCCACCTATGGCAGGGTTGGGTACCTATCTTCTCCCTCTGAATGGACACAAGGGTCATATATTGGACATTGATTTCCCCAATCAGTTGCCGCCAAGCTGCAACCCAATACTTGTACAGCGTTAGCCTTTGGTTCATTGCACAACTCTCGAACCTACACCTGGGTATTCCACCTCATCTACCCGTTGAGTAATAGAAAGGGTTCCTTTATCGGCAAATGCCTACACCACACGAGACCTCAGTTTTACTTCTCATGCAAAGGAAAGAGCACTTGAGGCACCTCTCTCACCCGAAAAGAAGCCAACCCACCTCGGTCCAGCATCGAACTGAGAACCACTGACACAGTTACCAAGCACGCTACCCACTACGCCACCGAGACGGCATTTTGCTTACCGTATATCAGGTGCAAATTGTAGAGAAAAATGTAAGGGGGTCTATGAACTAAACCCATACTTTTAAAAGGGGTGAATCTAAGAAAAATGTTGGGAACCCCTGGGCTACATCATCGTCAAGTTATGCCCTCTTATGAGTTTGTGATGTCATTCACTGTAGGAAAAAAATGATCTGCAGGGATCCAATGCTAGTTGTTATTTTATTATTTAGGTTCATTTGCCGATCCTTTTGGATGCCATCTACGAGTAAGGTCAGTTAACGCGTAAAAATCGTCATATTCCTTATGGAGGTACCACCTTGCCCAAAGGAAATCATCATCGTTGACCAAACTCGAATCAGCACTTAACAGTTTGTAATAATTACATATGCTTCACATCTCTACAACTGTACATTAGAAATCATGCAACGTTAACGCTTGGGTTCTGCAACGGTAAAAACCTCACGTTTTCCTTGCTCTGAACATATTTAATAACGCATAATGATGATCATAACAGTAATAATAATAATATTAAAAACGATAACACGCGACAAGTCACACATAACTGTCCTATAGGTTCAATTTTTCCTCCAAGAAACGTATCAACGGGGTAATATGCATATATATACATATCATACTGTGGCGTTATGTGGAAAATAAACAACTAAAAATTAAGCAAATTTTAATGGGTTGATTTCCCGATGGAATTTTGAACGCATATGCAACCTTGAAAAACTAACATATGCCGTTGGTTAAAAGTTTATTATTGAATTTACGTTTAAGAGCTTTCAGTATATGATCATTGAGTAAAATGTTCCTGTGCCAAATTTCATTAAGGGTGTACATCCAACCGTGTCGGGTAGATGAGTTATACGTATCGATTTTTCTAATATTCATCATAAAAGGAGTTTTTGTCAAAATCACAATACCACTTATTGCCAACCATACACACTCGGTGAACTTAAAATATGCTCCAAAGTTACCGTATTTTTTGTCAGAAACACATTTGATGAATAATTTAAAATACTAAAAAAATTTAAAGCTGTCGTTTAACAAATAAGTTAGGTGACATAAGCACTCTTGATTTCCAAGAAGTAAAAAAAAAACATCAAATGTCGGTGTGCCGAAAACGTAAAAGGTGTAAAATTACCTATTAATAACGTCGGTCTGTCTCGGTGGCACCGTTTTTAGCATCCATGACGACAGGATCGATCCTGGTCGAGAGAGCTAGCTTCTTTCGGGTGGTACGACAACCCTGAATACGCCTTCCATCGTGTGGTGTGTATGATATAACCTGCATCGCAGATCGGAAGAATTTCCAGTCGGCGGAGGAAAAGTGCTCCTGTGAACAGAGGCGGCTTGTGGGGCAGGCAAACCTAGGCGGCAAATTTCATAGGGGCGGCTGATTTCAGAGGTACTTCCTTGCCATGCAGTCTATCAGTCATTTAAAATGTTCATAGTCCTGGGGTTCCCAAATTTCTCTGATTGATTGGGCCTTTTCTAAATGTTGGTCTTGGGACAAATGCCAAGCGCGTGAGGGACGCTTGGACAATTTACAACTGTGTTAGATTCAAAGGGGGCGGCGGCGATGGACCCACTTGCCTAGGGCGCCTGAAACTCACGAGCCGGCCCATCCTGTGAAGGACATGGGCTGGCTTTATAAGTAAGGGTTTTATAAGCAGCACACAGGCACATACAGTAAATCAGAGGACCTAAGTTCCTCAAGGCCCAAGTTTACTTCTTTATCTTGACGTATATAGGTTCGAGGCTCGCCCCTAACCGAAATTCATGGTACGGCTTACACCCGTCATGTAGGAATTAAATATCATAGTTCTGGGTACGGATGTTCAATATCACCTTGACCTCATATCACCTTGCTCAGTAAGCAGTATGCTTGGAAGTAGGTTGTACGGAGAGACATAGTAGGGTGTAGACCTGACTACGAATAGCCGGGAACGGAGGGCCAGAAGTCGTACAACGTTGATGGTGATCTGTCGTGAACACAAGGTGGCCCACGTATTAGGCAAGGCGCAAAATGAGGCCGCAGGGTGACGCAGCCCTGCGAAATTCTGCTAGCAGGCAATCACTGTTACGCTGAAAGCCATTTTAGTTGACGCAAATTGCAAACCAGTATGTTGAAAAACTGCGATTCAATGTGTGGTGATTGCCTGCTAGCAGAATTTCGCAGGGCTGCGTTACTCTGCGTCACCCTGCGGCCTCATTTTGCGCCTTGCCTTAGGCCCAGCGCAAAATGAGACGCAGTCTCCGCATTTGACGCAGGGTGACTCACTATAAAATTCTGTGGCTCACATGATAGTATGTAGGTGCGCATGTTAGGTCGCAGGGTGACGTGACTCAGTGTCTGCGCCACATGATCCTGCAGGGCGCAGTGCCAATGCCGAAGTTTCCTGCGTGAAGTTGGCGTGACAATAACAAAGAGCGGTGCGAAGCAGAGAAGTTCTCTTGTTATTTGATGCAAGTATGGTGAAAAACTGCACTTCAATGTGCGGTGATTGCCTGCTAGCAGAATTTCGCAGGGCTGCTACACTCTGCGTCACCTTCGCCTCCTGCGTCTCATTTTGCGCCTTGCCTTATTATACTGCGGGTGCCATGTATAGTATACAAGTTGGCCTTCAGGGTCACCTGACTAGCCACGAGCTCTAAATGTCTGAAAATCAGTTAATGAAGATCTGACAATGACTGAATGTGCCAGGTGTAAATATGCACCACTTAGTTCAAAGCGAACCAAATTACATGAGCTGTGCTATTGGATGCATTAAAATACAGCATTTGACATGATCATTTACATAAATATTAACAAATTCAAGTTATGTTGCGCAACTTGTTATTAATAGGTGGTTCAATTTTAAGCAGAGGAAAATGTCGATTTCAAAATGGATGCATGAATGCAATTCAGGCTACAAATGAAAGGATTCGATCTGTATGCCGTAATAAGTCGTGCATAAATTATCAGCAGTTTTGAATAACAAAATTCAAATTATGTGCAATCCATGCATCAATGAAAGTTTCATGATTCGTAAACGGCTTCGGTTGACCATAGGGCAAATTGCAAGCCTACGATAAAAACAATAAGTGAGGTGCACCTTGTGGCAGCTATGCCGTCAAACTGACAAGCCCTCGAATATTATGCTCAGGGGATGAAGACGAAGCAGGAAAATTACAGGATGCAGATTGGTTCAGGTTTGACGCAAGACAAGGAGTATTATCATCGTAGGGGGACAACGTTCTGCAGGTTCCAAACGATCTACAGAAGTGTGCTCAAGTTGAACAGTTTCAACACAATAAAAAGGCAACAGATTCCTATCTCTCCCGATGGTGGTTCCCTAACCTTCATGCTTCCCGATGCCCTTAAGTATTTAAGAATTTTTTCACAGTGCCCTAAGTAACAAAATACGTAATATTTCGTACTGAAAACCCTGGCTGTCAGATGGCGATGGGACTCTATGTCGCCAACGTTAAAGGCCCGCCTCGGTGGCACAGTGGATAGCCCGCTCGGTAACTGCGTCAGTAGCTCTACGTTCGATACTGGACCGACGTGGGTCGGCCTCCTTCTGGCGAGAAACACACCCCGAGTGAGCCGTCTTTCGGATGAGAAGTAAAACCGAGGTCCCGTGCGGTGTACGATGGCATTTGCACGTAAAAGAACCCTCTCTACTATGCAACGGGTAGATGAGGCAAAATTTCCAGGTGTAGGAGCTCGACCCCTGGCGTCGGTGTAGTGCCACAAGGAGGCATAGGGATTGCAGCTTTCGTCGGCAACCGGCTGTGGAAAAACCATGTCCAATATATCGCCATTGTGTCCATTGAGAGGGACAAGATCAGTGCTGGATTTACCACTAGGCTAAGTAGGCTGAAGCCTAGGGCCTCAACATTTAGCGGGCTTCAAAACTTAAGAAAAGGGCCTCTAAATTGAAATAGCCTAGGGCCTCTCATTATCTAAATCCGGCACTGAACAAGATGGGTACCCGACCCTGCCATAGGCGAGAAAAAGGTTAGGAGTTGTTTTATGTCGCCAACATAAAATCATTATTATTTGCAATTGCTAATAACCCGCCCATGGAAAGGTCGCGTGCTCATTTTTGTCCCACTCAGACACATATGAGTGATCTATTGGGCAGTATTCCATGCAGACGGCTATTAAACGAAAAGCTGCGATCCCTTTGTGGAGGCGGATTAATCGAATTGGACACACCAGTTCTCGTCTGATCACTAAAATTAAGCAACGCAACCCCAGGTAGTATTAGTATGGGTGACCGCTTGGGAACACTGGGTACTGCTGATACCCAAAAATCATCGTAACAGCGTAGTGTCTGTGCAGACTCTGCATTAGAACTACCCGGAGCTCTAATGACCATTGTAGTTGATGGGACCTAAAACACCAATGAAACAGGAAGCGGCGAATTGCGTTGGACACACCGGTTCTCGTCTGATCACTGAAGTTAAGCAGCGCAACCCCAGCTAGTACTGACATGGGTGGCCACTTGGTAAAACTGGGTACTGCTAATATCTAAAAATCGTCGCATTAGTGTAGTGTCTGTGCTGTCTCTGCATAAGAACTATACTGTAGACGGGGCTCTAATGACCTTTGTAGTTAAAGTGCCCTAAAACACCAACAAACAACAACAACAACCAATGAAACTGCAACCCCAGTGCTTATACGCTGGCCTATTTTCATTTGTCAGGGCACTTTACCTCACCGATGTCGGAAGGAGGGTTCCTACATCTGGAAACTTTGCCGAAGGAGGGTTCCTACATCATTAGATGGTGATACTGTACGGAGAGGCGATCCTGTACCAGATGGTGATACTGTACCCTACTATGTAGAAAGGGCTCTTTTACGTGCAGATAACATCGTATAAGCCATCCAGGATTACTGCTTTACTTCCCATCCGATGATAAGCCAACTGGGGGTGGGGCTGTCTCGCTCGAAAAAAGCCACCTGCCGCTGCCTAGGAAACGAGGCACAAATAGACAGGACGGGAAGATAGTGAGCAAGAATGCCGAACCAACCCTTTGACATTAGGTCAGCAATCCTCCTCTTTTCTAACATTCTGTTTCTGCTTTGAAATATCACATAATGAGCACTCGAGTCTTTCAAAAGGCAGAGATAACGTTTGATAAGGCCGAATTAGGGAGTAATTATTACTCTCTGCAAGTATTCAACTAGTCTGATGTCGCTAAGTATCACGCAAAAATAATGACCTTTACTCAAAGCAAAATAATTGAAAATGTGCCTAATTTGACATCCAATAATTCTTCAAATATGCATAATGAATAGTGAGATTGCATACCAAACTAAAATTCCATTTAGACTTAGCAATTTGGCAATGATAATATGGATGAATGCTGACTTTTCCCATTATGTTCAAAAACTTTAAAGCTAAATAAAATACAAATATTAAAAACAAACAGGAAAAAATATATTTTCAAGTTAAAATTAGTTGTTTATGATGGCGACTAAACATAAACATAACTGCAGAATGAAAATGTAACAAACTATAAATACAAATTATATTTTTAGGAAAATTGGGGCCAATCAAATTTTATTTAGTCTACAATCTGTGGGTTTCCGATTTCATAGGGCCAATTTCTGTTAAAGAGCACTGTATTTACGTTTATTTTAGGTCGCCTGAAAGATTGGGGTGAACCAATATTTAAAAACGCAGTTCTTTGACATCAACATATGTTTGTCCTAAGTCAGGAACAGATCTGCTAGTTTTAAATGTCTACTCTACTCAACTTCCTACCCCCTTATTCCGTATTGTAATCTTTTAAGTCAAATACACTTCCCATCCGACAGAAAACAGGTGCATTTGAGGTTTTCATTCTCTCTGGCTGAGAGAATAATAACCATCGATCTCGATCAGGACTGATTGTGAGCGCCACTGTTCCAAGAATGCCATCAGTGTCAGATCGATGTATAGGCCAATTAGGCCCGAGCGTCAAACGGTTCCAAATTCAAACCTGAAGACAGTGGCCCCAGTTGGGCCTCCCGTGGGAAGGGAGTAAAGCCAAGGCACGTTGTGGCATGTGTGAGCGGCTATTGCGTTGGACACACCAGTTCTCATCTGATCACTGAAGTTAAACAACGCAACCCCAGCTAGTACTACCACGGGTGACCGCTTGAGAACACTGGGTCGTGCTTATACTAAAAAATCTATGTAACAGCGTAGTGTCGGTGCAGATTTTGCATTACAACTACACAGTGGACATCATCATCATATGTAATGTAAGGAAATACATTTTACATTTTGTAAAGGCGAGACCGGGTTCTGGCGAAAGTGATGAACCAGGCTCGCACCTCGTCACAAGCCAGAGCCAATGGAGAGCGACTTATTGCATTGGACACGCCAGTTAAGCAACGCAACCCCAGTTAGTACTGACATGGGTGACTATGTTCGTTGATGTTTTAGGGCCCTTCAACTACAAGGTCATTAGAGCCCCGTCCACAGCATAGTTCCTTTATGCAGTGACTGCGCAGACACTACACTAATGCGACGACTTTTGGGTATTAGCAGTACCCAGTTTTCTCAAGCAGCCACCCATGTCAGTACTAGCTGAGGTTGCTCTGTTGTGTCCAACGCAATTCGCCTCTCCCGACATGGGTGGCCTCTTGGGAAGACTGGTTACTGCTAATACCCAAAAGTCGTCGCATTAGTGTGGTGTCTGTGCAGTCTCTGCATTAGAACTATAAGATGGACTGGGCTCTAATGACCTTGTAGTTGAGGGGCCCTAAAACACTAACAAAATAAACGAAACAGGGGGCAGGTTTGACAAACGCGCTGAACCCGCTTCGTGCCAGCTCTGCCTCGTGGTATAACGAACACTCAATATAACAAACGAATTTTTTATCCCCTTCGGGTTCGTTATAACAAGAGCCGACTGTACATACATGCCCTAAGAGGGGAATTCCTTTCCTGGAAGCCAGAAGGAAGCGGTGAGTTGCGTTGGACACACCAGTTCTTGTCTGATCACTGAAGTTAAGCAACGCAAGCCCAGTTAGTACTAACAAGGGTGGTCGCTCGGGTAAGCTGGGTACTGCTAATACCCAATATTCGTCGCATTAGTGTAGTGTCTGTGCAGTATATGCATTAGAACTACGCAGTGGACGGGTCTCTAATGACCTTGTAGTTGACGGGACCTTAAACACCAACAAACAAACAATGGAAGCCAGAAGGCGAACTTTTACACCAGAGAATTTCGCCGATCTACATTACGCGTACAAATTACATAAACACCATAGGTTCATCGCTTTGCTTCCCATCCAAAGGAAGGTGCACTTGAGGCTCTCTCTCGGCCGAAAAATCACCATCTGCTTCTGTCAGAAATATAACCTTCAACAATGGACTATCACGTCGTCTCACACTATTATTGAGGCACCGAAACATGGTCATGTTGCCAATCTGAAAATGTTTCATAATAAACACACATTTAATGAAGAATTGATAATGATCTTTCACTTTCTGGCATGACATGGCCAAATATGAATTATCTAATAAGAGCAATAGGGGCAATCCATTCGAGAACTATAAAGGGTTATCAAAAAGCGTGAAAGTGTATAGCAGAGTATATCATTAGAGAATCAACTCGCGGAATAATGAAAAGGATTAAACTGATTTAGGTGAACTAAAACAACTCTCATAATTGCAATCAAAACCTGTATTAACAAAAGTGTAATTCATGCATAACTTAGTATGCATATGAAAAAAGAAATTTAAACCTTATAATTGATGTCAGCAATATCATAATAAGGTTGCTTGGGGAACTACATATGAAAATTGAAGATGTAAGCTCGTTGTCTCCAACAGAACTTTCAACACTGCTAAATATAGGATTTATCATCATCATCCTCTGGCAATCATCATCATCATATCCGTCAACTAGTTTTCAGCAAAGCAAATACTAGCTTTTAAATTACAGTACAGTGACAAAAGTTCACTATTTTAAGTGCCTAGGATCAGTGTTCCAGAGCAATGTGGAAACCGAATGAAACAGTATGGACGAGCTGAGGACTGGGCACCACCCCAATACATGGAATTTGCAGAAAACGATGAGAAACTTGGCGACACCAAAGAGGAAGTACAGAAGGGCCTGAACGATACTATAACAGCGATAGAAAAGGGGGCGGTCGGGGTCCCTGAAAAGAACAGGGAGAGAAAGAGGCAAGGTGGTGACGAAAGAGCATTCTGATCCTAGGATCAGAATTGCAGAGCATTGGGGAAATGTGGGGTTCTGTGCGATAGGAGTGCCCCAATGAAGATGAAACGGAAGTGTTACAAGGCAGTGGTTATTTCGGCTATACTATATGGATAACAGTGAATGGATTGAGGTGGTATGGGCATGTGATGAGCAAAGGGGAGGAGTAACTCGTTCGATTCATTATAGGGATACAGGTTGTCGGAAGCACCTGGGGCTTGGGAAGAGCAAAGTAGACGAGGGCGCAGGTTCTACAGGGCGCAGATGCCACAGGTAGAATAAGGATGTGATTATTAAATTACAGTAGAGTGCAAACCCTGACTTGTGAAAGCAGTCGTAACTACAGAGTTGATGAATAACTTACAAGAATAGATTTCGCTATCATTTAATAATGTCTCTGTAAACAACACAACCGGAAGCCATTTGAATTAAGATTGTAAACTGCCAAACACCTATCTCTTGGGTTCAAATAGTACCAGCTCGCCAGTGGCCAAGGAAAGTGACTTGTTTCCGACGGTGTGTCTCAATTGTGCCTCTAATGTCCCATAAAGTCTTGATCATATTGTTGACTTGCAGAAGTCCTAAGGAAAAAAAGGTTTTGGGCTGTTTGGTTGTCACTGTCGTCCTCTTTACTATGGAAAGTAATTGGACGACACCAGCTTCTACATATGGAAATTCTGAAGTATGTTTTACGTCACGTCATGGCATCGTAAATGCCCCTTACTTTCCGTCCGACGGAATGTGGATATCGGATCACTACCACGATCTCATTAGTACAGGAGATAGATACCACATCGTCATAAAACTGAAAGGGCTAAGTCGATGACGCTAACAAATAACTTGCAATATCATGTGCTAACGCCGATAGTAGGAGTCTCAAGGATGTATATTGTTTTAAATTGAATCACTACTCTTAATAACGTTAACCACAAAAACTCATATCCGGTAATAACGTTTAAAATACTTGAAAATAAGAGAAATCTTGAAAAGCACATTGCTGCACATTATGAAATGAAAGATGTTCATTTCATAATGTATTTGCAATCTCTGAAGCGAAACGTTTCAATCAAAAATTTAATTTATTAGGGTATATCTGCGTATAGTTTCAAGTTATTTCCCCCAAAACTCGAACTTTTCATTTTCTTAATTCAGCGATGGATATAAAAGTACTAATAAACATAAATTGCTTTTTCATCCAAAAATCTAAAGTTCTTATCTGCAATACAAAGACATCTTGACACCTGTCTCAATCTTGGTCGCTCTTTGCGTATTAATTAAAAACACTAAACAATGCCAGATAACCTTTCACTTCTGTAAGAGTATTATTTTTTCGAGTTCCAGCGACAACAATATGCGAGAGCGGGGGAAAATCAATTACAAACTGTAAAGACATGAACAACTTTTAAAATTCCAGCTTTCTATAAGTACTAATCGCTGAATAATATTTGTGTTATTAAAAACCCCTATCTTATATTATTTTACCAATATTGGTGGCTTATAAAAATTCTTTATTCTGTATTCACAATCATGATAGCCTGCCCTAAGCATCAACACGAAGTTAGGAGCGGGTTATGCGGTAATTCTGACATGGGCCGATAAGAATTTTTTGGATCTTGCTCGTTTTTAAAAAAAAATGTTTGCGGTCCAAGTAAAAAGTCCAACATCTTGCCCGTAGTCAGTGGGTCCCTGATTATTCCCATTTTAAATCAGAGGGCTGGTAAAAAACAATTCCATATTAAAATTAAGCAGCTAATCCGGTTTGTTTGTTTTGTTGGTGTTTTAGGGCCCTTCAACTACAAGGTAATTAGTGCCCAGTCCACTGTGTAGTTCTGATGCAGGGACTGCACAGACACTACACTAATGCGACGACTTTTGGATACTAGACGTACCCAGTTTTCCCAATCGGCCACCCATGTCAGTACTAACTAGGGTTGCGTTGCTTAACTTCAGTGATCAGACGAGAACTGGCGTGTCCAACGCAATTTCCCGCTAGTTAATGCGGTCCTGCCTGCAGTGTACAAAGGACATTTCCCATAGGGATACCAAAAACTAATAAAATGTTATGTCGCAAGCCCATGGAGCAGATATTAGACAGGTCAGAGTTAACGGTGTCTCCAAGCTGCAAGAAAAAACATTAAGTGAATCTTCTATCAGGCTGAAAATAAATCCTCGTGTATGGCACACACAAGAGACCCTTTCAGTCGAGAAAGCCCCTCCAACATCTGAAAAAAAAGTGTTTTGAACACGAACTGGGTTGACTTGACCAGTTCTGAACCAACATAAGCGATTTCTAGCTCCTGAGAGTCCTCTTTCACACCCTGCACATGTTTTCGTTTCGTTGGTGTTTTAAGGCCCTTCAACCACAACGTCATTAGAGCCCAACGCCAAGCACAGATTGCAACCTGTAACGAATTATTAAGCAGTGTTGCAACATGAAAGGGACATGGCTTTTTTTGTTTGTTTTTGTTGGTGTTTTAGGGCCCTTCAACTACAAGGTCATTAGAGCCCCGTCCACAGTATATAGTTCTTACGCAGAGACTACACAGACACGACACAAATGGAAGATTTTTGGGTATTAGCAGTACCCAGTTTTCCCAAGCCGCCACCCATGCCAGTACTAGCTGGGATTGCGCTGCTTAACTTCAGTGATCAGACGAGAACTGGTGTGTCCAACGTAATTCGCCGCTAGCAAAGGGACATGGCGTGACTGACGCTCACAACGGCATTAAGTACGCTTAACTTCATTACACATCAATAATTTCGCTTTATGGGAGCTAAGAAAGAAGGGAAAATTCTGTAAACGGCAAGGAAATGTGAAGGAGGGAAAGAGGAATAAAGAAATCTATGTGGCCTTTCGACTCCGTGTCCACTGCAGCAAATATACGTTTGCGCGTAAAAATCATCAAATTAGCATTAATGTATTCACAAATTCGCGTTAGGCAAATAATTATTCATGAAGAGTAACAAGAGACGAAAAAACTTCAAAAATTGATACCTGGAAGCCAAATCGATAACAGAGTAAATGAATGACCAGAACTTCCGCCAGCAATTACAACGAATTTGTTGGAACAGCACTTTTAAAGAGGAAAACTGGAATGTAGACTTATAACAGTTGAATGAAAATGGGGCTTTAAAGTGAAGTGTTATAAATCTTATGTTTATCAGTAATGAGAGCAACTGCCATCTATCAGACATGCTCTCCTTTAATTATTTACAGCGAAGATAAAAACGTATAAATAAAAGAAAGAGAGAGGTAACTGAATAACATATACACTTGAAAAGTTCAGTCACTAAAAACCTTCTTTAAGTGTGAGAGGGAGAGTCGCTCTCACAAATCATGATTTATTAATACCGTCAAACCTGCAGCCACAGCTTTTCTATCAAATCTAATTCCAGTGTGCTTTGTCAGTGATGTTACATTCACACTGATAACAGAGAAAAGGAGGAAAAAAACCTCCCGTCATTGGTGGTCTGCCATTGTAGATAACATTCAAGTATATAACACTGAATCTATTGAAATACGGGATTACAGATTTCACATCTCAGCCTTAAGAAGTCGAGAGGTAATTTTCTCAATCTCTTAAGGAGTAAGATTCCTTACCATGTATTATTGAACAGAAAGAAAATGTCATCTTCAAACAATGTTCACCATCTCATTTAAAAACATAAATAAAACGTCAAAAAGACAATTGAAATTGGCAAAAGCATGTTAAAACCAGTCAGATTAAGTAGCTTTTAAATGATAGATCAGGGATACTATATACTGTACACATATATATTTACAAAGCTAAGACAAATCAAAAGAAACAAATGAAAACAACGATACCTGTTTGGTAAAGGGTGCATGTCACATGAAAACTTCAAATCCCAATACGTTTTCAAATACTGGAATGCCACCAGTGTTATCAACTTACTACTGTATAAAAAACATATACATAATTATTAATAAAATGAACTCTGCATTGTCGTGTGAAATGAATGTCGCCAAACAATCGTCGCTGCGATCGTAGTAAAATAATTACCATCAAATTAGCTACTAAGTGACAGACATCGGGATGAACGCAAAATTCTAATAAAATTAAAAGGCAGCTTCCACTCAACAGTTTTACAATAATAACTTAAAATGTAAGTATTATCTTGGATGATGAATTTGTTTCTTCGATAGGTATCATTTTCTTCCGGTTAGGATGGATAATATCTTATTCAAAGTCTACGTCAGGTGGAGAGTCATGAGAATACATCAGCTGGATTTTGCTAAAAGATGACGATGGCATCCTCCACACAAAAGTACAGTATCATTTTTTGTAGATGGAGCTGCAAAGAAAAGTATGAAATCATTGTCAAGCTAAAACAGCCTGCTAATTTCAGTACAATGCTCGTATTGTTTGCAACAATTTATTTACTAATGAAAGGATGCTAATAAAATAGAAAAAAATTGCTTGGTGACAAAGTGACATTTAAAACAAGGGCGGCCAAGTTGCGTTGGACACACCAGTTCCCGTGAGATCACTGAAGTTAAGCAGCGCACACCCACGTCAATACCAACTTGGGTGGTTAGTAAAGAACGTTGGATGCTGCAAATTAACCCTCTTCCTCCTCCTTTCACCTACCTCCTCATCTCCCACGGGCAGCCTCCTAAGGGGTTGACCTGTTATGGCTGCCTGGCTTACACCCCAACCCACAAACTAATCAAAGAACACCCTGTGACACATTAAGGCCTCTTTCACATGCAGCGTTAGCTACCGCGCGATTTTGTAACGCGCGTTGGGGAAGACACAGAGGTGAATAGCTGCTTTCACATGGAAATGCGCGATTTTGGCTAACGCGCGTAGCAACGCACGATTCGAGAGTTCAGCGATTTTCTAGCGTTAGCGTGCGCCTTGAAATACAAGGAACCCAATTGACCTTTTCATATCACCGCGCGTTTTCACTGTAGGTTTTCATTTTTTGAAAGAGGGAATAGCGTTACAGAGAAGCCACCACGTAGGCGGTCCACCTCAAAATCGCTTTCATGTGAAAGGTTGTAACGCAGCGCTAAACGCAACGTTAATCGCTGCATGTGAAGGAGGCCTTAGGTATCAAAGAGCTAACAGATTTTCGGTTGGAACTACTCAAGTGCCCAGAGATAGCGACAATAGTGATAATAAAGTTCATCTCTAGAATAAAGAAAATCGGATATGTACTCAAGATCGAAGTGGATATCAGGAACTCAAAAGCGAAAAGTGGACACCACGGAACCTAGTTTCCTTCTTTATGTGATTGGCCTCCGGCTTGAGGTCATAACGCTTTTAATTTGCTCCTTAACAAACATCGACGTATACAATGGCTCTAGTAGAATAATATTATTCATTATTTCTAGCCCTCTTCCCGCCTATGAAACACCACAAGGGCGAATTATTGGACGGTATTTTTATGCAGCCGGTTGCCTACCTGATAGCACAACCTCTGTTTACTTAACGTCGGCCTAACTTGATACGGAGAACGGTTTTTTCTTTTACCGACATAAGAAGGTGAGTTCCTATATCTGAAATTTTGCACGAGTAGAAGGGGATTCCTTCTCACTTGAAAGAAGTTCAAGATCAAACCCCCAACCATGGATTCACGAGTCGAGCACGTGCCCCAGTGAGCGAGCCACATTATTGTCATTACCCTACTACGATAAAAGTGTTAGTCAAAAACAGTCGTTGTCAACTTAAATCAAGGAGAATTGTACTGAAAAGATTGACTAATCGCCGCTGTATTTAAAATGTCAATTCAACAACGTTTTTAATTGCCTTCCACTTCTGTCGACTACGGAACTATAATCCTGAGGAGACGTAAAGCCTACTCAAATGAAATTATGGATTGATAGTTACTTCCGAGACATTCTGGAACGTACATAAAGACAACGTAGTAGACTGCTATAGGGGGACCCACCACGACGACATCACTGATGTGAACAACTCAGAAATAGCCAAAAGTTTCAGACTGTAAACGGCCAATAAGAATAGCACCGTAAGATCCTGCAGGATACTAAATGTCGGGCCGGAAGAAGATAATAAATTTTAAACTTGAAGGGGAAGAGATTACGAAAACTACAAGGCGTTACCATGTTGAAGCCTTTTGTCACTCACGCTACATTTACAATGATGTATGGCCACTTCCAATTTATTGCATGAACTGAAATGGGATCTACAGCATCAAGAATTCAAGTGAATACGCCCCTGTAGTGCACAGCCATTTCCGTCTACCAATCATCGAAATAATGATTATAACGAAAGCGGAAAAGAAGTGCCCTACTGCTATTGGGAAAGATAACAATTTAATGTACGCGCTAATATATTACACACCACTGATTCTGTAACAGGACAATCACCTGGTGGAAGCCTAAAGAAAATGGATACTCAGAAAATAGGATTCTATAACAAAATATGGCAACCAATAACTCAATCTAAAAGTAAATATTATTTAGAGCCGTTTTCACATGGCTCCACCCATAACAATCAGGTTCAAATGAGGATTCCCGTTTTTACCACATGAGGCTTAAGAAAAATTACATAATGAAAAATTGCTGATAGAAGGACAACTCTAGTAATATACAAACAGCTAACGTTTTTCCATCAACCTTTAAATGCCAACATTATGATGCACCAAACAAAGACAGGAGGAAAATTTGGATGACAGGTAGGAAACCATTAACGTTGTAAGCATGTTAAAATGCTTTATTTATCACTCTATTGCTGAGAACCACGCAAAACATCAATAAATCTATTAAAACAATAAAAAATACTTGACAATCACATACACAGTTTACTGCAGTCAGGATGTAATAACGTAGCAATGATGTCTAAATCTCAACTTCAATGCAATTATAAGATGAAAATACATATTTAAGATTCAGATTCTCCAAAATCCCACTCACACGATCCAAAAATGATAGGGAGGCAGTTCTTGAGGTTCTTCGAGTTTTCCAAAACTTAAAAATCACCATCAGGGGACTGGCAGCCACGTCAATACAATGCAAGTAGCCGAGATGCGGCTGCTGCAGTACACGAGTGGGGTGCCGAGAGCTGATAGAATTAGGAATGAGTACCGTAAAATCTCACGTAGTGCCCGCGGATTATACGCGAAACATAGGGTCGCGGACTATATGCGAGGGCGGACTATATATGGGTGCGGACTATAAATGAAACCCAGGGTTCTCAATGAAAACTGCTCTTCATTTTCTGAACATTTTATTACACTTAACAACACGATTTTACACAGTACGTTCTTATTTATATGATAATGCAATATAAAATCTTTCACATTTCAATTTCATCGTCAGGGCAATCTGACATTTCATGTTCAAATTTATTTGATCCCATTCCCCCTACAAGTTGCGCCACTGGCTACAGTAGGAATTTTAAAATGCGGACTATATTTGAAACATACCGATCGCTAATGCGGACTATAGACGGGTGCGGCCTTTACGTGAGATTTTACGGTATATTAGAAATAGCCTGGGGTGTAGTGGGCATCGCGGAAAAAATGAGAGAGAGAGAGAGAGAGAGAGAGAGAGAGAGAAGGATGAGGAGGTATGGACACGTCATAAGAGGGAAAGAGGAGCTCGTTAGCTCCATTTCAGGAATACAGGTGGTTGGAATCACCAGGAGTAGAGGGAGACCTTAAGGATATGGTAGTGTGTGGGGTGGACGGGGACCTGGTGGGAGATAGGCGGGAGTGGTGGGCTAGAACCCGCAGAGCCAACCCTGTCACAGGCGGGATATGGGTATGATGATGATCAGTACCGTAACGGGGGTATAAAGCGCCTGTGGCAAGTGTCTAACTTTCTCTTGCCCGTAACCCAATAATGACAAAAACTTAAACATTTTGCGCCCCAAACCCAGTTGCGCCCGTGGCGGCCGCCTTGTTCGCCACGCCCTCGTTACGGCCCTGATGATGATGACCATCAGGGGACAGGCAGTTAAATATGTTATGTGCACTCTGACGGGGAAAAGCAATAATACATAGGTAAAAACAATAATAAATGAAGGATGTGGTCAATAGATGCACCATTACAATAGTGAAATTACAAGGGCTACTTCGGTAACCTGCAGATACGAATTATATGAGTGCAATCAACAATTGTACGGAAAGCTAACGTACCGTACAGTTAGATATACAAGGGTTTCAGATCGCAATCATAAATATGACTTGGTTGTTGCAGGGGCTCATACATAGCACACATTTTAATTTAGACATCATTGCCATTGCCGTTTTTTTAACGAAAATCAATAGCATTCACAGCTTTAATAATGCTTGCCAAGCATCTGCCAACATAATTTAGTCGCAATCAATATTTATTTAGTAGAACGAAGATAATGGATAAAAATATGTAATTATAAATTCCAGAAAGCTGCATTAAATGCTGTCTATTATTAGTGGAAACTTGTCACAAATTTTTAGAAACTAAAACTATTAAGATTTTTCTGAGAAAAATGTAAAAATTTGCTTTGCAACCGCAATTTAACAAAATAGGCTAGTAAAACTTCAGCACTAACTATGCTATATTAAATAATTTTAATAGAAAAACTTAAGAGGAGTGTATGAAGTTTAAAATAAAACGTTTTATCTCAAACGACATTTGCAATTTCAAAAAAAGGTTTTGGCAGTACACTTGTGTAGATATATTAATGGAAATCCAAATGCCATTGTAATTTTTTTTTCATCTTTTATACAGTATATCTTGCTAAAAATAACATCTTGAAAGGAAGACCATCCCACCAACGTTGAAACCTGAACGCACTTTACAAAACCAACAAAATGAGCTTATAGAAAATTTCTCTCAGCTCAAACCTCAAATTTCCTGTATTGGCTTACACCTTCAACTACAACTGACCACACAGATTCAATTCAATGTGCACTCACAAACCGGAAGATAAAATATCTAGCAAAGTGTATTACTAAGTTAACTACCCTTTGCTGTCAAACTTACCACTAAGTACCACTCTAATATATTGTCGTGAATGATGGTAACGTATTTGAAGTTCACGGTACGTTTTAAGGTTGGGACATTTACGCTTCACATATTTCTCAAACTACTTTATACATACTGATGTAACATATTGCGCGTTATGCTACATATTGTATATTATAATCTGTTTTTGATAAAGTCAAATTTCTATGACCGACAACCAGTGGTGGATCCAGTTATTTCATGTTGCCGAAGAGCATAACTATTGATAAATATACAGTTGTTGTTTGCTGGTGTTTCAGGGCCCTTCAACTACAAAGATCATTAGAGCCCCATCCACAGCATAGTTTTAATGCAGAGACTGCACAGACACTACACTAATGCGACGATTTTTGGGTATTAGCAGTACCCAGTTTTCCCAAGCGGCCACCCATGTCAGTACTAACTGCGGTTGCGATGCTTAACTTCAGTGTCTAATCAGATGAGAACTGGTGTCCAACGCAATTTGCCGCTCCCTGACAAATACACATATGTGTTAAGGCATATTCTCAGAGAAAATGAGAGAACACCGGCTGAGGTGGTATGGGCATGTAATGAGGAGAGAGGAGGAGGAGGAGGAGGAACTTATTAGGTCCATTATGGGTCTGAATGTGATTGGGGGCACCAGGGGTGGGGGAAGACCAAAACGAACATGGGAGCAGGTGGTGCAAAGGGACATGGAGACGTGCGGGGTGGATGGGGGATAGGCGACAGTGGAGGATAAGAACCCGCAGACCTGAGCCCGCCGCAGGCGGGAGGTGGGTAAGATGATGATGATGTGTTAAGGCACATATAAATACCTCACATACGAATTCCTCATGTAGTAGTAGGGTAAGTAGATAATTTTCTGTTACATACAGTATAAAGGTTGCTTGGCATCTTACAGAAGGTCCCTGAAGGTTTAGTTTCATTAGACTTATGGCAGATGAACACTGTCATCGCCATCATAACCTCGCCCTCCAGACCCATTTCATTCTCTACTTAGTCTGCTAGATCCCTATCCCTCACATACACTGCTGCCACCACCACCACCTATTCCGACTTTTTATTACTTCTCACTATCCGAGATGTCCCCACAAGCATCACAGCATGATTCTGCCAGTCCCACCTTGATCTTATGGGTTACATGGTACTATTTTCAAGATATTCCAGGTATCAGAGGTATTCCAGGCACATCCCCTCCTGCTTCTGGGAATTTTGTCAACATCTTATAGCGAAGCTACAAGGCTTTACTTCCCATCAGACAGGTGGTGGGGTGCACTCTCGTCCGACAGAAGCCTCCTTTCTCAAACAGGACCAACCTGCAACCACAGACTCACGACTTATTGGTTTCAGGTTTGGTCCTGTAACAATCAGTCTTCCAAAGCAGTGAAATATTTATGAAAGACGTCTCAACCGAAATGTCTGCACCCTAAAGTTTACTGAAGCTTATTTTCAAATTCTAGTTTATTTATACTTGTATCATTCAGAGACCGAGTCCTCTCTGACTGACCTCAGACTCATTATCTGATAAAATCTACTAAAGCTTACCAGTGAACCATCTCAAATTAAATGAGAAACCATATCAGCAAAAAATAAAAGGTGGCTTTTCATTTGGAATTTCTTATTAAGATGACTTCCTAATCAGACTTATACTAAACCAATTTCGTTACAGGCACATACGTAGGGGCAAATTAAACATTTTCATATGGAAAACAAACCCAGATTTGAACTCCCTCATCCTTTGATATCACGTTATAATTTATATCTAAAACAACACATTCTACCACACCTTTGCACCGCAAAAAATTACACTTTTATCATTAATGAGCTTCTAAATTATTTCATGCACCTTAAACGAAATACATTTACTACAGAGTTGTGCACTTCCCTTAGCATCATTAATTTATGCTTGGATTGCGATACCGTGACAAAGCTAGTGAGAGGAAGTTTTAAAGACGCTTCCCTCAACGTGTCACTCCAATTTCCGATGATTCTTTTACAGAAAACACGCACATTTTCCCCAAGCTCACTTACATTACACAACTCACCAAATGTATATCCCAAGTTAAATAACATCAACATCTAACTCATAAAATTTCCCCTCAGTTCATTAATTCGAGGTGCCAAACAAAATAAATTCTCCTGATAAATAGTGTTTATAACACTTCGTATATTACTTCATTAGGTGCAGCAACCATTAGAATTCATATTAATTGAACCGTGTAATCATCTAAAAAAATCTAATTCTGATGACGAATTCTTTAAAAACAATTTCCGCCAGAAGACAACATTGTTCACCACACACAGATCCCTTGAAGCAGCAGGACCTTGCTAGAGGGTGTATATTTAAAAATGAATATTAACGAAGTTCACGCTACTGGACTACTTTAGATTATAACTGTGGATGAATCGATATGAATTTGGAACTAACTAAATAGAAACAAATTTTTGTTAGTATTTCTACAGTGGACACCACATACGTATTCTTCTCGAGAGATGCCAATAGGAAGAGTAATTACCGACTGAAGACTGCCTCAAGAAAGTTGTCAAATCTCAAATCTGAACCCGCTATATTAGAAACAAGACGCAATAATGGAAAAGGCTGTCAGACTAACAGATATACAAACTTTTATCTGAAAGTTTTGGATAATTAAATCGGTTACGGTCTAGATTAGATCACCAGTAACTAATGTTAATTAATTTGGTGTCTTAAACAATTTAGTTGGAGGTAATTTACTGACGTCCAGGACTATATCGTACATATCATTTGATGTCACAGCTTCCCATCTTCGGCCAGGAATCAAGTAATCTACCCCTGAGCCACCAAGGTGGGCATTAACAAATACCAAGCTTTGATGACGAACTAGGAATAGCACACGCGTATTTAACTTTCTGTCACCGACAAGGTTTGAATTCACAATGTGAGACCCCAATATATTATATGCAGTGGCGTAGCGTGGGTTTAGCCGCCCGGGGCGTAGGCCAAATTCGCCGCCCCCTTATTTACGGATTTAAATCTTTAGCCCCCTCATTTCTTCTAATATTTTCTTCCTTAGCTCTACTTTATTTTAATAAAAATCCGAATTGTAGGTGCGACAAAAAATATGAAAAGAAATGGTTCAGATTTTTATTTCCAATTTCAGGATATTATTATTATTACTTATTTTGAAATTTTGCCACCTGAGGAGGGCCGCCCCCGCCATGCCACTTATTATATAACGTCATTACGCCGAAAGGTTCCCGAAATTTTATAAGAATTGGTTGCTGGGTAGGATCCAAAACCGTGACAAGTATTGTAGAAAAAAAAGACCTAATAAAATACTTAAGATTTTGCTCCTGGTGACCAAAAACCTGTATCACATATCAGACCAAAACCGATATTTTTATCTTGCCTCTACCCGGTTATGTCAGAGGTGGGCCCGTAACACTATTGTAACACCCCTTATTTCGTCACTATAAGGCATGATTAAGGAATGAGCAAACATTAGACATCTCCTATATATACAGGATGATAATTTGTTTACAATTATAAACGGAAGTGAAATACGTAAATGCCACGTTAATGAAAGAGCAAAGTTCTGCCTAAATTTTGACAATGATGGTTTTATCAAGTTACCATAGAAACCAGTGGTGGATCAGGAGGGGAGCACTTAAAAAAAGTGCGCCCCAAGTATAAATCTAGCTAGCAATCATAATAGGTCCTCTACTGTCCCTCAGACAATGTCCTATCTTCACTGGTTTAGCCAACTACAGATTGGGCTACAAGAGTATAGAAATGGGGATAGCAATGCAAAAATGCCTCATCAGTTGCGGCTTAGGCAAGGCGCAAAATGAAACACAGGGTGTAGCAGCCCCTGTGAAATTCTACTAGCAGGCAATCACCGCACATTGAATCGCAGTTTTCACCATACAGTACTTGCATCAAATAACAAGAGAACTTCTCTGCTTCGCACCGCTTTTGTTATTGTCACGCCAACTTCACGCAGCCACTGAGCCACGTCACCCTGCGACTTAACATGCGTCTCATTTTGCGCTGGGCCTTATTGAGGCACTGAGGGGGATCAACTGCTGCATTTCTCCCCCCTCTGGATCCGCCACGGATAAAAACATTCTCAATGCACTCTAACATAAAGGCAAGCGAAGACAATAAAAATCGTAGGTAAGAAATAAACTCAAAAAAATAGCTAAAAGATGACATTCTCTGAAGTTGTACAATGTTAAAATAGACACTCAGGGGAGAGCATCAATGTAGAGGCAGTAACAAGTTATCGTTGCGGAAACTAAGACGTTAAAACAAATCTCTCAAATGGATAGTCACTTACAACCCAACTTCAGTTGCATCATTCCGCCAAATTTTTATTGCCACATACAGCTTAAAGACAGTGACCCAATAAGATCTTTAAACGCTCATCGATGTCCTTTTTTCTCGGTTTATGACTTATATAAAAACTGGAAGTTATGTCTTCAAAAAATAATGCTGCAGTCGAGATATCGAATCTCGGACCAGCTATCACCCCTTCAATATCAGGGAAAGGGACCATGTTGGTGGTGGAGGTATCATGCTAGATGGTCTCA
>JAAFCE010005724.1:11875764-11918099 GCA_013389805.1 Trigoniulus corallinus | reverse complement strand
TTGCGGACTCTGTCAGCACGCGACACCCCGCCTTACCTGTATCAGTTCAATACAGCACTCAATTCAGGTGTGCAGAGCTCTTGATTGTTTGTTCGTTGGCGTTTTAGGGCCCTTCAACTACAAGGTCATTAGAGCCCCGTCCACTGCGTAGTTCTGATGCAGAATCTGCACAGACACTACACTAATGCGACAATTTTTTGATACTAGCGGTACCCAGTATTCCTAAACGGCCACCTATGTCAGTACTAGCTGGGGCTGCACTGCTTAACTTCAGTGATCAGACGAGAACTGGTGTATCCAACAGAATAAGCGGCTCCTCAGAGACCTTGAGAGGACACTTGATAGATGGTCACAACTATACGCAACACTATGGTTTAATCCAGTGGTAGATCAGGAGGAGAGCACTTCAAAAAATTGCGCCTCAAATATTTTTAAATATTCATCATCCGTTAGTATAAATCTAGCTAGCAATTACAATAGGTCCTCTACTGTCCCTTTGAGTAGACAATGTCCTATCTTCAATAGTTTAGCCAATTGCAGATTGGACTAGCAGTATAGAAATTCGTGGGGTAGGCCGGCCTCCCCCCTGACAATCCAGCCAATATTCCTGCGGGTTCCAGACGCCTGGCTGGGGTGCCCCCAGTCATAGCCTCTTCAGAGGTCCCGCAGACCCGACCTGCCAGAGGCTGGATAAGCGTATGGTGATGATGATGACTGGCAGTATAGAAATGGGGATAGCAATTCAAAAATGACTCATCAGTTGCAAAGCCGAATCATGCACCAGTCGAAATATACGCCTCAGTGAGGCACTGAAGGGGAAGCAATTTATTTGCGTAGCTTGTTCTTTTACTCCTGCTATCCCCGCCGCGGTAATGCAGTGGGTAGCACACTCGGTAATTGCATCAGTAGTTCTAAGTTCGATATTGGACCGATTATTTGTTGGTGTTTTAGGGCCCTTCAACTACAAGGTCATTAGAGCCCCGTCCACAGCATAGTTCTTATGCAGAGACTGCACAGACACTACACAAATGCGACGATTTTTAGGTATTAGCAGTACCCAGTTTTCCCAAGCGGCCACCCATGTCAGTACTAGCTGGAATTGCGTTGCTTAACTTCAGTGATCAGACGAGAACTGTTGTGTCCAACGCAATTCGCCGCACCCGATATTGGACCGAGGTGGGAAAGCTTCTTTCGGGCAAGATATATACCCCGAGTGCGCCTTCCTTCGGGTGAGAAGTAAAGCCGAGGTTCCGTGTGGTGCAGGAAGGCATTTGGCACGTAAAAAAGCCCTCTCTACTAAGCAGTGAGTCGATAGAATGCCCCAACGAACAGTAGACCGAGGATAAATAAGCATAGGGGCTGCAGCTTTGGTCGACAGCCGGCTGCTGAAAAACTTAACCTTGTGCCCATTCAGAGGGACAAGATGGATACCCGACACTGTCATAGGCGATAAAAGGGTTAAAAGTTGCTGTTGCTTTGATGCTTCAGGAAAGAAAGGTAATTATTTCCAATGTGAAGGGGGGGGCGAACCTATAGAACCGGCCCTGGCGTTTGGTGCCAGTAATGACGGCTGCCACCTTAAAGAGTAGAAAGGCTGACGTTAATTAACTAAACCTGATATCTCTCCTATCTTTTCAATCTATGCTGAAAGCTTATGCTAATTTAACGAAACGGAATTTGTACTTATAGGAATAAATCAATATATATTTTTTTATTTTACATTACTAAATTTACTAAGTATTCAAAATATACAAAGAGCCAATTATATTTACAAAATATATATTCAAGATCTCACATTGTATAATGACGTTCAAAAGATATCATGCAATGCTGAAGCACACTACAATTATACGAAATTCAATGTTTTACAATTGTACAAACACAATCCTTGCAAATAAGGCAAAAAATTGTTGAAAATAATTATTTCTTGTCCGAAGGCAAAATATGAATAAAATTATAAAGAAAAAAATGCGATATGACGGTGTATGTCAATTTGAATCTCTTTTAGTGACGTGAGAAAACCGTTCAAAACGTTAAGCTACAGTTGAAATGATTACAGGACTTTGATGCCAAAAAAATCAGAAACGATATCAGTTAACATTTCTGAACACCTGTTAAAACCTTTTCGAAAATATTTAAAAAATTTGTCGTGCGGCCAAATAAAATTGTATCTTCATTAAAAATATTTCAGCTTGCAGGAGTATACTGTATACTATCCAGTGGCAGTTTGAATTCGCCACTTTTAGGTGTCACTAGACAGGCCAAAAACACTAATGGCAGTTAAAAAATTGATATACGAGACGTACGTTACTTTTGAGTATAAAATGAAGTGATAATGCAACACAAATTGTTAATATTTATAAATTAAACATCGTTCCCCTAAAAAGTTATTGTCCGTTTTATACATTATCATATTTTTTTCTCACAGGGAAATACACTTACACGACGAATTAACATGAACAGCATGTCAAGTAAAGGTATTTACAATTTAACATTGAATACATTGTATGTAACCTTCAAGAATATTCATTCTCCACTGCTACAGTTGTAAAAAAAAGACTTGGGCATTTTATGTTTAAAAATAGTATATGCGTGTAAACAATTGTAATTTTAATAACGAAAATGACTTGGAAATTTAATAAATCTACAGTTGAAATGATATTAATTTACTTGTAGAGAGATTAGTCCCACTTTATGCAAAAATCTAAAAATAGGTAACAGTTGGCAATAAACTCATTTAAAAAACTGTCGGGCATCAGAAAATTGAGAAGCATTCAATAGGGTGCTATATAGGCCAATACCTTTACAGAAATGATATATTGACATTATGCAAATGACGAAAGCCAATTGGAAATAAACATACTTAAAAGTACAGTCCATGATAATATCCTGTTTAGTGTATGAAGTAATTTAAATCATGCCTCATAACTAACACAAAAAAACTTATGTTTGTCCATCACTATTGATCACTTTCATTTTTTAAGGGTTTGTAAGGCACAACTCATTCCTCAGTTGAACTACTCAGAAATTTCGGCAATCTTCATATATTTCTTGAAATATTTCAAAATCCTACTTCTTAATATCTGTGCTATAATAATATCAGTGCAATCTTGAAACAACAAGAAGAAGCATGAATGGCTCCATTTCTTCATATAATCCAAGGTTCATTAAAAAATGAGTTAAATTATTCATACGAGCAACTGAAATTCTCGTTTGTCAATATAATATGAAAAACATCATGGTGTGTACGGTGGAGGAGGTGGAGGAGCCACAAAAGGCACATGAGAAAAGTCGGGTCTACCAAGAAAATTGACAGAAAATGTCTCTAATCCATCATAGTCTTCTAAAAGAACATCATCTTGACTATCTTCTGCTGAATATCGTCTCAACAAGTTTGCTGCTGAAGCAAGAACAGCAAAGGCTCCTGCAGCTGTAATTAAATAAAAACTAACATCGAATTTCACTTCAATTCTAGTCCCTCTATTAATTTTTTTCAATTCCTGTTGGTGAGCAATTAAAGTTGAAACATAATAACACAATCCAACGATAGTAACGCAGAATATAACTGGAAAAAACATTAAAGAAAACAAAAGTTTTTTCACAATTAATATCTCCAAATGTGGAGAAAAAAAATCTTGCAATGCATATATTAAGTTAAGGACTCACCCGTTAATATGCTACCAATTGCATTTCTTTTGATAGTTTTTAAGACTTTGTGCAACACACCTACAGTGTCCACAAAAAATGCAAACAGGCTTGAAATGATGCCAAGAAACACAAACGCAATAATAACTCGCATCAGGGTCACAATTTGAGGCGTGACGCAATTTCTCAATACTGAAACAGGAAAAAAAACACAACTGAATAATGCAAATTACACTAGTTATCAAATAGTACATAAATTACTTTGCGACATATCCAATTACGGGGTGACGATTATGAGAAATCGTAACAGACATAATATGACGTTATTGCTAATTTTTCATTTTCGTGACGCTTTTCACGTGTTTTGTCAATCCTTCCATAAATCATTATAGATGGTTTTAAAGTTTTGGTTATCATTTTATAGTTTACTTTAAATACATTTAAATGCTAAACAAAGGAGAACGTTGTTCGAAAATCATTTTGAAGTTATAACTAATATAAGTGATGAACAGTGCCGGATTTACCACTAGGCTAAGTCGCCTGAAGGCTAGGGCCTCAACATTTAGTGGGCTTCAAAACTTAGGAAGAGGGCCTCAAAAGGGGATTGAAAAGGGTCTCAAAAGTGAAATAGCCTAGGGCTTCTCAATATCTAAATCCGGCACTGGTGATGAATAACGAAAGGTTGAATCCTACATTTCTAGAAAGATCACATCTGACGGGTCGGGGGTTATTTAACATCATACTAACGCCTTTTCCTAGCTGGGAAAGCAGTAAAACGGTCATTTTGGATCAGCTGTGGTCAAATGTAGATCAAACTGGACTCCTTTTCAAAGGTAGATGTCAGGATACTAATGAGTTATGTCAGGAAGTGCCAATGCACGTGTACTTTCTATTCGTTATCTTGACAGACATGGGCAGACATGTCATGTAACAACAAACATTTGCTAACTCACTTTCGTTATACGAATGGTACACAAATTCAGTTCCACCGCCGTCAGTTTCAGTAGGCACAATATCTTTAAATCGCAACTCAAAGTATCCAATGTAAAAAAATTCGTATACGCCAAGATGTTTTTTTGCACATTCTCCTCCTTTGAAGTAGAACCATTTTGGTTGGGCGAGTGATGTCGCCAATAATGCAATGACGAGGATGCTTAAAACTGCAGCAAATAAATTCCTCTCCCTGGTTTTTACTCTCCATTGTCTTCGATGAAAAGTGGCAGGCGTATACATCATCAAATTAACGAAAAGAACAAAATATGTGGCGACGACTCAACGTTCAACAAAATGGTACTGTGTTTAACTCACGACCTAATAGGCATGTCCTAATAACCCATCAACTGTAGCCTGTAATCAATCATAAAGCTGGAAGTCATTTCTGTTTTCAGTAATTTCTAATGATACTACCCAATCCGCACTGACGAACGTCTTTGTTCAATTTTCCATCATACGTTCATATCATAACTTCTGGATAATAACCTTGAAACGCGGAAACACAGTTCCCCAGCAAATCGAAACACGGACTAATTCGAGGTCCTCATTATGACTCAACCAACTATCGATATCGAAGCATTATCGATGTCAGATAGAGCGCTCTGGTTACAAGAATTGTTCAGTCGTGGTCATCTGCGTAGATACATGGTTTGTCCAAAAAGTTCCGGTATTTTTTTAAACATCATTTATTGATCACCAGCTTCCAAACTCTTCAGAATTCTTCAAAGTATCTTCCTCCCGCCTGGATGCACTTTTTCCAACGGCTCACCCACGTCCTACCCGTCCTGGAATGCGTCATCGGGAACCCCTTACAGGCAGGGCCGGCTCGTGAGTTTCAGGCGCCCTAGGCAAGTGGGTCCATCGCCGCCGTCCCCATTGAACTTAATACAGTTCTAAATTGT
This sequence comes from Trigoniulus corallinus, assembly GCA_013389805.1. Taxonomy (NCBI): domain Eukaryota; kingdom Metazoa; phylum Arthropoda; class Diplopoda; order Spirobolida; family Trigoniulidae; genus Trigoniulus; species Trigoniulus corallinus. Next base: position 11,912,559 of record JAAFCE010005724.1, on the reverse strand, counting down.
CCAAGCGTCCCTCACGCGCTTGGCATTTGTCCTAATACCATCATTTAGAAAAAGCCCAACCAATCAGAGAAATTTGGGAACCCCAGGACAATGAACATTTTAAATGACCGATAGACTGCATGGCACGGAAGTACCTCTGAAATTAGCCGCCTCTGCTTGCAGGCACTCGGTCGCAGCTGCTGTTACCCCCTCCAACATGCCCCAGCGGTTTTTATCTTTGAGAATAGAAAAAAGTCTGGAGGTGCCAAATCCAGGCTGTATGGGAGTTGGGGCAACGTTACCACGCTGATCGACGCTAGGAACTCGGCGACAATGAGCGTTGTGAGACTGGGCGCATTGTCGTGATGCAGGATCCAGTTGTCTTTAATGTCCAAACCCTCGGTTACAATGCGGTGCACAACACTTTTTGGGATTCCACTTTGTTCAGCTATCATTCGGACACTTAGTCTTCGGTCACTGTTCAAAATTTCACGCACTTTTTCTACCGTATCATCAGTTTTTGAAGTGGACGGGCGCCTGGAGCGGTCATCGTCGTTGACGGCCTCCCTACCCTCACGAAACCTCTTGTGCCATGCACAGTCTCGGAGTTGGGACACAGCGTCCTTCCCATAGGCGTCCTGAATCATTTTGAACATTTCCACACCATTCTTGTCAAGTTTAACACATAGCTTTATTGTGGCTCGCTGCTCTAAATTTTGCTCCATCATAATCCCGACCGACTTAAAAAACACTGGGTGCAGAGACAGATCCTCACCACACCACTGCCCACAGGCGGATGACATTCTAAAGCTAAGATCCCTCGCTACTTTTCCCAACCAGAGCTCTGCTCTGCGCACGTACTGGGCCGGCTGTAAAAAATCATTACCGGAACTATTGGGACAAGCCCTGTATATGTTCTGTGCGTTAAGTGCTCCTATTGAAGTTTCGTCAGACTGATTGGGGTGGACTCGGGGATTTAAAGAAATATCGTTTGTGTTTATTAATTATACACTATTATATCACTTTTATGTTTCATTTGAATTATGGCTTAAGTATATTCTTGTATATATAATATACCTGAATTCCATAATTGTTTTACATGATTGTGTTTGCTACTGACATGTATTGCACCACGTCAAAAGAAGAGTCCTGAATGAAGACTACTGACCAATTTTATGAACTTTGTTTAAAAGTTTTTCGTTAAAAAATGACTTCTGATATTGATTCTTCTACACGTTTACAACTGGCCGAACACGTTGAAAAACTAACTACATCTGGAAAAGCAGAATTAGATCAAGACATTCTCAAGAAAATAAAAGGGATCTGCAAGTAAGATTTGCTGTATTCAATAATGCCTGACATTATTCTCCAGTTTTTTTTAAAGACGTATTGTATTAGTATTCTTTAATAACTATTTATCTTAAATTCTTTTTATGTCAGATCCTCCGATAGTTATGTCAGTCATGCATATCACTTATTGATGCACCAATTAGAAAAGGAACATGCTGAAATTCGTTATAGCGTATTACTTACCTGCGATGAACTTTTCAGGTAATATTTGGAACTTCATTACTTACGTTTAACTTGAACTCTCTGCATGTGTGCAACATTGTATCTTTAAGATAATTATGCATTTATTTTACAGGAGATCTCATCGATTTAGAGAACTTTTGGTATCGGATTTTCAAACATTTTTGGAATTAACGGTTGATATTGACCCAGAACAGCCATTACCACCTCCAGTCCAAGTTGCGAAGAGACTAAAATTTAAATCTCTGGAATGCATTCGTCAGTGGTATGATGCATATAGCGAAGGCTACCAGAAATTAAAATTGGGCTATATTTTTCTTCAAGATTGCAAGAAGGTTAGATGAATAATCATTGTAATTTTGACCAGTTTTTCTTATACTGAGATTTTTATAAGCAACCTTTTTATAAACAGTGTGATATCAATAATTTAGATAGATTTTCAAAATATTCAATCATCTGGAGTTATAGAACAACAACGAGATGAAGAAAAGAGGGCTCGTCAAGAAATCCTCAACAATGAAAAATTGCAGAACTGTTTAGCTGAAATGAAAGGTAGAATAATGCTGTATTATAATTTTTCGAATGCAGGTCACCTGTTGCTATTCCGGTTACACTCGTGTCATTTCGCAGAATTAATGCCTGAAATTGAGAGTTGTTTAAGACAAATGGAGGAATGCTGTAAATTACTTTTGCCTCAAGAGATTTTTTCGGATATTGATTTTGAAAATCCGAAGCCATGCTGCTCAAAAGATGTTGAGAGCTATAATGATAAAACAATTCCCAATTTTGATGATGAAATGGCTGTCAACCCTGACTATTGTGAGCCAGACGATGGAGATTGGAGGAGACAGCATGGTATTGGTAATACTGGCTATAACTTAATGATCGAAGTTAAACCAGGTAAGTTAAACCAGTGTATCAATACCATATGGGACATTCATAATTTATAAAAATCTCCATTCTCGTGTTAGAGAAATTGAAAATCAATGCAACTTCTGACAACACAGTAATTTTAAGGACTCTGCAAGAAAATTTCAAAATTATTACTAAGAAATATTCATCCTGTATTGGAAAATGGCTGAAGGTAAATACCATATATGTGTATAACATAATTAAGATTTTTATTGAGTTTATATTTAGTGAATTTTTAAGGCAGTTATTAAGGGGTCTGGTCCTGTAGATGAAGTAAAGAAGATAATTGATTTGAAGAAGAATGTATCAGAAATGTTGAAAAAGTGTGAAACTTTGGGAGTTACCAACGTTAAATTAATTTCTGGTAAATTGCGGAAAAAAATTGCATTTATTGATAGTGATGTGATGTACTTCCTGGAAGTTTTTTATATTTGAAGATAACAGTAGTGATGACGACAGTGAATTTGAAGAAGTAGATGTCAAAGATGGGTTTGAACCCACTATACCACAACATTTACGAAAGGAATATGGTAATTGTACTAAGTTTACAATAAGCATCAAGTGGTGATTATTTGGCCTCACTGTCAATTATTGAAAATCAGGACTTCAGCCTTTAGAAAATCCTTGCGATCAGGTTATAAAAACGACCGCTAAAGACTGGAAGCCTGGCCACGCAGATAGTGTAGTGGATGAGATGCAGGATCCAACTTCCGCAGCTTGTACACTAAGACACCTGGAAGCTAAAATAAATACTAGTGATCTACACGAAATAATTAAAAGGTAAATTTAACAGAAATATGTATGATACATGTTTCACATCAGTCATACTGTTGGATTTTTTCTAGCAAAAGTGTTGCGACAGGATTGATATCCAATACATCTGATGTTCCTGAAAATAAAGCTAAAGAAATTTCAAAAGCACCCAAACTGAGATATGACACAGATCTCATAAATTGGGGAGAACAACGAGAAGGCTCTACATCAATCTTGAAGTAATGGTTCGAAATATTCCTTCTGCCAGAGTTAATTTCTTAGTTTTATTGTAAATATCTATTTAGATTAGATTCCTTGCATCGTTTTTGGCAGCCTGTTCATAACGAAACTCAAGAAATACTCAAATCAAAGGTAATACTTTAAAATGTTTTGCAATTTATAGTGACTGCTTACGTTGGAATTTTGGTTTAATATAGGAAGAGACAGCTGCATTGAATTCCAGAGTTATGGAGTTTAGTGGAAATTTTGCACCTGTAAAATGGCAGTGTCGTACTCCTTTACCAAGTGGAAAGTTATGTCCTCGGCGTGACAGATATAAAGTAATTGTTTGTAGAACGATTCCTATTTTCCCTTGAAGCAGTTTTTCTAAACTTTTGTTATTAGTGTCCTTTGCATGGGCCAGTAATTCCTCGTGATCACAGTGGAAACCCGTCGAGGGAAGAAGATAAACTTCGATTGCAGAAGGAGCAAGAAGAATATCAAAGAGGTGACCTAATTTATTACTTCTACTTTGGGGCTTGCTTTGAATCGTGCATTTCATATACCTTATTAATATATTAGCTCTTTTTAATTACAGCAAATCCAGATTGGCAGGATCCAAGTTTATTAAGAGACATTCAAGCTGCTACTGGCATAGATTTAACAATAAAGAGGAAGCAAAAAAAGGATACAAAGAAAGGAAAGTCAAAGTTCCCTGGTTTAACTGATTTGAATGCCCAGCAGTCTACTTCAAGAAAAAGATTGGAAAAGAAAGTCTTTGACAAGTAAATATTCCCTTTTGAATCTAAATTCCGAGATGCCATTGATTTCATCGCCTCTACATGTCTTTTTCTGTTTTTGTAGAAGTGCCATTAAACGAGTCTCCCAGACTTTAGATAATTTGGATTATAAGAAATTTAAAGATAAGTTTGGAAATCAGTTTAATTATTCGTGTGAAACATAAAGTTTGGTATTTATTAATGATATGCTGATGAACTAAAGTTATGATTTATGTCGTTTTATAGCACCAGTAATTGATAACTGTAATTGATAACTTACTGTAGTTAGCTGGTTACTACTGTGTAGAGAAACCAGAAATTATGAAGGTGAACTGAATAATTGACTTTTTGTGGTGTGTTGTAAATAAATATTTTCAACTGACATGTCAAGGTAGACGCTACCTCTAAAGACTTTAGGTGAAGTGCCGTTTTTTATACTGTATTTTGATATTGTACTTAATCAATTTTGGAGAGTGCATTATAATCTACAAGATTAAATATACATATGCCATAAACTGGTAACATCTCACAAAGCCTGTTGTTACACTTGAATAAAGTGTAGTGATACGTAAATTATAGCAGTAACAGAGAAAGGTGAATTTTTTATGTTTGTGAAATTGTAAGAAATCCCCGCCTCGGTGGCGAAGTGGGTAGCACGCTCGGTAACTGCGTCAATAGTTCTAGGTTCGATACTGGACAGGGGCGGGTTGGCTGCTTTCGGGCGAGAGAGTGTGCCTTCATTCGGATAAGAAGTAAAACCGAGGTCCCGTGCGGTGTACGATGGCATTTGCACGTAAAAGAACCCACTCTAAAGAACCCTTTGTGAGGCCGAATTTCAAGGTGCAGGAGCTCGCCTCTCCGTGGCGTCTCATTCCTCCGGCGCGGCGGTGGAATGCCCCAACAAACAAAAGACCGACGATAAATAAGCATAGGAGTTGCAGCTTAAGTCGGCAACCGGTTGTGGCAAAACACTGTCCAATATATCATGAAGACTGAATTCATTTTTTCATATCCATAGCAATCCGATGTATGGCTTAATTCTTTTCTCAAGAACAATTTGAACAATGTCTGCAGTGCCTGTCTTGAACGTAACAGGAATCACTTTGAAATAACTATTAAAACAGTTACAGGATTTATAGGTTCGAGCGCAGTAAACAGTGTCATTACTTATTTGAGATAACTTGCATTTTAAGATTATAGATTTGTAATGGCGTAAATTATTCAGAGATTATTTCAAGGCATGTTTGAAGTTGTCTACTATTCCATGGATGCTCAACAGACAGCACTGTTGGCAGGTTTCAACCTTTTCCATAACTAGGAATTCAAGAGTCAAGCACACTTCCACTGTATCACCGAGGCGGACTGAGAGAGTACTGACATGGATGGCCGCTTGGGAAAACTGGACACCGCTAATACCCCAAAATCGTCACATTACTGTAGTGTCTGTGCAGTCTCTGCATTAGAACTACGCAGTGGACGGAGCTCTAATGACCTTGCAGTTGAAGGGCCCTAAAACACCAACAAACTAACTAAAACGTGGACTGAGATGTTGCTGAATTGATTACTTCAATGAATTTGGAGAACGTTTTGAGCAAGATATAAAAACAAGTACAGTATATTTAGAGTATTAGTTTGTTTGTTTGTGGGTTGGGGAGTAAGTCAGGCAGCCATAACAGGACGAACCCTTAGGAGGCTGCCTGTCGGGCCTTATTTATTTTTCCTTGGGTTTTCATAGTACAATAAGCAAATTAATATCACCGATTGGTGATTAGTTTTTGTTTGTAGTTGTTTTAGGGCCTTTCAACTACAAGGTCATTAGAGCCCCGTCCACAGTGTAGTTCTAATGCAGAGACTGCACAGACACTACACTAATGCGACGATTTTTGAGTATTAGCAGTACCCAGTTTTCCCAAGTGACCACCCATGTCAGTACTAACTGGGGTTGCGATGCTTAACTTCAGTGATCGGACGAGAACTGGTGCGTCCAACGCAATTCGCCGCTCTGGTGATTAGAGATAAAGGAACATGCAATGGTGAATCTGCAGAGGTTGAAGTGCTATTTGAACTCTTAAAGGAAGATGCAACTATGTATACAATAGTGAGATATATGCACTTTATCATTTTATTCGTTTCTAACGCATTTCCGACCCTAGGTGGCATTTTCACAGTCCGCGGCCAACTTAGAGACACAACCCCTCTGTTCCGCTACTGACGTCACAGGATGACCTCCTACACGTATATTATACGTTAATGTGACATCCTCCACACCACTAATTGTTAAAGCGCAAAGAAAGGCTTGGTAACACCTTTTTTACCAGGACTACCAGGATTACGAATAATATGAAACGAAAATAGAGCTTACAGGAAGTTGGAAATGTGAATATATCTCGGTTGTTCCGTGGGTTGCATATTTATCCTGTTAATCCTGGCTGCGTTGAATGCAAGCTCCAGATCCGCCGGATGTAAACCGTGGTACACTGCGATGTGTACGACGTCACCTGGAGTAAAACTACATGTAAATTGAAAAAATTCCCGGACGCAGAGCTTACCCCAAGCAGTCTATAAAAAAACATTATCTCTATAATAAGGTCTACATTTAATTAGTGGCGGTTATGGTGTCGGGTTGGAAGCCGACTGCGGAAAACTACTGCCCAACGATACACCTGTACATACCCCGGTACAAATGGATGCCCGACCCTGAAAACAATGGCTGCTATACTCAAGACTTGAGGAGTGGGCTTTGGTGAGATGACAAAATGCAAAATTCAATAATAGTTGGCTGGAAGAGGAGCATACGGACAACTAACTGTAAGTGGAATACAACTTACTTAAGAACGGGTTAAAAAGGCGAGCACTAAATTTAGTGGAACTCTCCTGGAAAATAATAAAAGTGTCATATTTAGATGTGCTTCGCTATTACTGTCAGTTGTTAGGCCTATTAATCATCAAGTTTCAAAACGATATTTAAACAGTATAAAACTAAGTTTATTTATTAAAAATAGATTTTGACATACTGTAGTAGTTAAATATTTGAAAATGGCAAAATATAATCTACACCTACGAGATCCATGCTTTTGACGAATTCAGTGTGGAGTTCAACAAGCAGCTTTGCTATTATCAGCTTGTCTCTTAAATCGCCGAAATATTCATTACAGTTGTTAATGGCCTGAAAAAAAGGATTGCAATTTTATATATTTTCATAAATATTTCCTCATAAATATTCCTAGGTTTCCTCAATTCTTAAAACATTATAATGAGTTGAAGTGACGTTAAGTCTCAGATATTCTGACATGCAGAAGTGGATGGAAATAATTATTTTGAATATTCAGTTATAGATAAAAATATATGTGAAATGGACAGAGATATAGAATCGAATGCATACCTGCCCAACAGTTTCAAAATAGCATTTTAATATAAACACCATCTGTTAACAAAACAAATGCATTTATTATTATCATTTGAAATGCTGATTGGAAAGGCAGCCCTTTTAACAAGAGTAGAGTCAGACGAAGAAAAATAACATTGCTTAGATAAGTTGACTCACATTTTTAGTGTTTCTTGTACACACATCAAATATAGCTTCCGACAGATCTGCATGCTGAATTTAAAAAGAAAAATAACAACAATAACAGAATTTTATTAGATGAATACCTCCTAACATTTTGAGGTAATTATTATCAGAAAATGACATTGAAGGTGAGGTTTGGATAAAACTACTACTCATAGAAAGCTCTGTTCATCATCAGAATTTCACTCTTTGAATCATTTTTCTACTTCTTGCCTCCAGAAAAAGATAGAAATTGATGTTAAATAAAGAAGGGTCGTGACATTAGGTCGACATCCAACATAAAATTTCCGTTCAACAGTCCCAAAGGTGAGAATGGCTACCCGAACCTTTCTGGGCCAGGAAATGATGATGACACATACAGTACATCAAATAATGTAATGTAGACTAGTGTTCCGCAACCGGGGGTCCGCGAGGTGCCACTTAAATGGTTGCGGAACACTGGTAGTAGACACCTAATAAGCATAATATAAAGTTATCTTACACCAAATGCAACGGCTGCACAGAGACCTTGTCCTTTACTATTTCCGCTGGTCTGCGTAAATTAAGCATAAAGAAAATAATTACATAAATGTCGAAAAACAATTTGCTTGCAAAAATCTATTTTTTTGCTATGAAAGCCATCTGTCAAACACTGTGGTATTCATGGCCAGAACATGGGCATTACCTATAAAAACTTTAGGGCAGGGGCCATTCAGCCACGGGTAAGTTTTCCAACAAGGAAAATTCTCACAGGCCGCCCTTATCTATTTTTATTTTTACTCAATCTATCTTTTAATTTTTAATCTATTTTAATATTTATTTAAGGAAATGTCAAAGTAATAATAAAGAAACTACTGTTGATAGAATAGTGGTCGGTTCCACTTTTTTGCCTGGATTTACAGTCGTTGACTCCATCACCCATGTGTAAGCCCTTTCCTCTACTGTTAAATCCCCACCAGTTTGCACCAGATTTATGATACCTTTGATACTTAATAGTAACTTTTACCTTGTTACTTACATTGCACATTTCCGAAATAGTTTTCACCTATAGATTGACAAGAAAGAGTTAGCATTTCCCTTGCATTGTATTGTCAATGTATTTAAATATGTACTGTAGTTAAATAATTTTTCAAAAAATTTCAAAACAAATTTATTGCAGAAAATATAGGGGCCTACTCTAGTATACAAATCCTTATTACTTACATCTGCTAAGTGTTTATGGCATTTATTCTTGCCCTGAAAAAATCAAAATGAAACATTGTGCATTGGCTTTAAATTACTGACTTTGGGTTTATTATCTTGGTGGTCATATTGCATCCTTATAAATTGAATTAACGGACAATCTCGGAATGATTCGGCCTGTTCCTACGCTTCTGGAATTGGCTTCTGTATGAAATATTTTCAGAAAATGTAGATTGAAAATAATTACCATGGCGAATTCCAGAGGATAAACTGTGATGAAGTTCAGTAGGAGTAACATGCTCACTGTTCCACACTTCATGTTGCACTTTTGTTCTGCAAGACCTATTCTAAGAATACTATCCAGCGTCTCTCTTTAAGCTAGATATGGTGTATCCGGCTTATTTTATTCCGTGGTTATCAAAGACCCATTCTCTAAACATTTTAACTATCTATAATATTTCTTTCCTGATGTTTAATATTTACTATTGTATAATATTTACATTGTTTCCAGTGGTTCTTAAGTCTATTCTGTATCAGAACGGTTTACCAGTTGTGTTTCTGAATTCACCAACTACAGTCGAACTTCGCTATAACACACCCTAGTTATAACACTTTTTGGCTTATAACACTCACAAGGGAAAGTCCCAGCCAGCGCTAATGCATAAGTATATAGAAATTGATTGGTTATAACACACTCGGATATTGCATATAACACACAACTGGTTTAGTCCCTACAGCAATTTCAGTGTGTGAGAGACCTCGGATATAACCAACAGCTGTAACATGAAACTAGATGGCATACCCCGCAGCTGAAGTAAGGCTATATGGTGCGAAAGTTTTCCTATCTAGGATCAGTTTTACAGAGCAATGGGGAAATCGACCCTGACGTGGCCCGTAGGGTTAATGCAGGATGGCTGAAGTGGAGACAGGAAAGTGGGGCAAATTTTACAGAACTCTCATTACGCCTGCTATGCTATATAGCTCAGAGTGTTGGGCTGTTAGGAAGACCCATGAAAGGCAAATGCAAGTGACTGAGATACGAAAGCTACGCTACATATGTGGGGTGTTATGACCTGAAGCTACCTAGTGGTAGCTTGTGGCAAATATTGCGGAAAGGATGAGAGAGAAGCGTTTGAGGTGGTATGGGCATGTGATGAGGAGGAGCTTATTACGTCCATTGTGGGACTGCAGGTAGTTGGGAGCACCAGAGGTAGAGGAAGGCCAAAGCGGACGTGGGAGCAGGTGGTGCAAACGGACATGGAGGCGTGCGGGGTGGAGAGGGATTTGGTGGGGAATAGGCGGGAGTGGTGGAGAAGAACCCACAGACCCGACCCTGCCTCAGGCGGGAGGAGGGTTAGATGATGATGATGTGGGACTGCAGGTAGTTGGGGGCACCAGAGGTAGAGAAAGACCAAAGCGGGCGTGAGTGCAGGTCGTGCAAAGGAATATGGTGGCATGTGGGGTGGAAGGGGACTTGGTGAAGGATAGGCGGGAGTGGAGGATTAGAACCCACATACTGGAACCTGCCTTAGGCGGGAGAAGGGTAAGATGATGATGAGGATAAAAGGATAAAATTCTCAGCAGTGTGGTATCTGGCAAAATTGCAGCTGACTGCTAGTGTGTGCGTCTTGAAGTATAATTATACAAGTCTAGGTCGACTGGTCTAGGTTGAATTTATCTTGAAATTAGCATATTTTTGTTCAGTTAACATATCTTTGGCATCATTTAGCATTGTTTCTGTTTTAACACACACTCGGTTATAAGACAGACACGAGCAGTCCCGACAGTGTGTGTTATATCCGAGTTTGACTGTACTAACGTAGGTGATATTGTCACAATTACTGGCGTCTACTGTATGTCATAGCGGGAAGCGAATTAAGGGGTTCTGTCATCTTTGCTATATCTTTCATGCACATCATGTAGGCCAAATTGGTGTGCAACATAGCTGCAAAAACGAAAGTGAATAATGATCATTTTTGAAACTCAAAAACTGTAGAAGTAGATTCTGTCTTCAAAATAATGAATATTTGGCGAAAATGTTGATTTTCCGTCAAATACTGCAAAAATAGCTGTGGTACTTCTGTCACACGGTTACGATATAACATGGTTATTGAATGGGACAAATTTTTTGTATAACGCGGTTTTAAAAAAATAGGATATTGTTACCTAATGTTACTGTAAATGAAGGGAGGATCCAGAGGCGGATCAGTAAGGAGATGCACTTCAAAAAATGTGCGCGCTAAATATTCAGAATCCCTTGGTATAAATTAGTTAGGAATCACAATAGGTCCTCTAGACAATGTCCTATGTTCAGTGGTTTAGCCAACTGCAGATTGGACTAGCAGTATAGAAATGGGAATAGCAAATGCAAAAATGCCTCATCATTTGCTAGTTGAATCGTGCATCAGTTGAAATATGCCCCCCGCAGAGGCAATGAGGGGGTAGCAATTGCTGCATTGCTCCCCTGGATCCGCCTCTGCTATAAACGTTCATTATGTGATAAAATACTATTGATGTTTAGATACATCGTTATAATACGTCAGAAATACAGTATTATAGAAAAAATTGATATCCGCTGCCTATTGGCAACTATCTTACAAATTGTAGCATATTTGATCCGATGACAGCCGTCAATCATGTCGGTAGTTATCACCTGATAATTTCAGTGTGTAACTCGTTTTATATCATACTATTAAGTTTTATTTTAAATAATATTATACAATGGTATTGGCTTTGCCACACTTTGGGCCAACATGATGCAAATTATGGTGGCACATCTTTTGCTCTCTTAATTATTCCATAATGTATTGCTAATATGATAAAGTGATATCAAAATTTCGCAGCTTGTTTGGATGTCAGTTATGTGAAAATGTGAAAACTAAATAGATATTCAGGTGGGAAGAGGACACGTTAGATATACACCAGGTATTATCATACCTAATTGCAGAGTTGTCAGATGGTCTCAACTTTGAAACCTAGCTATCAATGGGATTATTTAACATTTGGTGTTAAACGGAGGAAAAGGGAGGCGACTCCTCTCCCCTTAGCCAAATTCAAGGTGAAAATGGGATAACTAACAACAGTTTTAACAGCATCATCATATTCCAATGCGTGGAGAGGTATGATGTATGGGTACTCAACCCTTATAAAGATTCGAAAGGAGATGGAGATGATGATGATGGGCAATATAAGTGGATGCCTGCACTTGCGATTTGAATACACATATCATTTGAAAGGTGGATGCATATACGAGAATGCTCGTTATAATTTTGCGCTTTTAAATGTTAAGCAAAATTATGTCTTAACTTGACCTGGTGTTCAGAGTTTGTTGTTGTTGTTTTAGGGCCCTTCAACTACAAAGGTCATTAGAGCCCCGTCCACAGCATAGTTCTTATGCAGAGACTGCACAGTCACTACACAAATGCGACGATTTTTGGGTATTAGCAGTACCCAGTTTTCCCAAGCGGCCACCCATGTCAGTACTAGCTGGGGTTGCGCTGCTTAACTTCAGTGATCAGACGAGAACTGGTGTGTCCAACGCAATTCGCCGCTCCCTGGTGTTCAGAGGCATGCTCATAGCGGTGAAGGGGCTATTCATGGAAATTGCAATGAAACGTGTATTAGGTGACGCCAACCAAGTACAGAAGAATCTCGGAATGGAAATGTTGAGAGGTTGAAGCATTATTTGAACATTTAAAGGAAGTAGCAAACCTTTAGTCTATGTAGTAATAAATTTACAGGTCACTTTAAAAACATTTCGATTGATAGCACAGATATTCGTAGAGATTTTGTAAATCTTATGGCAATGGAGTTATGCGACGCTCAAACATATTTTTGAGTAATGACGATTTTTGGGTATTAGTAGTACCCAGTGTTCCCAAGCAGTCACCCATGCCAGTACTGTCTGGGGTTGCGTTTCTTAACTTCAGTGATCAGATGGGAACTAGTGTGTCCAACGCAATACAGCCGCTCCCTCCACTATTCTGAAGACCAGGGAAATGCGCATTGCGTGAATACAAGAACAATCGCCAAGGTACCAGACTTTGCTGGAAGTGCCAAATAAAGTGTCTTTGTGAAACATCTAAAGTTCTGTGGTTTTCGAGAGCGGCGAATTGCGTTGGACACACCAGTTCTCGTCTGATCACTGAAGTTAAGCAACGCAACCCCCGCTAGTACTGACATGGGTGGCCGCTTGGGAAAACTGGGTACCGCTAGTATCCAAAAATCGTCGCATTAGTGTAGTGTCTGTGCAGTCTCTGCTCATAACTACACTGTGGACGGGACTCTAATGACCTTGTAGTTGAAGGGCCCTGAAACACCAACAAACAACAACAATTTGTGGTTGTCATAGTGCTTTAGAAATGTTGAGTTTCTGTTGGACGCCAAAATACTTCCATCTTCTGGAATATATTTTGAATGATTGTAGAGGAAATATCGCATGTTAAAATATTCAAAAGGAATACAATTTTTCAATGGGATAGAATTTATTTGCAGTTCTGTCTGTAAAAATTATTTGAAGAAAGGAACACGAGCAAGTTTAGGCACACATAAGCTATTAAACTGATAACTCTTCAAGAGGTAGGCGTCATGTAGTAAGTGAATTTGTCCCAGGACACAGCCTTATTATTTGAGGACTAAAATGAATTTCTGGTGGCTCTGCCATTTACTCATTTAAAAAGCAAGTGTTTTTATAATTATGAGACATTGTTTATTTTTCACATTTTCTTCTTTTTTTCAGTGAAGTTTGAAAATAAATTGTTTTGCAATTAGTAAAGGTAAACCATTTCCTTATGGATATTTTCTACATCAATGTTCCGCAACCATTTTGGTATCGCGGCTTCAAAATTTTACCTTTTCCTCAAGTTTTATATAAGTATACAGGGATGTAAACATATTAAAATAAGACACACTTTAATTTTGTCATATATTTTGATAACATTACAATATTTCGATAAGGCGATGCACTTCACGGACTCCCGAGACAAAACCCACCGAAACCCTTCCGAGGACCACCGGTTGCGGAACACTTCTACACCCTTTTAATTAGATTTAATAATTACATGTTCTTATAATTTTGAGACGCGTTTTATATTTACTACAGATAGTATGACATCCTGTATTTAGATATTTGAAGATGGCAAAATACATTCTGGTTCTTCCAGATCCATGCTTTTTTTCAATTCAACGTGGAGTTCCACAAGTAGCTTTCCTATCAGCGGCTTGTCTCTTAAATCACCGTAGTAGTCATTACAGTTGTTAAGGGTCTGGAAAAACAATTGCATTTTAATATCTTCATAAATATTATTAATTATTAGCAGGGTCCTGATATTTTGGTTTCCGCATTTCTGAATACGTATATTATGAGTTGAGGGACATTAATTCTTAAATTGATATTTAACAAACAGATGTGGGTGGAAATGGTCAGATATATCTTAGACAGATGAACAGTAATCTAAAATCTAATGCATACCTGCGCAACAGTTTCAAAATAGCACTTCAGTATGAAGACCAACTGTTAACAAAAAATGCATTTATTATTATCATTTCCCGGATAGTTAGGGTAGTAGTAATTGATCTCTATGCAGTCTGACGCGGGTGGCGAACTTGTGGCACGCAGAAAAATGTTTCTGGTACGCAGCAATGTGTACACCATACAGTTTTACACGGTGTATACACAGGGAGCGGCAAGTTGCGTTGGACACACCAGTTCTCGTCTGATCTCTGAAGTTAAGCAACGCAAGCCCAGTTAGTACTGACATGGGTGGTCGCTCGGGAAAGCTGGGTACTGCTAATGCCCAATAATCGTCGCATTGGTGTAGTGTCTGTGCAGTCTATGCATTAGAACTACGCAGTGGACGGGTCTCTAATGACCTTGTAGTTGACGGGACCTTAAACACCAACAAAAAAGGTGTATACACTATACCGTATTTTCCGCTCGACAAGGCGCACTGGATTATAAGACGCAGTATAAATGACTGGATCTATTTTCACATATAAGGCGCACTGGACTATAGGGCGCAATACCAATCATTTTGCAAAAATATTGATTTTAAGTGTGCCTTGTAGTCCGAAAAATACGGTAAATGTTTCGGACCACTTGTTTCAGCCTACTTTCTCAAACTATATGACATTCGTTGTTTGTGAAAGAATATTGATAACCGAAATCTATATACAGAATCAAATGGTAGAATTTCCAGTTCCTATAACAAGCCGGAAGTACGTGAAGACTATGGGACCTTCCGGCCCGTTAGTCGGCCAACATCCAGAAGAGTCGCTAGGGTTGGCGTCACCCGGTGCGGTCACGCCATGGTGTCACCCCCTCTCCCGAAACCAATGCCGCATTTGGTGTCACCCCATTTGTCATGTCGTGAGTGGTGTCACCCGGTGCAGCCCGCACTCTCCACACCCCTAGTGACGCCACTGCCGACATCGAGAAAAATATAACTCTAAATTTTTGGCACGCCAGCAGAAGAGCCGTTCGCCACCCTGGTGTAGGCGGTTGCCGGGATGATGGTGTGGTTGATCGGGATGGAATCTTCACATTCACCTTCAAACAGCGATAAATGGGGAGAACAAAAATAAAACTCTGTTTACTGAAGTTGACTCACATTTTTCGTATTTCGTGTGCACATGTCATATACACTTTCCGAAAGATCTGCATGCTGAATTAAAAAAAAGAAAAATAGGAATAAATAAACTAATATTCTAGAGCAGTGTTTCTCAAACTGCTGCCTGTGGTCCACCACTATGCTGCGAGAATGTTTTGGTGGGCCACAAATTTTATTGCTACATGTATCTGGTCGGGTCTCTTCATGTAAGTGGGCCACATGCTTTTCCTACTGAACAGCGATCAGAAAATTTTGAGAAATACTGTTTTAGGGTTATTAGTTTCATGCAACCAACTGTTTTATTAAAAAATATTGGAAAATTATACTAAAAGTTAAGTCACGTTAAACAAGCCATATTTTGATTTCTTTGCACAATAGACTTAGGAACTACTCTAAGAAATGTTGAAAGTTGTTTTGCCACACCATTCATGCTCATCAAAAGTTGCCCACAGATAGGAAATAGATAGATGGGTAAAATGGTCATGAATATGTAGATCATACATCAAAGAATGTAGTTCAGACACTAATGAACATAACATAAATTTTAAAGTATAAAGTTATCTTACACCAAATGAGACAGCTGCACAACGCCCTTCTTTGCCATTTTGGCTGGTCTGCATCAAGAAAGCATAAAGAAAATAATTATATCCGTATTCTGCATTGTTAACAAAGAAATGAGATTTGTGATTCCATTTCCGTTAAACAATAGAGAGTTAGTGGTGAACGTCGACGATGACGATACAAACGATAGGAGGTCAAATGAGGCAAATGCGCAAGCTCAATTGCTGGTCTGCTTTTCGTGAGCATGCACAGTTGCCTCATTTGACCTCGTATCGTTCGTATCGTCATCGTCGACGTTCCCCACTAACTCTCTATTATCGCCTCAAGTCTGTCATCCATATGGTTTCTAGTATTAAGTCCTAAATAAGATCCAAACAGTCGTACCTATGTACTTAATCTACGAAATACTTTAGGGCAAGGACCATTCAGCCACGGGTCATTTTTCTACCAAGTATCTATAGTTGCCCATTCTACTTTTTAATTTTCAGTGTCTTTAATTCTCCCTCTGTTGAGAATAAGTTCATTCTGGTTTTAAATAATAAATTTAAGCAGTACTTACTTTGCACATCGTCATAATATTCTTCACCTGTAGATTCAAAAGAAAGAGACTAAAGGTAAAATTAATTGAAATATTTAGCAAACCAAATGAGTCACATTATAAAACCAATAATTGATATCGCTCAATATAAAATTTTTTATGTCCTGCTACAAGTATTTGCAGTTGCTGTGTGCTATTTTCATTGCATTGTTTTGTCAATACATGTATTGTATAACAAAAAATCAGTTTTCAAATTTTTTTTAGAGAAAATGTACGCTCGTATAAAATAATTATTACTTACATCTGTTAAATGTTTATGGCATTTATTGTTTCCCTGAAAGAAATTCAAAAAGAAAACATCGCGCATTAGCATGAGGTTTCTAACTTTGAGTGTATGACATTATCATTGGTCGTTAAACATGAAGCGGCCCTATTCTATCCTTAAATAATACATGCTCATGAAATGTGCCTTTGCTAGTAAATTCTAGTTATTATAATTAACAAAAATCTCTATTACGAGAAATCTCTGAGTAATTCAGCCATAATCGGATGAAATTTTCATTGAAAATACTTGCCACTGCAAACTCTACAGGGTAGACTGCGATGAACTGCAGTAGCAGAATGAAGATCACTAGTTCGCACTTCATGATACACATCTGTTGTATAAGTTCTTCTATTGGATGAATAGTGAGTTCTGGAGTCTTTGAGCAGCAGAGGGTTTCGTCCCTTGCCTTTTTATGGGGCTTACTTATCAAAAACTGCTCCTCAATTTTTTAAATTATCTCCAAAATTTCTTTGTGATCAGATGCTGCACCCCTCCTGACCTAAATTTTTAAATTAATACGTAGGATGAATTAACGTTTAATCAGAAAGATATGCAGTCCAACTCGGAAATAACGAACTTCAAGGGTCTGACGTTTTTCTTCGTCTTATCTCGGAAATGCACAGACTAGCCATCTATATACTGTGCGTGTATTGTTTTTTGAACGAACAACCACTGACCCTTTTCCCGCCTATGGTAGGCTCGGGTACCCACCCATCTTTGTCCCTCGGAATGGGCACATGGTTCATCTGTTGGACTGTATTTTTATGCAACTGGCTGTCGACCGAAGCTGCTACCCCAAGGCTTATTTATTGTTGGGGAATTCCACGGATGTCAGGTGGGGGAGTTCCTACACCTGAAAGTGTTGCCTCTTTCACTTATTACCCTGTAGAAAACGCCTCGGTGACGCGTCAGTGGTTCCAGGTTCAATACTGGATAGAGGTAGTTTGACAGTCTTTGGGCGAGAGAGAGGCCCTAAGTGTGCCTACCATAAAATGGGAGCTCGATGTCGTTTGCCCTTGATGCCCTTGTGGTGCTCGATGTCATTTGTACATAAAAGCCCCTCTCCACTTTACTTAGAAGCCAGCCAACCTCCGTTGTGGAACTTGGAATCTTTGGAGCAGTTGTCAAACAAGCGGTCCTCTGCGCCACTGGGGCAGGTCTTTAACCCTATTAAGCGTTTAAATAAGTAGGGAGTGTGGTATTTAATCAGCAGCCATCCTCGTAAAATCCTAGCAAGAATAGCAAGAAATCGCTATTTTGCTCCCTGCACCAACGAAACACATGGGTACCCGGCAGACTTTCTAATGCAGACTTTCTGAATCCAAATTCTGAGATCATCTTTTCAAAAGGGGTTGCAGTATGTTGATGAATGGACAACTCTGCTTATGTATGTTTTAAGGTTGAACATCTAGACCAAATTGAAGGCGAGTTTCCACATGCAATGATTACTGGCACCATTCGCCTGGCACCAGTTTCCTTGCCTGTGGATACCGTCAAATTGCACTGGTGCCATGTATTGGCGCCAGAAATCATTGCACCAGTAAAGTTAGCTGCTGGTGAACTTTCTGGCACCAGTGCTTTGATTGACCTGCACAGTAGGCTTCTCTAGCAGGAATAACACAAAATGGCAACACCATCAAAGAAATAGTTAAGCAAACAAATTGTTAATATATTTTTCCCTTCCGTGTAATTAAATTTTCATTATCAGGGTCATCAAATATTCATTAAAATATCATATTCCTTTAAGGCTTTATAGGTAGCATCCAATAATTCACTTGTAAACTGAGAAATAGAACTTTTTGGAATTCGGTACATATACTGCAAAGATGCAAAAGAGTCCCCAAAAGCAAGGAATCTTATTGTCACTAGTAATTTTATATGAGCTGGCATGGCATCCCTCATATGGGTACTTGATTTTTGTATCACTCTGAAAACAGTTCGATAAAAACATGAGCATATCTGTCATTCTTAAATGATTAAAGTATGCTTCAAGGTCCTCATCACCTATCTCTTTAATAGGAACCTCTCTTTCATTAAGGTGTTTGATGGTCCCCACCATCTATGCTTTTTTCTTTACTTTTTTGAAAATTTCCAAGATAGATAAACTCCCAATTTGAATCACAGCACAGACACCTGCATTAACTACTTTAGTTGGGGCCATCTTGAAAACTGTGCCAGCTAGAAGATTGCAAACAACGTGGAAACACGAACTGGTGCCACTAATTTTGGCGCCACAGTAGTGGCATAGTCCTGGCGCCAATAATCATGGCATGTGGAAACGTAGCTTGATACTAGCGATTAAGTTCATCAATACTTAAACAATCGAGAAATTCATCATTGGTTAGTGTTTTTAATAAATGTTTGGTTTCATCAACCCACAGGGCAGAATGGAAATGTCCTCAGACCAAAGTACAGTATGTTTCAATACTGATGATGAGCACCAGTGTCATCCATATTCAAATGTGAGGTCCTTTCTAGTCAGGCACAACATGCAAACTCTTCTGAACAATTTAACCAACATAAGCCAATATTATATAAGAACGAGTTATTGCATTAGATGCAGGTTATGAAAAATGCTAACCTGCAGTTTAATTCTAATTGAATACACTGCAACCAGCCCTGTTAGGCCAAATGACAGAGGAGAGAAAAACTTTCATTCCTAAGCTTTAAATCATTGAAAAGCCCAAAGAAGCTAAAGTATGGCATCTACTCTGCCGTCCACTTCCTACCTGCTATAATGGCACCTCCTTCCAGACAGCTCTCGACGTTATCGTCCCCAAGAGCATTCCATTGCCTATGGTCTTCGGGAGAAAATTACTAATCATTATCATCACACCCTTATCCCGCCTGTGGCAGGGTGGGGTCTACGGGTTCTAGTCCTCCACTCCCGTCTATCTTCAACCAGGTCCCCATCCACACCATACACTGCCATGTCCATATAGACAACCTGTTCCCACGTCTGCTTCGGTCTCCTCCTGCCCCGGGTGCTACCGATCACCTGCATTCCTGGAGTGGACCTAACGAGCCCCTCTTCCCTTCTTCTCATGACGTGTCCATACCACCTCAGCCTATTCTCCGTCATTTTTGGCGATGTCCACCACCCCCAGACATTTATTTCTTTTTTCTCTGTTTAATATAATAATAATTTCAAAAAAATAAAAAAGACACAAACATAAACTAAAATTCAAAATTGTGTGCTTTTCCTTTCAGAAAGCCCATTAAATTTCTATTGTTGATGTCCTCCACAATATGTAGAATTCTTGCCGAAATTGCTGCATATTTCGTGTACCAACATAAACTAAAATTCCATTGTCCTCCCAGGGGCGAAAGCTCCGGGGGGGGGGGAGTACTCAGGGGTGAAATTTCGGGGGCAAATGTTCCGGATCCCGTTGTAAATACTCCGAAATTTACATCCGCCGCTACCTACAGTTAACCTTTGTCTTCATAGTACAAAGGGGAATAATTGATATCCAACCTCGCAGGCGTGAAACGACTTAAGAATGGTGCCGATTATCATGACGTACTGTATATTTTGCCGGCTTGCATTATTTGATAAAGTGACTTTTGACTTTTTTCGTACAGTCTAAATGTTAAGCTAAAAATAGATCCATTTTTAATAAATAACAGTCATAGGTTTGAAAATTTAAAATTTGATTCCCGCATCTCAGTCACCATTTGATTATCATATTGTCAAATTTGGAGAACTACCAACCACGCATTTTGTTAGGGCTGTAAACTAATTGCCCACGTCCATTGTCATATAACTGTAGATCTGATAGGCTGATAGTGAAATTTCAGTTTTGTGTAAATGTCACGAAAATTAAATATGACTTGAGATCAGCAAAGGAATTAAAGGATATACTGTAATATTACCACTTAAATGTTATAATATTAACTCAATATTATCACTGAAATGTGTCTAATAAGCATGATTCTCAGGAATTCTCAGGTGTTAAACATCTGTATTGAGGCACTTTATCATTTGGCGTTATGTTGGTTAAGATTACTCCTCTTACCTAAGTCGAATTTCCGGGAAAATAAGGAAGCCAATGACAGCAATGATGCACTATCGTACCTTCGCAATTAGGAGTTGCATCATTAGGCCGGTTCCCAGTTCCAGAGACAAATGAGTATCTAACCATGCCCTGGACGGGTTAAATCTTAGGAAAGATGATGGCCAAAGTAGAAAATTTAATTCATATTTTTGTTATCATAAATGTTATAATGAGCAATGTTATGACTTGGTGTTTGGAGGCATGTTGCACAGTGGTGAAACTTTTTTGATGTAGTGGTCAGTAGGGGAGACCAACTGCAGAAAGAACTTCTGAATGGCAATGTTGAAAGGTTAAGTGTCATTTGAATCTCTTACATCTTAAAGAAGGAGTAACCCTGATTATCGAAATAAATATAACCGTTAATATAAAAATCATTTCTACTGACAACATACTAATAGTTAATATTGCATAAATCTTACGACTATCAAATCTGGTCTGGTCTGCCTAAAACACAACGAAGTAGGCCTCCTTTAGTTAGTCCAATAAGAACTTAATTTGAAAGTATAATAACATTCTGTAATTCTAAGGCCAACTAAATGCTATTGCACTCCAAAGCACCATCAGGTTCTTCTCTGAGTGCCTAATGATGTACTTTTTGCCAATGTTAGTGTATTAGCGCTAATGAATTCCTAATTTTCTACCAGTGGATGTCCGGCTCAGCGGCTGATACAGAGAGTGGACTGTCTTAATTTGTTAGTGGTACAGGTTCGATCATGCACAAAGCTAGAGGGCCCACAGTGCACCTTGTGTTGGATAAAAAGCCAAGGCCCCGTGTAGTTCGACACAATTTCCAGGTGTAGCAGTCATCCTGGCGTTATTGATGGTTTAAACGTTCCCGAAGAAATCAAAATAGCCAGACAATGAATACCGTATTATCACGGTTTTCACAATGTTGAATTGAAAATTACCTAAAGTATTTAAACATTTCAAATTGTGTGTGACAGGTGATTTTCTTTATTCTGTCGTACCTCTTGGTTAGGCAGCACGTTACAATACCTTTCATATTGTTGCACATTTTGTTTTAAAAATTTCTTTGAATATTTGTGCTTCCTGTTTTGCACGTAATGTCCAGTTTCATGAAATAGTAACTACAGTATTTTGAAGTTTCCTTACCTTCATCCCCTCTTTAATACAGGTGGGGAATGCCATATAAATAATGTAATACGGTAGACTCTGGATTATCCGGCCTAATGTGGCAGAGGGGTAAGGTTGGATAACAAAAAAGCTGGATAGGTGGTGAGCAAAAGTGATGAAAATCTCAACCTCTCAATCTCAATCTCTGGATTAGTATCATGAACTTCCAGGGTCCGGATGCCAGACAAAATATTAGGCGTGTTAAATATTTTTCCGCAAATACTACAATTACATTTCTATAGGCTGCTTTTAAATTTGATTCCGGCGCCGCCGTGCCGCTCCTTGTTCATTTTATATCCATTTTCAAAACGGTTGCATTCGTTGTTCAGATCCACATACTTATTTTGCCAGTGGAAAACCGATCCAAAGATAGCCGACCATCACCTCGATGACACTTCCAACCCAAAGCATCATTCTTCTTGCTCGCAAATTTTGGCTAAAACTCGACAAATCCCAATCCACAAGTTCTGCATTCACCTCGTATGACGCCGTTAGAATTTTTCCCATTCTGTTGGCTGAAGTGACCGCTTCGTGAACACTGCTTTGAAATGATAGAAGATTGTAAAAGTGACATCAAATCCATTGCAAGAGACAGATGCTTTGACGACTGGAAAAAAAACGTTGCCATAGGTGTAATACAATAGGAGGGGATTAATTTAAAGGGGAAGAAATAAACTTGAATGAATAAATTCATAGTGTGTGTGAGTATTTTTGGATCACCTTTTGATAATTTCCATACCTTTTGATAATTTGATTACAGTGATGTCTCCACAATTGGGGATACCATGCAGCATGTGGGAAAAGTTAGGAATAATGATGGGTCAAGTAATTGGAAGATTACACTTGCGAAAAAGTGCAACCTTTTGACAATAAGACTTAAAAGGCGAATAATAGATGCTCGTAGAATATTTAATTAATAATTTTGGGATTCTAAATGTTATAATAAGCAAAGTAGTGTTAACAGTGTGTAGAGGCGTATTTCACCGAGTAAAATCTTTGGCTAGTCTTCCTATTTGAACATTAGGAAGTCTAGCAAATCTGTATATAGAAAAAAGATGCATGTTAATATGATAAATTATTTCAAAATTTGATAAACTGATTGTTTATAAATCTTACATCTTGAAACCTTGAGAAAAAGCATTCACCCTGGTCTTTCTATAAGCACAATAAGTTATTGACATTTTAGGTTATCATATACTGTATATACAAGGTGTCATTTTTAAAGTAACCAATGCCTTAGGAACCAATGTTTAGGAAAAAGTTGTAGTTGATGGAGGGGGACATTGATTTCCTAAAATCGTTCGGAAATTTCGGCAGTAGTTTTTTTCAGGAAAATGTCAAGTTACATTCTTTTCAAAACATAGGGGTTTTTTTTTAACTGTCGCATCGCATAGCTCTAAAAAATTGCGAAATTTTGATGTATCATGTTCCTATACCTGAAATTAAAAATAAGCTTTCAAAACTGCATTAATGAGTGTGTTAATGGCCTGTGGCCACAGGGTTGGTCTCAGGTGTCACTCTCAGCCGCTCCAACTAGCTGGGAGCGGCGAGTTGCGTTGGACACACCAGTTCTCGTCTGATCACTGAAGTTAAGCAACGCAAGCCCAATTAGTACTGATATGGGTGGTCGCTCGGGAAAACTGGGTACTGCTGGTACCCAATCAATATTCAGATGACCAGGAATGGGCTTGCAAAATTCCCAACCCAAAATAAATAAAGGTTCGACTTGCGCACCGAGATACCAGCCTTTCTAGGAGACATAAATACCTTTATTTAAGGACATTACGTGTTAGTACCGGAGTACCACAATGGGTGATGGTCAGGGAAAGGATTTTAAAAATGTTCTTATGTGCCGCGCGTTGTTTGCACAAAACTATTTTTTTCTGTGTTCTAAAGTCATTTATTCGGGTCCCGATTCTATAGTGGGAGAAAGGGCCTTCCTGTTCATCTTCCGTCGGAAGGGAAGTAAAGCAGTGGCCTCGTGTGGTGTGTACGGTCCAGGGCCGGTGTGATGGGTGTGTGAACTGTGCGACGGCACAGGGTCCCTCGCATTCGGATTAATGGACCAATTGATAGAAGGGCCCAATTGAAGGTAATGTTTTGCACGGGACCCCGCATCATTAGTTTTCAAAGGGCCCCGCAAAATATAGCGCCTGCCCTGTGTGTACCATATTATATTTGTTTTCACGGAAAAGGATCCTCTCTACATGGACTAAAATATACACACGTAGTTCAACAACATTTGCAGGGGAAGGATCTCGCTCCCTGGCGTTGGTGTACGAAAGGTCCCCAGAGAAACAAAGTTGGCCATCGTTAAGGCATGCGGGTTGTGGCATTAGGTTGATAGCCAGCTGCATAAAACTACCATTTAATACATCGGTCATGGCAGACGGGGTCACAATGAGATAATATGGGCACCCTTAGTGATAAAAATGACATAAAGAGATATAATTAAACAATGGTAAAATAAAGAGGTTACCGGACTATTTGGAAATCTTTGAGAGCATTCTGCATCGATAAGATGGAATGTGTGACTCTTCTGAAAAAACAAAAAACAAAACAAACAGCATAATAAAATAGGGGCACTCCTGCATGAAAGCTTAATACATGCACCCTCTCATACAGCCGAATTCTAATAGTACAGAAGACATTTTTGTGGTTCTGGGTATCAACTGCTTACCGCATCACATACAGTATGTATTCCAATAAACGCCGCACCGTTTATTTATTTCGTGGTGTTTTTTTGGTGTGGCGCTTGCTAGAGGGTGGCGTTTATTAGAAGGTGACGCTTATTAATTTTGTGAGCCCTCATAGACGATAATAATGGATGGTTAAATAACAGTGACATATTTTCTAGGGACGAACTGGTGAAGAAGGTAAAAGAGGTCAAGTACAGTGAAACCTCTCTAATTGGTACACCTGTGGGACCTAGCCAAAGTGTACCCATCAGAGGGGTGTACCCATAAGAGGGGTATGGGTATATAAATTAATCAAAACAATATATTGTTTTATATTGTGTGTTTTTTTAACTGATAAAAATGCATTGTATGTAATATAATATAATATTTCTCAAAATTATTGAAGTACACAAATTTAATTTTTACAAAAAAATCAATTAAGGGACGTTTGTCTACAATCAAGCTCCAGTTACCAAGCACCCTGCCCACTGCGTCACCGAGGCTGGATGTACCCATTACAGAGGGGGTTTTCTGAAAATGGTGACATGTATTAGATGTACCAATGGAGGGGTGTACCCATAATAGAGGTGGTTTTCTGAAAAATGGTGGCATGTATGAGGTGTACCAACAGAGGGGTGTACCCATTAGAGAGGTGTACCGTTAAGAGGGGCAGTAATAGCATTAACGCTATGGGCAAAACTCGGTGTCTGAAAAATCTGTACCGATATGAGGGGTGTACCCATAGAGAGGTTTCACTGTACTTAGGATCAAGGTTCCATAGCAATAGGGAAATAGACTCTGATGTGACTCATAGAATCAATGGTGGATGGTTGAAGTTGAGATGGGCAACCGGTGTCCTGTATGATAGGAGGGTCCCAATCTAGTTGAAAGGGAAGTTTTACAGGGTGATGGTTAGGCCAGCTAGGCTATATGGATCAGTGTTGGGTAGTGAGGAAGAGCCACATCAATGGCATGCAAGTAGCTGAGGAGTGAATGCTGCAGTAAATGAGTGGGGTGTTAAGAGCTGATAGAATTATGAATGAGTATATTGAGGTAGCTTGAGGTGGTGGACATCGCCAAAAAATGGACAAATAATAAAATTAAGAGCACGTAATGAGAAGAGGGGAGGAAGAGCTCATTAGGTCCATTTCAGGAATGCAGGTTGTCAGGAGCACCCAGGGCAGGGAGAGACTGAAGCAGACGTGGGAACAGGTTGTCCATAAGGATATGGCAGTGTGTGGGGTGGACATAGGCGAGAGTAGCAGGTGGGAGATAGGTGAGAGTAGCAGGCTAGAACCTGCATACCCGACCCTGCTGTAGGTGGGATAAGAGTATAATGATGATGATGAGCAAAGGCAGCGGCGATTATTGGAGGGCGGCGTCTATTGTTTATTTTATGCTGATGAAGCGGCGCTTATTAGAGGGCGGCCCTTATTGAAATAAATACGGTATTTATAAAGTTAAAAATTCTAAGACTAAGCTGCTCAAAGCAGATCCGGCGTCACACCTCAAGGTGTCTGGTGGGACAATATTGAGGTAAATTTGAGTACCTTACAGTGTCCAACCATGTTTTCTATGCATTAACTGACATAATTATGGTGAGGTAAAGTACAAAGTTCAGCTGTTCAGATCACCTTAGCAAGCAGAACAAAGCGGACGTGGGAGCAAGTTGTCTATAAGGATATGATAGTGTGTGCGGTGGACATGAACTGAAACCTGAACGAAAAAAATAACTGTTTGAAGCCCATCATGGCAAATGGCTCGGACACAGAGACCCCCAACACTTTGAGGTATAACATCGGCTCTCGGAAACGTGAGCCCCGAGGGGAAAACCAAGTACGAGGGGGGCCTCCAAAAACGTTTGTAAAAATTAGTACCTGTGCAAAATAATTTATTAATGTCTGTTGAAATTGAATTTTATATTAAGATTGGTTTTTTATTAATATTGTAGAAAAATACGCGGAAGTGTTAAAAAAACTTTCGCACGGGATTCCTGAAAGCGTGGGGCCCCATGGAAGTTGTCTCGTTCTCCTTGTCCTAAAGCCGGCCCTGACTCACACTTCAAACTGTGATTAATCTTGAAATTTCCTTACCTTCATGCCATTCTCATAACAGGCGATGGCTTCCATCTAAAATCATTTAATACTACTGGTTAAAATTAGTTGAGATTTATAGCACTTTAAAAATTCACCTTCCCTCAAAATATTAGTTAAACGAAATCTAGATTTACATCCTGAACTTGCTGGACGACTGGTAGCATTTCTGGATTTGTCACAATTTGCTTATCACATCATTAAGGAAATCTTGATACTGACAATGGATACTTGCTAAATAAATTTTCGTGAGAGTTCTAAAGTAAACCTGTTGCAGACTCCTTCTTAATTGCTAATCCGAGGGTACAGGCATCATTGTGTGTATGTATGTATGTTACACTAACGGGTTGGGGAGTAAGCCAAGGAGCCATAACAGGCCGAACCCTAAGGAGACTGTTCGCGAGTGAGGAGGAGGTAGGGGTAGGGGATGTAGAAGAGGGGAAATTAACAGCATCCAACGTTCACTACCAACCACCCATATTGCTACTAACTTGGGTTGCGTTGCTTAAGTGATCCGACGAGATCTGGTGTGTCCATTGCAACTCGGCCGCTCTATCTGAATCAATCCTTCGTACCTTAATATATATTTTAATGGCTGAACAAGTGACCTTGGGCAGAAATGAGTTTGGTACCCGTTTGGCCCCAGGTAGTACTAGCGTGAATGACCGCTTAGGAACAAATTGATCACTGCTAACAGCGCGGCGTAGCGTCTGTGCAGACTCTGCATTAGAACTACGCAGTTGACGGGGCTCTAAATACCATTGTAGTTGAAGGGCCCTAAAACAGTGACAAAACGAAGGCACTCGTCATTTAAGTTTTTAAAATTGAGTAAACGTAATCTACTTGCCACTTGAGAATCATGACCAAAGTTGGACAATGGGCTTTGTCTTATCCTCCTTGCTAAAGCGTCATTTCTTGTGATGCGGTTCAGCTGCTTATATCGGTATCTTATGGTCCAGAAAGGAGTTTCTTGTTTTATGAGTAGATCCAAATCACAATTTAAAGATACATACTCGTGCTATGAAGTGGGAGATAAAATCATGCCATCAACCTTAAAGTACGATAAACAGAATGTTATTTAAATTTAGTTATGATATGCGTAATATTACTGCATCTATCAAATCATTAGGGCACCCCTGTAATTATAATAAAAAATTGTTAGATATTATTTGAAGTATGGTTTCCAATATTTTATTGGTTCAACGTATTTCCCTTTTCACACTATAAAATTAATACTTACATGTACGTTGTACATTGTTACACTTACAACCAAAATGAAGTAAATTCCAGTGACAGTCTTCATTTTCACTCCAAACTGTGGCAAACTACTTAAATATTACTGTAAACAACTTGCAAGTAGAACCAGATGACTGACTCTTAAATATGTGTCCCTAAGTGTATACATATATTCATAGATCTGACAGACTGATACTGTAGTCAAATGTCAGGTTTGATGTAAATGTCATAGTGTAAAGGAGACTACATATTTTAAATAACAAAGGTTAACTGATGTCTTGTTATATGTATTAATAAAAAATAGAACCAACATGTAGGAAATTTCAGTGACTGACTTCTTTTTTATTCCATTGAGGTCTGTTACAAAACCGCTCGAAAATGCCACACGGAACTACTGTATTTCTACACTGTATGCTTCTTATTGCTACATAACTACAAGTCACATTAACCGATGCAAATCTTTAAGGGATGCTTAAAAGTCATAATAATTAGCAAAGACTTCCAGTTTATGTACTCTTCTGTCCTCTGTGAAAGTCCTTAATGAAAAACGGTTTGATGAGCGGCGAGTTGCGTTGGACACACCAGTTCTCGTCTGATCACTGAAGTTAAGCGACGCAAGCCCAGTTAGTACTGACATGGGTGGTCGCTCGGGAAAGCTGGGTACTGCTAATACCCAATAATCGTCGCATTAGTGTAGTGTCTGTGCAGTATATGCATTAGAACTATACAGTGGACGGGTCTCTAATGACCTCGTAGTTGACGGGACCTTAAACTCCAACAAAAAAAAAAAACGGTTTTGCATTGTCATTTCCCTAGTTTCGTACCTTGTCTCCGAATCATCATCATACCCTTATCCCGTCTGTGGCAGGGTCGGGTCGGCGGGTCCGCTGAACATGCTCTGACTGTGGGCACCCCAGCCAGGCGTCTGGAACCCGCAGGAAATATTGTCTGAGTTGTCTATGGGGGATGCCGGCTTACCCCACGAATTTAGACGATAAAGACGAATTGGAATGCCGACCGTTTACTCAAATTTTCAAGTAGATCATCCTTTAGAAAATTTAGTCGATGACCGTTGCAATTCCCGCATAACCTCCAGCAATTCCAGCGGACCATGTGTCCCAATAAGAAGTTAAATCTCAGTTTTGAAAATGAAGACGTCTTCCGACATCTGTTCGATCATCTTTCAAGTTTTTTTTAACTAGCAGAGGCGGATCCAGAAGTGAATTAGGGGAGGGAGCACTTGAAAAAGTGCCCTCCATTAGTGTAAATCAAACTAGCAATTACAATGGGTCCTCTACTGCCCCTTAGACAATGTTCGATCTTCAGTGGTTTAGCCAACTGAAATTTGCCCTCAACTGTTGGACTGGCAATATAGAAATAGGGATGGGAATGCAAAAGCGCCTCACCAGTTGAAAATTTGAATCATGGATCAGTTAAAATATGCGTCCCATTGAGACAGTGAGGGAGCAATTGCTGCATTGTAACATATTGCATTACTGTTCATTCTTATTACTCTGCCAAAATTAGTAAATGTGGTATTTGATTGAAATAAGTACACCACCCTTCCAAAAAAAAAACACTTTAATCCACCATGTCATAGGAAACCACTGAAGGACTTGTGTAGGGAGCGGCGAATTGCGTTGGACACACCGGTTCTCGTTCGGTCACTGAAGTTAACCAGCGCTACCCCATCTAGTACTAATGTGGGTGGCCACTTGGGAAAACTGGGTACTGCTAATACCCAAAAATCGTCACATTAGTGTAGTGTCTGTGCAGTCTCTGCATAAGAACTATGCTGTGGATGGGACCTTGTAGTTGAAGGGCCCTAAAACAGCAACAAACGAGGACTTATGTAGATCTGATCCTAAATAATTCAGCACATGAATTAATTCGTTAATGAGTTTTTACATGGTTGAGTATAATGGGCCCATGATAAAACCATTCCACCTCTGACATATTAAGTAGTCATTCTTAGCAGCTGAACATCATGAATATAAGTAACGGCGATAAGTACATGGAATGCAATTATTTATTTATATTATTGGCAACATTTTGAGTTATACACTGAATATTGATATTGATTGATTGCTGTAATTGGATATTGATTGTTGTAAACACTTATAGATTTCGCCATCTCTCACAGTAAGTATCAATGCAGTAATGAGAGGCCTAAAAATATTTAAAATTATTAAGAAATCGTATTTCATAATTTATATATTTCACCGTCTATGGGCCTATAGAGGTTGAAATGAAGGGATCTCATGGGCAGTCTTCATCTGACATTCATGGATAATTTTAGATACCGTATTTATTCTAATAAACGGCGTGCCGTTTACTTTTTCAAAGACTTTTGTTACGCTGTTTATAAGAGGGCGCCGATTATTACTATTTTGATGAGTCATTTTTGCATTGCTATCCCCCTTTCTATACTGCCAGTCCAACCTGAAGTTGGGTAAACCACTGAAGATGGGACGTTGTCTAAGGGGCAGTAGAGGCTAGAAGGCTAGAATTATACTAAGGGATTCTGAATATTTAAAAATATTTGGGGAGCATTTTTTTGAAGCGCTCTTCCCCTGATCTGCCGCTGGATCCGCCCCTGGGACATCGACATTTACAAAATGTTTTGTTGTCAAGGGTCTTATGATTCATCATTTCATTAATACATTACCACTCTGTACATTTAATAAGGCATCAACAGCAAGTCGCTTGCCAGATTATTATTATTTCTGTTTTTGCATCGTCGCAATTCGTGGGGTAGCCCGGCATTCCCCCACAGATAACCCACCCAGTATTCGTGTGGGTTCCAGGCGCCTGGCCGGGGTGCCCTCAGTCAGAATATGTTCAGTGGACCAATAGACCCGACCCTGCCACAGGCGGGTTAAGGGTTTGATGATGAATTGAGTACCTTTAATAAACAGTGTGCCGTTTATTAGATGGCGCTGTTAATTAGAATAACTACGGTATTCAATATTTAAATTGATAATGCCTGTTACACGTTTTGAGAAATACTGTAAGCACAGAAAGATAGTCCAATACTCACATCGAAAAGGATGTCTAAGAAGCATGTCTCTTTAATGACGTACTGTTAAAGAAAATAAGTTATTATTGTCATCATTTAATCGTTTATTCGTGGCAGTGCCACCTTTCCTATTCAGTTGCTCACTCTAGGCATAGCGCCTAGGTCGCATGAAAACAGGATTAACAAATACAGTCAGCTCTCGTTATAATGAATGCGAAGGTTATGGACAATTCTTTCATTATATGGAGTGCTCGTTATACCAAGAGGCAGAGCCGGCACGAAGAAGGTTTAGCGCGTTTGCCAATCACGGCCCCCCCGGCCTTTAAAATACGGCCCAGTTTTGGTTTGTTTTGTTGGTGTTTTAGGGCCTTTCAACTGCAAGGTTATTATAGCCCCATCCACCGTGTAGTTCTAATGTAGAGACTGCACAGACACCCCACGAATGCAACGATTTTTGGGTATGAGCAGTACCCAGTCTTCCCAAGCGGCCACCCATGTTTGTACTAACTGGGGTTGCATTGCTTAACTTCAGTGATCAGACGAGAATTGGTGTGTCCACTGCAATAAGCCGCTCTCCTTTGGCCCGGGCTTGTGCTGGGGTGCGAGCCTAGCTCACCACTTTAGCCAGAACTTGGCCTCACGTTTACTAGGGCCCCGCACGCAGGCCTCTATATTACAAAATATAAAATGTAATTTTTTACAAAAGGCCCTGCAAAATATCTTTGAACCCATTCTTACAAAAGGCAGCTATGCACAGCTATGCTATGCATATGGAAATATATATATATATATATTTCCGCAAAATATTTTTGAACCCATTCTTGCAAAAGCTTGTGCCAGCTCTGCCAAGAGGTCTTGTTTTACACATTCGCACTCTCGCCTGTCTCTCACCACCAATTTCCCATTGAAAGGAAGCAACACCATAAAAAAAATCTATGCCCTCGTGAAGAAATCGCAAATCTTGACCAGGATTGACTCCACGCATCATAAACTTAAGTTTGGATAAAACATGTGAATGCACTTACATCTCTTTTGTCCTCTGAGCATGACTCCAATATGTTTTCAGCAAGATCTGAATCCTGAGATTAAATCGAAACACATTGTATAAATATGGATATTTGCAAATTATTGTTAACGTGAAGTTAAATTCCGGATGACAATTATGTCATCGAATTTCTTAACGTTAAGCAATTTTGTGCTAATAAGGGATTTTATTTAGTCTGAAGTATCATGGTTTCTTACATTAATTCCCCGAAATATGCATATTATTTTTTCTACAGCATCTTCTATTTCCTGTATGTAAAATAATAATGCAAAATTGAATTAATCAAGTGAGGCAATGAGTTGCCCTCCCATTTATCGTAAAGTGCACCAACACTGTAACCATCAACATCCCAAAATCTGCTTATGTTTGGAGTCACATCTGGAAGGTCAGCCTTCGACCCCTGCCTATATCTCTTTAGTTAACCAGTCCAATTCCCGCCTCAGTAGCCTCAAACAACTAACAGTGGTAAGTCACACACTTTATTAATGTAAGACCGTTTTGAAGAACCTCTTTCCCGTCCACCATTAGTGTTAATGTTGGAAATAGATTCATAATGATAAAAACGTGGCCTCAGCATCATTATACTCTTATCCCGCTTATGACAGGGTCTGGTCTACCGCCTATCTCCCACCAAGTCCCCATCCACCACACACCACACACTACCATAACCTTAAGGCTTATGGACAACTTGCTCACACGTGTGCTTTCGTCTCCCTTTGCCTCGGGGGCTTCCAACACCTGCATTCCTGAAATGGCCCTAACGAGCTCATCCCCCCTCTTCTCGTTACGTGTCCATACAAACTCAACCTTCCCCCCTGATTTTTTTCCGGCTACCTCTAATATACTCATCCTAATGCTCTCAGCTCTCGACACCCTGTTCATATAGGCCTTACCACAGCATTCGCATCTCAGTTACTTGCATTCTATTTACGTGGCTCTTCCTCACTGACCAATACTCTGAGCCATATAGCATAGCTGGCCTAACCACTGCCCTGTTAAACTTCCCTTTCAACTTGATAGGGACTATCCTATTATACAGGACTCTGCATGCCTATCTCCACTTCAACCATCCCAAATGGGTCACATCAAAGTATGTCGCCGTTGCTTTGGAAAGTTCATCCTAAGTACTGTACCTCTTGCACCTTCTTCACCTCCTCGCTTCTAAAATGAACGTCGCCATTATTTTCCTGTCCTCCCCAATGGAAAGCAAAATACTCAGTCTTCTTCATTTTTATCTTTAGCCCTTCCTTTTCTATCGCTCCTCTGATATCGTGCACCCCAACCTTCACTGGGAAGCCCCCGGCATTTCCCCAAGTTGTCCTTACCATGGCTATGGGACCTTCATACATATCCTGAATTATTGGAATAAACCCTTATGCATAATAATAATAATAATACTTACTTTACAGTCTTTATAAGCAGAGTACCACTTTAGTTATAACCAAAGACAAACAAGAAATTTTTGAAAAAGCTTAATAACTCGAGAATGTAAAACAAAACTACATTTGAATATTTCACTTACCGATACAAGTGCTCCAGTGCATTCCCTCTTGGTCTAGAAAATACCAGAAGAATTTTGGGTTATGGCAGGTGCAATAGCATGTTTAATAAACGCTTTGTCTTTTAATGATTAGTAGTATCGTAGGTAGATGATAAATATCTCTCTAATCCCACCAAATTCGTTTTCCCCCTCAAAAGTCCTTTCTATATATATATATATCTACAGAGTTTCCCAGTGTGTTCTGCAGAACCCCACAAGAAGGGAAGAGTTTCACAGAAAATTAAAACATCATTGATTTATTCTATTATCTATAGTTCTATACAACCTCTATTCTGTTCATTTTTGATGACAATCTAAACATAACTATTAATAATAAATTGTCTATATATGGTTTCCTGTAAAAAATTTGGAGAACAAAAGAGTTCCATGGCCCAGAAAGTTTGGGAAACTGTTGTTTATCCTTTATTCCCATCATTCAGTGTAAATTTTAATCACTCTATTAGTTCAACATTGTAAGTTGTGTTTTGACAAAGGACCACTTCCCTACATGGAACGCTGTCATCTCTATCTTCATCATCAGTTCCAACGTCAGTTTTAGCCCTCATCCTGTTAAATACGTGTAATACACACTTTTTTCTTTTCTGTTGACCCAACTCGGCCCTATTGCAGTTTTATATTTATGATATCTGGTTAGAGTGGGAGTGCAAGTGCATATAGTTATCACAATTTCATCAAAATCAGTACAAACTCAGGTAAAATATTGCATATATTCATACAGTTCCCTGTACACTGTAATTGTATGCGTCATTTAGTTTTTCGTTGCCCTATGCCCTTTTGAGTAAAGTTTTTTTACATTGTCATGGAATCTGGCAATAACGTTATCACAGACTTCGTTTGGAATAAAGAAGAAAAAGGTAGTCATGGTCACATTATTAATAAGGCACTGGCAGTAATAAAGTTTTAGAAGTGAAAAGATAATAATAGCCACTCTCGATCTAACGCCACCCTCAAATAAATGCTGTACCAATTTGTAGTTTGAAAAACAAAACCCCACAGTGTTTATTCCTGTAAAAAAAAGCCTAGTTCAGTGCCAAGCGCTACAAGCGAAGACAGTGCGTGCAACCATCAAAATGGTGACAGAGTGGTGACAGCGCCTGTACACATTCAGTGGTAGGCGGCAGATAGGACACACCTGCTAGGTGCATCTGCAGTACAACCAGCCAATCATATGCATGTGTGAGTGCTGCACACTGAAAGCAGTTGACTGCTAGTCAACTGCACAAAATTTTACACCCATTCCTCAACTCTCTCACAACATAATTGCACGCCGACGTCATCCGTTCCTGTTTAAACAAACCAAAAACCAAGCTTCTGTAAATTAAACGTAATATGGGGATGTGGAACACCACATTGTAAGGGATCCTAGGAGTGGTTGGTGTAGGGGTGACGCGACAAGAATGCTTAAAAAAGGGGAAGATGTTGCTGGGGTGCTGGTAGAGATCTAGATACATGGGTCTAGTATGAAAATCCCTCTAGTAAGGTATCCATAAAAAAAGATTCCATATTCATACTTCTTAACCTGTGGAATATTTTCAGAAATTATATATTGAAAATATTTACCGGGGTGTACTCCAAAGGATAGACTGCAACGAAGTTCAGTATCAGAATGAATATCACTGTTCCATGCTTCATGATGGACGGCTCTTGAGTAAGACCTTGTGTTGTACAAGTATCGTGAGCAACGACTAAAGATTTTTATAGCGTTTGTCTTGACCCAACCCTTAAATTTTTTAATTATCTCTGACATTTTGTCCTAATCAATGAACGAAATATTCGTTAGATTATACCCCTGTTCACGACAAACTTAGGATAAACTAACGCTTAATCAAATAGATACAGAATATCCGAAAAATATCTCTTAAAATATGCCGTTAATGAAATTTTGAGATACTGTATCTGACCTTATAAAGGCAGAAATCTCAGTTCTGTTGATCTAGCAGTTGCGAGATTATGGTTTACGCAATACCTAGGCTTCTCTTTAACATATTTTATAGAGAAATATCACAAGTTTCAACGTTGTAACCTGGTCTAAGACTGGAAAACTGGTTCTGAGCCTGTCCTATTCCCGAGCTTTGAAGATCGGTTGCCAAATGAAAACCACAGTGGAAATCCAAACTGTTTTATTTGGAACATTTAGGTATACATTCCAGCTATTTCTCTACATAGTCACCTTTCTGACTGAGACATTTGTCATAGCCTGGTACGAACTTTTCTATACCCTGGTCATAGAAGGCAGCCGCTTGACCTTTCAGCCAATTCTGTACAAGTATCTGGTTTGCAGCTCATTGTCAGAGTCAAGCTTCTGTCCTCCTAGTAAGTGTTTCAGCACCCGCCATACAGCCCAGACTTGGTTCCCTCTGACTTCCATCTCTTTGCTCAATGTACAGAATTGGCTGAAATGACAGGCGACTCCCTTCTTGTAGTAGGGAAGACTGTTGTACCTACGGCCACTTTTTTGAAAAATTATTGTAGCTTTAGCCCTAACAACATTTTCGTGGGATCACCTGTCTCAGTTGATGCTTTGATATCTTATTGACATAATTACCATATATATGTGTAACCCACCAGCTCTCCTGAGAAAGATTCAAGGGACACAAAGATTCAACACACAGATAGTGAACCCAATAGCCACATTTTATGCACCTGCATCATCAGGGCCCACTCTAGGGGGGTGCAACCCAGGCATTAGTCTGGGGTGCCAAAATTTAGGAGTGCCATTTTGGTTGTGTGAGAAAAACTGCTTGCACCTGCATTGTATTCTTAAGGGGCGCCAATTTGTCTTTTTGTCTGGGGTGATGTAAGCACTAGAGTGGACCCTGTCTCCATTTTTCTCCACTGCTGCCATTTTTGTTTGAATTCCAAAATCTGAAAGACACAAAATAAATGTTGTCCCTCTTAATTTGTGCCATTAACAACTGGCTCATGGTACAAGATGCAATTGTGGCGCTAGGTACAAGGGTATGCACTTTTCAACAACAATAGAGAGTTAGTGGTGAACGTCGACGATGACGATACGAACGATACGAGGTCAAATGAGGCAA
>JAAFCE010005724.1:11807378-11844857 GCA_013389805.1 Trigoniulus corallinus | reverse complement strand
ACGCTGCGTTTTGATTGGCTGGAGGTTGAGATATACTGAGATATGACAGCGGCGTGCGGTGACTCCGAATAAAGCGCTGCACTTAAGGAATTGCGCTGGCGGTCCTTCATAACGCACTAGCACAAAACGTCATCAAGATGTCATCAGTAGCAACGTGATTAGCGTTGAAGCGTGGTGATACGGAACTAGGCATAAGGTGAAAGGGACATTCCATGACGCTCTGGGAGAGAGCAATAGAATGTGGTTTACGGAAGTTTCGCCCCTGAGTACTTTTCGCCCCCGTACATATAATGTAGCTGTCTCTAACATGTTTTTCACTTTCTAGTAGTTGTAAGTGAAATCCATTTTTCTACAGTTATTACAGAAATGTATTTGTTAACTCCCATCCGACAACTTTGTTCTTGCTTCCAATTTTTAGCCAAACATTAACGAATCCCAATCCCCCTTTCTGCATTCATTTCATGAAGGTTATAAATGTCGATCAGAAATAGACTAAAACAGAGAGGGGTTTATATGAAAAAGTAGAAATGTATTTTTTTCGATGTATAAATTCACAAATGGCATTTATTGAATCTGTCTCAATACTTTTCGTTTGTAGTATGTATCCACATTTCGGGATGTTGTGCAGCACGTGGGAAAAGAGTCAGGAATAATGATGCGCAAAGTCGATGAACGACTACACTGTTGGATTAATGAAACAAATCACAAAACACTTCTCATGAGAATAAGTGCTGATAGAATATTTAACTCAGACATTTGTGATTTTAAATGTTATACAATAATCACTAATAAGTAAAGTGATGATTAAATATTTAGAGGCATGTTTCACCGCGTGAAACCTGTTGGAAGAAGTAGATAGTGTTGGTCAATAGAAATGGAAATTTTGACGGGTTGAAGTGCCACTTAACCATTCAGGAAAGGGATCATATCTGTAAATAGACAATAAATGCATGTTAATGTGAAAAAAAGCATTTCGATAGACAATAACGCAATAAAATGCAATAAAATACTGAAATTTTACCTTGTCGTATTTATATAGACTACCGCAGGGTAATTACCAGGAATGGACTTGTACAATTTATGACCAAAGGTTTTCGTCGCAGTTTGATTAAGATCACCCAGAGTTCGGACTGCCTTACCGAAATACCGGTCTTTCTAGATCACTTGTTTACCCTTATTGACGATTAGTTTCCTGTCCCGAAATGCCTCGTTTTCAATAGTGAAACTCTACTGGAATTTGTCTTTGTCAAGGTCATCACATCTCCATGTTCTCGAATCATTTCATTGCATCCTGATTCCTTCTGGGTGAGAAATGGGCCTTCCTGTGCACCTTACGTCGAACACCACACCACTTTCGCGTGAAAGAACCCTTCCTACATTGAATATAATAAGCCTGTATTTTGTTAGGATTTCCTAGTGTAGGAGCTCGCTTCCTGACGACGGTATACGAATAGCTACAGTATTTCGGTTGTGACCAGGTACTTGAGACAATGAATTGGAATCCGGTTGTCTCTAACTCTACCATTCAGCATATAGGGTGGTCCTAGAGGGACACAATGCACAAACTAACGTGCTATAGACGGGAAATGGACAAACGATAGCAATAACGTCAAGACATTTTATTAAAGAATACAAAATTAAAGGTGTTAACACATTATTCAATATCTAACGAAAGTGTAATTTCTCCGAAAAAATCAACCGCAGTATACTGTAATATGCACCCCTTATAGCGGTCAGAAGTTTCTAAATTGAATATTTCTAGACCACAACTAGGGGAGACCGGGGCTAACATTTACAGGGGTAAGAAGTTAGGGCATTATTTTACAATCAAAGCATGAATCTCCAATATTGTTAGTAAAAGAAATATGATGGAGTGACATTGCCTGTCACATCACCTGGGCTAGTTGTACCATATCTGTAGAAGGAGGAACAGGTGTGCACAGGTGCTAAATAACTTTTTATTTTTCTAGTAATTTTAGTCTAAACTCACTGTTTTGCAGTTATAGTGGTCAATTTGCGTAATACTATGCATTGATGTTTCAGTTTAATGTAAAAACTGAGACTGTGCAGTTTAGATAATCTCAAATATAATTATTTAGTTTTGAATGTTGAATGATAGAGGTGGGGCCAAACGTTACAAATCTCTGGGGCAAGTTGGGGCATGTCACAACCTGCCCCATGTAGTGTGATTGATGTCATAAATAATTTCTTTTGCTCGTAATACGTTTTGGTCGCCACCTAGCGTTGGTGCAATGTCCCAATGAACAGTTGACGGACGATAAATAAGCTGGTGCAAGGTGGGTTATGCACACTCACATGAACCTGGCCTCTGCGATTCACAATATGCTTTACTTCACATTAATACTCAAAATATTTGGTACTACCACTTCTGTACAAAGGAAAGGACTTGCAGAAAACCCATCCTAGCCGCCTGATGTACCATTACTTATCTGGTTACTGAAGTTAAGCAATGCAACCCCAGAGAGTACTATCATGGGTGACCTGTTGGGAATACTAACTGCTGCTAATAACCTACAATCGTCATAACAGCATAGTGTCTTTGTAGACTTTGCTTTAGAACTGTGCAGCAGACAGGGCTGCAATGACCATTGTAGTTTAAGGGCCCAAAACCACAACCAATCAACTAGCCACTGATTGTCAGTAAGACCCCCACAAAAGTTTTGAACCTACCTGCACAAAAACTTTCACTGGCCCTGCAAACAGTGTTCAAATACTACCTATTATAGTTCACTGGAAGGAATTAACCATTATTTGTGATAATGCAAATGTTATTCCTATTAAAAACTGATTAATAAAAACGTTTATCTTTTTCATTTTACCCCCTATAGTGTAACAACTAACCTCTGATGTGGGGCAAAAAGTTACTCTCACCTCATCAAATCATTAATTTTTGATAGTTGTATTAGATTCAAAATCAAATCAATTACATGCATTCAGAAGCTGATTAGTTTCTGTATCCAGCAGATTATTGCATAAGCATCGTGGAGTAGCGACGTTTTGCTTAAAATGTCACAACCAGCCCCAGTCACCCCTTCTCAAAGTCTTCAACTGAGTTAATCTTGAAATTAACTTACCATCAGGCGGTATTCTACATATGTAAACGGCTTCCATCTAAAAAACAGTTAATACAAGTAATTTAAACTAGCCGGCATTAATATCCCTCTCAAAATTCAATCTCCCATACAAATGTGTGTTAAACTA
The DNA here is from genome assembly GCA_013389805.1 of Trigoniulus corallinus. NCBI lineage: Eukaryota > Metazoa > Arthropoda > Diplopoda > Spirobolida > Trigoniulidae > Trigoniulus > Trigoniulus corallinus. The sequence continues at coordinate 11,841,635 of JAAFCE010005724.1, read as the reverse complement.
AATCTGGATTACTATCTTGAACCGTCAGGGCCGAATGGAGGCATAGTTTTTCGAATTGTTGAAAAATGGAGAAAACATTTTCTACTTGCCCAATTATCCTCTTGTTCAAAGTCTCTTCTATCCGTTGGATTAGCCACAATTCTTATCTTGCGGTTCGTATTGTAAGACGGCAAAGGTGAGTCGGTTTCACCGCCTTTTACCTACGGCGGCACAAATCATATTTAAGTGGGACAGATAGATTGTTAATAAAATTTAGTTATGAAAAATATTATTTACTATATATATTAAATCTTGAGGATAACCCTGTAAGGCAAATTAAAAATCATTTTTGGATATTAATTTATGCATGTTGTCACATAAATTTTAAGTTGCTACTTACCGTAAAATCTCACCTAGTGCCCGCGGACTATACGCGAAACATAGGGTCATTTAGAGTGGACTATATGAGAGGGCGGACTATAAATGAAACCAAGGGTTTTAAATGAAAACTGCTCCTCATATTCTGAACATTTTATTACACAGTGCAACAGGACTTTGCACAGTACGTTCTTATTTATGTGATATTACATTATAAAATCTTTCACATTTCAATTTCATCGTCAGGGCAATCTGATGTTCATATTCATTTGACTTCATTGCCCCTTGAGAAAAAATAGGTTGAGTTGGTATGGGCATGTGATGAGAAGGGGAGGAGGAATTGATTAGGTCCATCATGGGATTGCAGGTGATTGAGGGTACCAGGGGGAGGCCAAAGCGGACGTGGGAACAGGTGGTACAAAAAGACATAATTGTGTGGGGTGGATGGGGTCCTGGGTGGAAGATGATTGGAACTCATAAACCCGACCCAGCCACGGGCTGGAGAAGGGTGAGATGATGATGCCCCTCTTATTTGTGCCACTGGCTACAGTAGGAATTTTAAAGTGCGGACTATATATGGAACATACCCATCGGTAATGCGAACTATATTTGAGGTGCGAACTCTACGTGAGATTTTACTGTACTTCCTTCTTGACGATGTAAAGTTAATACTTACCTGTAAGCTGGAAATTGTCAAACTTAGGAACAAAATGAAACAAATTGCGGTTACAGTGTTCATTTTCACTTCAAAATGCAGCTAAGTTCTCAAATACTGCCGTAACTAGAACCAAATGGTTGATTCTTGAATGAATCCCCCTAATTTGTATTCACAGATCTGACAGACTGATAGTTTCACCGGATAGTCAAATGTCACGATGGGTGTAAATGCCATCGTATTTACAAAAGATTTTAAATTTTAAATTAATAAAGGTCAGCAGATATGTTGTTATAGATTTCAACCTAATTACATAGTTGTTACGAGACATATCAAGGCATCATTTGCAGATCTTCTACTGTTTGTAATTCAATGTAAAAAAAACGAACACGTTTTAAGACAATTCTGATGTCGTATCCCTGAATTTTATACAAGACAATTAAAGGGTTTTAACGAACACATGGACGGTCATTCTTGAGTTATTCATATCTCCTTCCATTGTCCCACATCATATTTCTTCGTCTTTAGCATCTTTCTCACCGATGCTGTCGTGGAACACTGTCATAAGCCTTCTTAAAGTCGATAAAGATGGCACGGATATCTTTCTTTGCTGGCCTATGTTTTTCTATCATGTGCCTCACAATTAAGATTGATTCCATTGTGGACCTACTTGGCATGAACCCAAACTGATTTCCACGGATACTAGTTCTATCCTGAAGGCGACATTCCATTACTCTCTCCCAGAGCTTCCTCGAATGGCTGGGGAGCGGCTTATTGCGTTGGACACACCAGTTCTCTTCTGATCACTGAAGTTAAAGCAACGCAACCCCAGCTAGTACTAGCATGGATAACCGCTTGGGAACACAGGGTACTACTTGCATCCAAAATCGTCGTAACAGCGTAGTGTCTGTCCAGACTCTGCATTAGAACTACGCAGTGGACGGGGCTCTAATGATCGTTGTAGTTGAAGGACCCTAAAACACCTATGAAACAAAATCTAGTGATCTGTAATGCCGGTGAACTGTTGCAATCCCGTGACCTGATGCAATCCTATCCCAACACTCTTGTTCTTGATAGCTAGTGATGGTAAAAGACATCGACGAATGTAAATCCGAGTGTGCCCGGGATAGAATAGGCGAGCGGCGAATTGCATTTGGCACCCCAGTTCTCGTCTGATCACTGAAGTTAAGCAATGTAATCTTTGGCTAGTACTGACATGGGTGGTCGCTCGGGAAAACTGGGTACTGTGAATACCCAAAAATCGTCGCATTAGTGTAGTGCTTGTGCAGTCTATGCATTAGTGGACGGGTTTCTAATGACCTTGTAGTTGACGGGACCTAAAACCCCAACAAACAACAACAAATTTGACGCTCATGGCAGATTATGCATCGAGCGTCTTCTGTAAGGTAGGCTAGCATCCCCCCACAGACAACCCCGGCCAATAGTATAAAATCAGGGCTGTATCTTATCATTCAGATGGCTATAAAGGATTCCTAAGTTTGGTGGAACTGAAAATATTGATAAGGTCTTTTGATTTATAGCATTATTATCACAGGACAAACGTATAACTTTGAAACCAACTTTTTTAATCCATTCATGACCCTTTTGAATACATGAAAAGACCCTTCCGAAATATTTTTATTAATTGGTAATTTCTGCACTGCATCTTTGTCAGTGGACAAGATACTTTTTACCATAAAAACATAGGCATTACTGGCAAGTTTGTTGACCCTATAATGTAGCCTCACTTTCTAGTGGTTCTGACTGAAATCTATCTGTAAACTCCAAACCGAAAACTGTTTTGCTCCCAACTTTTGGTTAGGCATCAACGAATTGTGATGAATAAATTCACAATTAGTATTTATTGGATCAGTCTCGATGCTTCTTGTTTCTAGTAGTGTATGCACATGCACAAGGTGCCCTGCAGCATGCGGGAAAATAGGAATAATGATGGGCAAAGTAGATGGATGACTACACTTGCGGAATTGATAAACCAAATCACTTATTAGGCAAATAGATGCTCAACGAATATTTAATTCAGTCGTTTACGATTTTAAATGTTATACAACAATAAACAAATAATAAGCACTAATAAGCGAAGAAGTGATAAAATGTTCGGAGGCATGTTTCACCACCTGAAAGCAGTCCGAAGTAGGAGCTGGTGTTGTTTAATAAAATTGTAGATTTTGACATTTTGCAGCGCCATTTTAATATCAGTTTGGCAAATGGAAGAAACCTGTGAATAGAATACAATAGCACATGTTAATATGAAAAATAATTTCGATAGACAATAAAAATAATTCTAAAACTTAAGGCCATAGTCTCAGCCTTTTCGTCCTATACAAGCTATAAAATACTGAAATTTTAGTTTGTCAAATTAGATAGACAATTCTAAGATAATAATCATTAGGTGATCCTCTGAACGAACTACGTCAGGATAATTGCCAGGAATGGGCTACTGCAATTTATGACCCTAATAATCATAGGTTTTCGTCACAGTTAGACTGGCCAAGGGAGATACTTAATCACTTAATTACCCTTATTGAGGGATATGTTCCGGTCCCGAAATCCTTCGTTTCAATAAAAATGTTGGGCGTTGCTATAAAAATGTTTTTTTGTGTGTGGTGGACGGTCTTTGAACAAGGCCATTACTTTTCAATGTTCCCAAATCATTTCATTGCATCCTAATTCTTTCTGGTTGAGAAATGGGCCCGCCTGCGAATCTTCTATTCAAAGGGAAGTACAGTGGAGTGGCGGTCTCGTGTTGTGTATACAGGACACCACTTTCACATGAAAATCCTTTCCTACATTGAATATAATAAACACCTATTTTGTAAATATTTCCTGGTGTGAGAGTTCGTATGAATGCTATATGAATAGCTGTTGGGAGTGTGACATTGGATTGAAAGCCGGCTCCCTAAAACTACCATTCAGCACATACACTACCCTATCAAAAGTCATGGGACACCACCACTTTCATAGAAACACTCACAAATATACCGTAAAATCTCACGTAAAGTCTGCACCTCAAATATAGTCTGAACCCGTCTATAGTCCGCATTAGCGAAGGGTATGTTTCAAATATAGTCCACACTCATGTATAGTCCACACTTTCAAATTCCTACTGTAGCCAGTGGCGCAACTTATAGAGGCAACGGGATCAAATGAATTTGAACATGAAATGTCAGATTGCCCTGACGATGAAATTGAAATGTGAAAGATTTTACATTTCATTATCATATAAATAAGAATGTACTGTATAAAATCGTGTTGCTAAGTGTAATAAAATGTTCAGAAAATGAAGAGCAGTTTTCATTAAGAACCCTGGGTTTCATTTATAGTCTGCACTCGTATATATTCCGCCCTCGCATATAGTCTGCACTAAATGACCCTATGTTTTGCATATAATCCGCAGGCACCACGTGAGATTTTACGGTACATATTTTAGTATCTTGTTGGTCCACCTTTTGCTGCTATCACACCGTCTACTCTCTGGGGCATACTGTCCAGAAGGTTTTGATATGTAGCGACAGATAATTTATGCCATTCTGCCATAAGTGTCTTGGACAGTTCAGTCACAGATGTCGGGCATTCTGCACAAGTGTGCAGTCGACGTTCCAACACGTCTCACAGATGTTCGATGGAGTTCAGATCATGACTCTGTGCAGGCCAGCCAAGTTCTCGAACCTCCATTTCATCAAGCCATGTGCCTAGAGCCCGTGCTTTATGGCAAAGTGCATCATCGTGCTGAAACAGAAAAGGGCCATTGCCAAAGTGCTGCCAAAGAATGGGAGTGCTGCATTGACCAGAATGTCCAGGTAATGCTCTGCGTTTAGATGTCCGTCCACAGAAACGATTGCACCCAACAAACAACAACAAACACCAACCCATCACCTCCACCCATTGCACCCAACGATTGCACCCAATTGCACCAATTGCACCCAATTCCACGATTGCACCCAACAAACAACAACAAACACCAACCCAAGCACCTCCACCCATCACTGACCCTCTGCCAAACTTCACCATGGGCACAACACAGCTTGGCAGGTAACGTTCGGGTTATCCAAACCCGTCCATCCGATTGCCAGATGGCGTAGCGGGACTCATCCTTCCATTCAACCATTCGCCATTGATCCAGAGTCCAATGTCGTCGCTCTTTGCCCCATTGCAATCTCCTTGCTGCGTTGCTGGTGCTGATGTGAGGCTTGTGGGCTGCCGCTCTGCCATTGAAACCCATTGCATGCAGTTCTCTGTGAACAGTCAGGGTGCTCATAGCTGTTCCCGTCGACTCTATGAATGATCTTGTCAGTTCATCAAGTGATGTGTGCCTGTTTGCAGTGACCATTTTATGAAGAGCTGTTTTGTCTCTAGCCGACATGATCTTGGGTCTTCCAGTCCTAGGTGGAACACTTGTGGTGCCTTTCTCTTTCCAGGCCCGGATGACGTTGTGAACGGTCTATTTTGGGATGTTTAGGAGGGTTGACGTCTCCCTAACAGTTTTGTCTGCGAGATGGCACCCGACAATTGTACCTCTTTGGAAGTCTGAAAGCTTTTTCTTTGAGACATTCTTTCAGCATTCACGGAAGTATCATCTCATAATAGTGTACTCTCTGTTATATAGTGCGGGGAGGAATGCCGCCTATGATACTGCAAAGGAATGTCACATTTTCATGCAAATAAGGGTTGTCCCATGACTTTTGATAGGATAGTGTAGCTCGTGGCCCCAAAGGGACAAAAATGGCCAAGATAACGTGCTATAGGCGGGAAATGGACAAATGATGGCAATGGCATCAAGACATTTAATTAAAGAAAACTATGAATATGTAATCCTTTGTGACGGATACCTTGCTAGCGAGATCTTTTCATGCTAGACCCATATGCCTGATCTCCACCAGCATCCCAGCAACACATTTGCCTTTCGCACCCATTCCAGCCGCTCCACCACAGAACCCACCACCCCCGAAACCTCCTCCAATGTGGGGGTTCCCCAACCCCTCCTGCAGTGATCCAGTGCTGGGCAGACCAGTATCACATGCCTGACGTCCTCCACTTGATCCCCACATAATCCACAGCCCTCCTCTCCACCTGTGATCTTTGCCGTCCTCTGTTTCATCTCCAGTGACCCAGCTCTTGCCCGAAACAGAAGTAAACTAAAGGTTTATTTATTTTAATGTCTAGTGGTGAATCGTGTAGCAATACTAACGTTAGTGTGATCTATCTGAAAAAAATCTACCGCAGTATAATTTAGAGGCACTCCTGCACGAAAACTTACTACTTACAATCCCATATCCAATTGTATGCAGTACTTAGCGGTCAGAAGTTTCTGAATTGAGCATTTCTTAATCCCAACTACTCAGCCTTCAAACTGTGAGTTAATCTTAAAATTAACTTACCATTACGCGATGTTGTACACCAAGGAATGCTTTCAATCTAAAAACATTTAATAAATTTACAAGTAATTTGAGGTACTTGAGATAAATATCACTTCATGAACTCAAGCAAAATCTAAGATTAATAAGAACCTTCAGGGCCGATTGGAAACATAGTATTTCGAATTGATGAAAAATAGAGAAAACAATTTCTACTTGCCGAATTAGGATATTGTTCAAAGTTTCTTTTCTCCCTTGCATTAGCGACATTTCTTATCATGCTGTTCATATTGTTAGACAGCGATCCTGCGCTCTTTTTACCGCCTTTTACCTACGATGCGACGGCACAAATAAAATGACAATATTTATGCGGGACAGATTGTTACTAACATTTAGTTATGAAAAATATTATTTACTGCAGATATCAAATCTTGAGGATATCCCTGTAAAGCAAATTAAGAATCATTTTCCGTTATATTTCCTTGTTGATGATGTAAAATTACTACTTACCTGTACGTTGTAAATTGCCCCACTTAGGAACAAACAGAGCCAAATTGCCGTTACAGTGTTTATTTTCACTTCAAAACGGAACATGCTTCTCAAATATTGCGTTAAATGGACTATCGAGTAGAACCAGATGGTTGATTCTTGAATAGATGTCCTTAATTTATATTCATAGATCTGACAGACTGATAGTTTCACCGAATAGTTAAATGTCACGATTCCGACACGTAGTGGGGTGGGGTTGCGGCCCCAAGTCTCCAACACGCCACTTTGACCACGACCTCCAGTGGGAAACGGTCGGTAAGACGGATACCCGGTCTGATCAATCGGCTGGAGGGGGCGTTTTCGCCACTTAGGGTTACTTTCGGAGATGACATGGTCAGCCCGCGATGCGCATGGGTCCTTCCTGGTACTCGGGAGTCATGGCCGTCTGAAGGTTCCAAATTGCACCCACATGATGCAAAATTTGAAAATCTTCCAAACTATGGTGCAGGAGATTAAAATCCCAGTGCTGGCGGCCTTCAGGGGTGAGCGAGCGGGCCCCGGGCTGTCGTTATCATGCATCGGAAATGTCACGGCCGTGCAGACTTCGGCTCGCGGGCCAGATAATGCATCGAGTGTCTTGTGTGGGTTAGGCCGGAAATAAAAGATCTGTAAATGGTGCCTTGAGATGTCTCCTGACAGTTATGTAACTAGATTTAAATGCATAAGTACATGTCTGCTGACATTTGTTATTTTAAAACGCGACATTTCATTTGATTATCCGTCAGGCCTGTTATCCGGTGAAGCTATCAGTCTGTCAGATCTATGAATATAAATTGGGGACATTTATTCAAGAATCAGTCATCTTCTTCTCCTTGATAGTCCATTTACGGCAGTATTGAAGTAGCTGGCTGCATTTTGAAGTGAAAATGAAGGCTGTAACTGCAATTTGTTTCATGTTGTTCGTAAGTGTGTCAATGTTCCAGTATAACTTACATGTAAGTAGTACCTTATTTTACAACGTCAAGAACTAAATACGTCGCAATCTATAAGTTACTGTATTTGCCACCATGAATCAATTAAAATCTAAAAATTATTATTAATTTGCGTTACAGGAATGTCCTGAAGATTTGATATCTGCAGTAAATAATATTTCTCATAACTAAATTTTAATAATATTCTATGTATCCCACTTTAAGTATTATAATATGATTATATCTCTGTCGTCGTAGGTCTACTATGTGCATGACAATTGCGATATAGCAATACAGTTAGCACATGATGCTGGCAAAAGGAGCATAACGCCCCAGTCTAACAATATGGACCGTATGATAAGAAATGTCGCTAATGTAAGGAAGAAGAGAAACTTTGAACAAGATCCTGATGTGGTAAGTAGAATATGTTTTCTCTATTTTTTCAACAATTCGAAATACTGTGTTTCTAGTCGGCCTAGAAGGTTCAAGATATTAACTCAGATTTTGTTTACACACACATTTTTATGCAAGGGTACATTTTAAGTATTAATCTAAGCTGCTTTAAATTACTTGTATTACATGTTTTTAGATGGAAACCATTGCCTGTATAGAGGATGGCCTGATGGTAAGTGCATTTCAAGATCAACTCAAGTTTGAAGACTTTGAGTAGTTGAGGTTTAGATATGTTAAATTTAGAAACTTCTGATGAGTAGCAAAGAAGGACCTCCATGCAGTATTTGTTGACCTGGAGAAGGCCTATGATAGTGTCCCTATGGAGCGTTTTAAGGAAGAAAGGGGTTGATGAGGGCCATATTAGGATAGTGCAAGATATGTATGAAGGTTGCATCACTAGGGTGAGGACAGCATGGGGAAACACTGCAGGTTTCAACGTCCTGGTTGGGGTGCATCAAGGGTCAGCACTTAGCCCATATTTATTTACTCTAGTAATGGATGACCTACTGACGGGAGTAGGGGAATGGGCTCCTCAGTGCCTGGTATTTGCTGATGATGTGGGACGGCTAGAGGAGTCCAAAGAGGATGCACAAAAGGGCCTACAGGACATTAAGACAGCAGTGGAAAGTGGGGGTCTCAAGGTGAACATGAAGAAGACAGAGTACCTAGCTTTCAATTTTAGTGACCAGGGGCAAGGGGGTGAGCTTCACTGTGGGGGAGACAAAATTCCAGTGGCACAAAAGTTTAGGTATTTAGGATCAGTTTTCCAGAGCAATGGGGAAATAGATTCTGATGTGACCCATAGAATTAATGCAGGGTGGCTGAGATGGAGGCAGGCAAGTGGGGTCCTGTTTGACCGCCGGGTCCCAATAAAGTTGAAGGGTAAGGTCTACAGAACCGTCGTTAGGCCAGCTATGCTGTATGGGTCAGAGTGTTGGGCAGTTAGGAAGAACCATGAACGGCAAATGCAAGTGGCCGAGATGCGAATGCTGCGCTACATGAGTGGGGTGACGCGATCGGACAGAATTGGAAACGATTACATTAGAGGTAGCCTGGGGGTGGGAGACATTGCGGAGAAGATGAGAGGGAACCGGCTGAGGTGGTAGGGGCATGTAATGCGAAGGGGAGAGGAGGAGCTTATTAGGTCCATTATGGGACTGCAGGTGGTGGTTGGGGGCATCAGACGTAGAGGAAGACCGAAGCGGACGTGGGAGCAGGTGGTGCAAAGGGACATGGAGGTGTGCGGGATGGAGGGGGACTTGGTAGGAAATAGGCGGGAATGGAGTATTAGAACCCGCAGACCCGACCCTGTGTCAGGCGGGAGAAGGGTGAGAGGATGATGATGATGATATTGATGATGGCTATAAGCAGGGCCCGCCCTAGAGTTTGCGGTGCCCAAGACAGCAGGTGATGGCGGGGCCCAAGGCAGCAGGTGATAGCGGGGCTACAGTGCCAAGATGTATGAAGTTCATTGCTTACCAATGCAATATTTTAATATCTTTAAACACACACGAAATCAAAATATAGTTTTTTAAAAACATATTTTTAATTCACCAGCACGGGGCCCAAGGCGGTTGCCTTGGTCGCCTTGTTATAATGCGGTTTTATTTTTTCAGAGAAGTCATACTTTCGTTAGTATCGCTACACGCTGCGTCAGGAGACATCGAAATAATGTGGTAACACCTTAATTTTAGTATTCTTTAATTAAATATCTTGAGGTAATTGGCATCATTTGTCCATTTCCCGCCTATGGCACGTTCGTGTGCCCATTTTTGTCTCTTCCGGACAACGCCCCCATCTGCTGAATGGTAGTTTAAGGCAGCCGGCTTTCAACCCAATGTCAGAACCTTAAAGAGCTCCTACACCAGGAAATCCTGGCAAAATACATGTTTATTTTATGTAGGAAGTGTTCCTTCACGTGAAAATGGTATGGTGTACACCATACCGGCGAAAGGTGTGCAGGAGTTGCCAATTCTCACCCAGAAAAGATAAGGATGCAATGAAATGATATATAAGGGTCAAAGACGTCATCATGTGCGAAGCAACTCCTGACCCTTTTCCTGGATAATTCAGGGTCGGGGATCCACTGTGTCCCTTTGAATGGACACAAGGACGATAAATTGGCCATTGTTTTTAAACTGCAACCCCTATGCATTTTTTATCGTCGGTCTACGGTTTGTTCACCTCTGTCCAGTATCGAACCTAGAACTAATGACGCAGTTACCGAGCGTGCTAGACTCTGTCAATATTAGGGCCATAAATTGTACAGACCCATTCCTAGTAATTATCCTGCGGTAGTCCGTTCAGAGAGATCACCTAATGATAATTTATCATACTCGTTGAATTGCCTAAATACGATGAACAAAAATTTCAGTATTTTATTGTGTTTATAGGACGAGCAGGCTGAATGTATTAGAAGTGAGACTATGGACGTAAGTTTTACAACTCCTTTTATTTTCTATCCCAAAATTTTTTATATTAATTTGCATTTACTTTCTATTTATAGGTTTGCACGCCGCCTTAAACTTTTAAATGGCGCTTCAAGCAGATGTGGGAGCAAGTTGTCTGTAAGAATATCGTAGTGTGGGATGTATAGGGAAACATGCCTCTAAATATTTTATTACCACTTTGCTTATTAGTGCTTATTATTGTATAACGTTTAAAACCGTAGCCGACTCTAAATTAAATATTCTATGACCATTGATCCGCCTGATCAGTGTTTTTGTGATTTGTTTTATTTATTCCACAAGTGTAGTCGTCCTTCTTTGCCCGTCATTATTCCTCATGTTGCTGTTTTGTTGGTGTTTTAGGGCCCTTCAACTACAAGGTCATTAGAACCCCTTCAACTACAAGGTCATTAGAACCCCGTCAACAATGTAGTTCTTATGCAGAGACTGCGCAGATACTACACTAATGCGACGATTTTTGGGTATTAGCAGTACCCAGTTTTACCAAGTGGCCACCCATGTTAGTACTAGCTGGGGTTTCGTTGTTTAACTTTAGCGATCGGACGAGAACTGGTGTGTCCAACGTAATTCACCGCTCCCACCTCATGCTGAAGGGCATCCCCAATTGGTCCTAATTATCCCAATGTCAAAACCCTATAGGGATATAAAATAAAACTACATTGAGCATCATGAATATTGAAATAGCACACCTGATTAAATGTCATATTTGCCCACAAAAGTTTGGAATCGAGAATATTAAAAAACACCTCACATACGAAATTGCTACTGAATGGGGTCCAAAAACGAATAGCATCGCTGAGGAGATGCTAAAGACGAAGAAATGTGAAGTAGGGTGAAGGAAGAAGATATGAGCACCTGAAGAATGATCATCCATGTGTTTCGTTAAACCCCCTTTCCTTTGTCTTGTATAAAATTCAGTGACACGACATCAGAATTTCGCCAAAAACACTTTGGTGTTCTACTTTCAATTACAAGCAATAAAAGATCTGTAAATGATGTCTTGATATGACGCCTGGCAATTATGTAATTAGATTGAGATGTATAAGAGCCTATCAGCCGGCTTTTGTTATTTCAAAATTTGAAATCTTGTCTAAATACCATGACATTTACACCCATGGTGGCATTTGACTATCCGGTGAAACTATCAGTCTGTCAGACCTTTGAATACAATATAAATTGGGGACATTTATTCAAGAATCAATCACCTGGTTCTAGTTGATTGTCAATTTACGGTAGTATTTGAGTAGCTTGTTGCATTTTGAAGTGAAGATGCAGACTGTAACGGCAATTTGTTTCATCTTGTTCCTAAGTGTGACAATGTACAACGTACATGTAAGTATTAATTTAACATTATCACCATCAATCTAGAATTTATTTGACACCATGCATCAATTAAAATTCAAAAATTATTTTTAATTTCTATTACAGGGATGTCAAGATTTTATATCTGCAGTAAATAAAACTTTTCATAGCTAAATTTCAATAATATTCTGTATCACATGTTAATTATCATACTGGGATTTCATCTCTGCCTTCGTAGGTCAATTGGGTGCATCACAATTGCGATATAGAGTTACTGATATCACGTGGAGTCCTTAAAAGGAACATAGGATCGCAGTCCTACAATATGAACCACATGATAAGTAATGTCGCTAATGCAAGGAAGAAGAGAAACTCGGGAGATCCTGATGTGGCAAGTAGAAAATGTTTTCTTTATTTTTCAACAATTCGAAATACTGTGCTTCTAGTCGGCCCTGCAGGTTCCAGATATTAATCCACATGTTGTTTTAATTCTCATTTGCATACAAGGGTAAATTTTTAAAGTGTTATTAATGTTTTATTAAATGTTTTTAGGTAGAAGCCGTCGCCTGTGTAGAAGAGGGCATGATGGTAAGTTAATTTCAAGATTAACTCACATTTTGAAGACTGAGTAGTTGAAATTTAGAAGCTTTCAATTTAGAAACTTACGGTCGCTATAAGTAGTGGATACGGTTTACGGAAGTTTCGCCCCCGACATTTCGCCCCTGAGTACTTTTCGCCCCCACACATTTCGCGCCTCGGACGTTTCGCCCCCGAACATTGCGCCCCTCGGATGTTTCGCCCCTGGGAGGGTAAATGACCGGTTTTTTTATTGCTCTGTTTACTGTAATAATAATTTTAATAAAATAAAATAACAACACTGTCACATAAAAAAAAGGCAAACATAAACTAAAATTCGAAATTGTAGGCTATGCATTCAGAAAGTCTTATTAAATTTCTATCGTTGATGTCCTCCACAAAGCATAGAATTCTTGCCGAAATTGCTGCATTTTTACCTTACCTATTCCTTGAAACACTCAGAAAAAGTTCCAAACGAACAATGCTGTTTTCCAGGTAAAAACAGAATAACAAAACAAACCGGCCAAAATATGGTAAAAATCAAGGGCTGGCATTGACGATATTTACGCTAATTTACACTATTTGCGATATTTACGCTAATTTACACTATTTGCGATATTTACGCTGACATTTTACCTTACCTAAAACAGAATAATAAAAATTAACAAAAAAAAACGGCCATTTGCCCTCCCAGGGGCGAAACGTCCGAGGGGCGAAAGCTCCGGGGGCGAACGTTCCGGATCCCGTGGATGCAATTGTATGTGACAGTGCATGTAGTAGGATTACGTGCAGAAATGCCTCTATATGTCATAATGTGATTTATTTCAGAGAAGTCGTACATTCGTTACTCTCGCTACACGCTGCGCCAGGAGACATCGAAATGATGAGGTAACACCGTTATTTTAGCATTCTTTTATTAAATATCTTGACGTCATGATCATCATTTGTCCATTTCCCGCCTATAGCACGTTATTGTGCCCAGTTTTTCCTCTTTGGAACCACGATCTATGTCCTGAATGGTAGTTTTAGGCAGCCGGCTTTCATCCCAATGTCACAAGCCCAATAGCTATTCGTACGCCGACGCCAGGAATCGAGCTCTTACACAAAGAAATCCTGACAAAATACATGTTTATTTTATTCAATGTAGGAAGGGCGTTTTCACTTGAAAATGGTGTGGTGTGCATCACACGAGACCACCACTGTATTTCCCATCCGACGGAAGATTTGGAAGAGGACCCGTTTCTCACTCAGAAAGCAAGACGCATAATGCAGGGTCCGGTACCCACCTTGTCCCTCTGAATGGACGATACATTGGACCGTGCTTTTCCACAGCCGGTTGCCGACCAAAGCTGCAACCCTTATGCTTTTATATCGTCGGTAAACTGTTCGTATTTTTGGAGGGGGGAATTCCACTGACGCCAGGAGGCCAGCTCCTACACCTGAAAATTGTGCCTCCTCTACCCGTTGCATAGTAGATAGGGTTCTTTTACTTGCAAATGCCACCGTACACCACATGGGACCTCGGTTTTCCTTCGCAACCGAAAGACGACGCACTCGGGGCATCTCTCTCGTCCGAAATAAGTCAAACCACTTTGGTTCAGAATCGAACATACAACTACTGACGCAGTTATCGAGCGTGCTACGTGCAAAACATAAAGTCTTTAAAGCAATGTCCTTGAATGCAAACCATTCCACCACAGCCTATATACTGTAAATGTTGTAAACTAAAATTTCAGTATTTTATCGTGTTTATAGGACGAGCAGGCTGAATGCCTTAAGAGTGAACTTATGGCCGTAAGTTTTACCACTACTTTTAGGGTCTATCGAAATTATTTTTCATATTGTCATTGCATTTGTTTTCTAATTAAAGGCTTGCTAAACTTTGAAATGGGGCTTTAACCTGTCAAAATCTCCATATTTATTGACCAACACTAGCTACTACTTCCGACAGGTTTCAGTTGGCGAAGCATGCCTTTAAACATATTATCACCACTTTGCTTATTATTGTGTAACTTTTTAAATCTCAGACTTCTGAATTAAATATTCTATGAACAACAATTCGCCTGATACGTTTTTTTTTTGTGATTTGTTTCATTTGTTCCGCAAGTGTAGTCGTCCATCGACTTTGCCCATCATTATTTGTAACTCTTTTCTCACATGCTGCAGGACATCCCCCGTTGTGGATTCACTACTGCAAACAAAAAGTATTGAAACTGATCCAATAAATGCCATTTGTAAACTTATACATCGAAATTTATTTCGTACTTTTTAACCTAAACCCCCTCCTTCTTTTACACACCTTTGCCAATATCTGCCTCTAGTCGTTGAAACACCTGCTGTAGTCGACTTCTGATCGACATTTTTGGATTCCTAATGAAGTGAATGTAGAACTAGGGATTAGGAATCGTGGATGTTTAGCCAAAAGTTGGAAGCAAGAAGAGAGTTTTCGGTTGGGAGTTAAGATCACTTTACTTCTGCCTCACAGTCCTTTATACGCCCATGCCCGTCTATAAGGCTACTTTTCTAATATTTTAATTCCAAGTTTTGAACTGGGCCACATTCTTAAAAGAGAGTTTATTGTTGTTAATTCTATGTCTTTTGAATTTAGTCAGAGACAGTTTTGTGGGACTTTTTCAATAACTAGGTGGTTTTTTTTAATAATAGGTGACAGACGTTTTCAATTTAGAATAGGTCTTGTGATGAACTTTAGTGGGCCCTAATGAAACATAAATCGTTTATACTCCAAAAGAACATGCAAGGTGGGTTTCTGGAGGAACGTTGATGAGTTCGCGCACTCACTAGACGGCCAGGTAAGGCAGTGTAAAGGGAACGAGCGCTTAGGTGTTGGTGGGGACTTTAATGGCCTTGTAGGCAAAATTAGACAGAGATATGAAGAGCATCATGGGGATGGGGGTATGAAACATAGCATTGAAGTGCAGGTGGCCTTGCATGGCCTTGAATTGACAAATATGTGGTTTAGGAAGAGCGACAAACAACTTATCACTCTCAAGTCACCACAAGGACCCTCCCCCACGAAAATTTTTAAAAAAGAATGTGGCCAAAGGTACAAAACTCCAGCATTCTTGCTGAAGTGCAGCAAGAATTGTGCTACATCACTCTCTCATGGACTGAGTGTGTCAGACATGATTAGAGAATTAGGGTTGAACTCACTACGTCAGAGACGGGTCCTCCAGTTGGCAGCATATCCCTCGCAGAGTATAGGGGTAGAAATGATCGTCCCTTTAAATTTAATGAGATCAGGGCACGGGCAGACTCATAATTCTAGTCTTTTTCCCAATGATTATTCGATAATGGAATGCTCTTGGATGATAAAGAGGGAAACTTTGACAGAAAGTGCCATTATAGCGGGTATGGAATGGATGGGAGAATAATAGATGCTATGCTTCAGGTTCCTTGGGGATTTCAATGAGTTAGAACCTCGGAATGAGAGTTTTTCCCTCGATTGCCAATTTGGCCTTTCGGGGCTGCTTGCAGTGTATTCAATTAGGATTAAAAGTCCCTACAGAAACCCACTTTGTGTTCATTTGGAGTATAAACGGTTTGTTTGTATTAAGGCCTACTAAAGTTCATCAGGACGTCTATTTTAAATTGAAGACGTCTGTCACCTATTTATAAAGATTACCATTAATTAAAAAAACCAATTATTGAAAATCCTATATAAAACCGTCTCTGACTAAATCCAAATTCAAACGATATAGAATTAACAACAATAAATTCTTTTTTCAGAATGTGATCCAATCTAAAACGACATTTAAATACAGTATTAGCAAACTAGCCTTATAGACGGGCATGAATGTATAAAGAACTGTGAGGCAGTAGGTGAGTGATTTGTTAATTCCCAACCGAAAGCTCTCTTCTTGCTTCCACGAATCCCAATCCCTAGCTCTACATTCACTTCATTAAGAATCCAAAAATGTTGATCAGAAGTGGACTACAACAGGTGCTTCAACGACTGGAGACAGATGTTGGCAAAGGTGTGTAAAAGAAGGAGGGGGGTTTATGTTAAAAAGTACGAAATAAATTTCGATGTATAAGTTTACAAATGGCATTTATTGGATCAGTCTCAATACTTTCTGTTTGCAGTAGTGTATCCACATTTGGGGATGTCCTGCAGCATGTGAGAAAAGAGTTACAAATAATGATGGGCAAAGTCGATGGACGACTACACTTGCGGAACAAATAAAACAAATCACAAAAAAAAACGTATCAGGCGAATTGTTGCTCATAGAATATTTAATTCAGACGTCTGAGATTTAAAATGTTATACAATAATAAGCATTAATAAGCAAAGTGGTGAGAATATGTTTAGAGGCGTGTTTCACCGACTAAAACCTGTCGGAAATAATAGCTAGTGTTGGTCAGTGAAAATGGAGATTTTGACAGGTTGAAGCGCCATTTCAAAGGTTACAAACCTGTAAATATAAAATAAATGCATCATAATATGAAAAATAATTTCGATAGACACTAAAAGTAGTGGTAAAACTTACGGCCATAAGTGCATTCTTAGCACATTCAGCCTGCCCCGTCTATAAACACAATAAAATACTGAAATTTTAGTTTATCACATTTATATAGGCAATTCTATGATAACTATCATCATGTGATCTTCTGAACGGATTATCGCAAAATAATTACCAGAAATGGGCTTGTAAAATTTATGACAATGATAAGTTTTTGTCGCAATTAGCTTAAGATCCCCCAAAAGTCGGACTGGCCTACCGAGATACCGGTCTTTCTCCATCATTCAATTATCCCCATTGACGATTACGTTCCGGTCGAAATCCCTCGTTTTCAATAGTCAATTTCTACTGTAGTGGGTTCAGTGGCGGACCCAGGATTTTCGTCAGAGGGGGGGTTGAGCTAAAGCTCGCATATATTATGCGCATAAGTTTATATGTGCATGGGGTGTTGCAACACCAAAAACCCCACCCTTGATCCTCGCGTGAGTGGGTTACATTCAAGGCCATTACTTTAAAAACTTTATGTTTTGGACGTAGCACCCTCGGTAACTGCGTCAGCAGTTGTATGTTCGTTTCTGAACCAAGGTGGGTTGACTTCTTTCGGACGAGAGAGATGCCCCGAGTTCGTCTTCTTTTGGTTGAGAAGGAAAACCGAAGTCCCGCGTGGTGTACGATGGCATTTGCAAGTAAAACAACCCTCTCTACTATGAAACGGGTAGAGGAGGCCCAATTTTCAGGTGTAGGAACTCGCCCCATGGCGTCAGTGGAATTCCCCCCTCCAAAACTACGAACAGTTGACCGACGATATAAAAGCTTATGGGTTGCAGCTTTGGTCGGCAACCGACTGTGAAAAAGCACTGTCCAATATATCGCCATCGGGTCCATTCGGAGGGACAAGGTGGATACCGGACCCTACTTTCTGGGTGAGAATCGGGTCCTCTTGCACACCTTCCGTCGTATGGGAAGTACAGTGGTGGTCTCGTGTGGTGTACACCACACCATTTTCAAGTGAAATAACCCTTCCTACATTGAATAAAATAAACATGTATTTTGTCAGGATTTCTTTGTGTAAGAGCTCGATTCCTGGCGTCGGCGTACGAATAGCTATTGGGTTTGTGACATTGGGATGAAAGCCGGCTGCCTAACACTATCATTCCGCACGTAGATCGTGGTTCCGAAGAGGCAAAATTGGGCACACTAATGTGCTATAGGCGGGAAATGAACAAATGATGATCATGACGTCAAGATATTTAATAAAAGAATGTTAAAATAAAGATGTTACCTCATCATTTCGATGTCTCCTGGCGCAGCGTGAAGCGATAGTAATGAAAGTATCACTTCTCTGAAATAAATAAACCACATTATAACATAGAGGCACCCCTGCACGTAATATTACTACCTCCACTCTCACATACAGTTGTATGCGCTACTTATAGCGACCGGAAGTTTCTAAATTGAACACTTCTAAATCTCAACTACTCGGAGTCTTCAAAGTGTGAGTTAATGTTGAAATCAACTTACCGTCATGCCCTCTTCTACACAGGCGACGGCTTCCAACTAAAAACATTTAATAAAACATTAATATCACTTTAAAAATTTACCCTTGCATGCAAATGTGAATTTAACAATGTGGATTAATATCTGGAAGCTTCAGGGCCGACTAGAAGCACTGTATTTCGAATTGTTAAAAAATAAATAAAATATTTTCTACTTGCCACATCAGGATCATCAATGTTTCTCTTTTGCCTTCCATTAGCGACATTACTTAGCATGTCGTTCAAATTGTAGGACTGCGATCTTACGTTCCTTTTAAGGGCTCCACTAGACATCAGTAACTCTATATCGCAATTTCGATGCACCCAATTGACCTACGACAGCAGAGATGAAATCACATTATGATAATTAACATGTGATACAAAATATTATGGAAATTTAGATATGAAAAGTTTTATTTACTGCAGATATCAAATCTTGAGGACATCCCTGTAATAGAAATTAAAAATAATTTTGAATTTTAATTGAAGCATGGTGTCAAATAAATTCTTGACTGCTGCGTATTTTGCGGGTGATAATGTAAAATTAATACTTACATGTACGTTGTACATTGTCACACTTAGGAACAACATGAAAAAAATTGCCGTTACAGTCTTCATTTTCACTTCAAAATGCAGCAAGCTACTCAAATACTACCTAAATTGACTGTCAACTAGAACCAGATGACTGATTCTTGAATAAATTGTCCCCAATTTATATTGTATTCATAGATCTGACAGACTGATAGTTTCACCGGATAGTCAAATGCCACGATGGGTGTAAATGTCATGGTATTTAGACAACTTTTCAAATTTTGAAATAACAGAGGTCAGCTGATAGGGTCTTATACATCTCAATCTAATTACATAATTGTCAGGGGTCATATCAAGACATCAATTTCAGATCTTTTATTGCTTGTAGTTGAATGTAGAAGGCGAAGGTGTTTTAGCGAAATTCTGATGGCGTGTCACTGAATTTTATACAAGACAAAGGTGGGTTTAAGGAACACATTGATGATCATTTTTAAGGTGCTCATATCTTTTTCCTTTACCCTACTTCGCATTTCTTCGTCTTTAGCATCTCCTCAGCGATGCTATTTGTTTTTGGGCCACATTCAGTAGCAATGTCGTATGTCAGGTGTTTTTTAATATTCTCGATTCCAAACTTTTGTGGGTAAATATTACATTTAATCAGGTGGGCTATTTCTATAGTCATGATGCTCTAGTTTTATTTCACACTATTCAATACCTAAAATATTTTATATCCCAGTAGGGTTTTGACATTGGGATATTTAGGACCGATATGAAGTAAATTCGGATGACGTACTTCATTTTCTGTCTACTGATAGGGAATGACTTATTGCGTTGGACATACCAGTTCTCGTCTGATCACTGAAGTTAAGCAACGGAACCCCATTTAGTACCATCATCAGTGGCCGCTTGGGAAAACGGGGTAGGCCTACTGCTAAAACCCAATAATCGTCACATTAGTGTATTGTCTGTGCAGTCTCTGCACTAGAGTTATGCAGCGGATGGGACTTTGATGGCCTTTAAGATGAAGGACCCTAAAACACCAACGAAGCAAACAAAATCTCTACGAATATGTATTGCAGACTCCACACTGACAAAATGCGGAAGCAATAGATGCCCATTAAAAACTACACCTTATAAAACTGTAGACCTAGATCTCTTTAACTGATAGCGAGTAAGCACTGCATGGGTGAATGTCGTTTCTGTAAAAGCTATTTTACATGGATCCAGGTGGGAATTAGAAACA
The DNA here is from genome assembly GCA_013389805.1 of Trigoniulus corallinus. Taxonomy (NCBI): domain Eukaryota; kingdom Metazoa; phylum Arthropoda; class Diplopoda; order Spirobolida; family Trigoniulidae; genus Trigoniulus; species Trigoniulus corallinus. The sequence goes on along the minus strand of JAAFCE010005724.1, from coordinate 11,821,202 downwards.
TTCAAGCAGGGTCGTCAAATTTCTTTCCGCCGCTGACCACTTTGCCAGGAAATGAAATTCAACAGTGGTGGCAAGCTTCCAAAATATACAGTACGTTATGGGCCACCAACAACCAGTGTGACCACCTCCAGGGCAGGACCAAATAGTAGGCATACTGTAATTAATAATTATTATTATATTATTAACTATTTTTACTATATTATAAGTGCTCATTGTTAGTCTTAAAGTATTAAATATTAACGATAATTCAATTTTTGTGGGCCCTTGACACTTGGGGTCCCAGGGCTTAAGCCCTATAGTCTCTATGTAGATCCGCCCCTGGCCACCTCTATGATTCATCATTTGGCACTGCATCAAGGGCCGATCTACGCAGACCGTAACAGTCTTCATTTTGACTTCAAACTGCAGCAAACTTCTCAAATACTACTGTAAACGACTTGCAAGTAGAACCGGTTGCTGACTCTTGAATAAATGTTCTTAATTTGCATTTACAGATCTGGCCAACTGATTTTTTTCACCGGATAGTTAAAAGTCAGGTTCATTGCAAATGCCATAGCAATTAAAAATACTTCCTCTTCTAAATAGCAAAGGTTAGTTGATATTTTATCATAATCGAAATGATTTTGCATAATTCTTCAAAGGCATATGTTCAGCGAATAATTTTCTTTGAGCGGGTTTATTATTTTTAATTCCATCTGACTCAATAGGAAGTAACCAAATCGGTTGAGCTCTCTGATGGTCATCTTTGAGATTCCTCTGTTTTTTTGCGACCTTATCTTGTAAATTCCCGGATGGTCTTATGTTTTACGTATGTCATTCGTTTTCAACATTTCCTATTTATAATATTTATGGACGGAAGTATGCTTACGTGTATTTCTCAAATTCAAAATGGATAAGATGGGCCTGAGTCGTTCGTTCGTTGAGCTGTTCGTTCAAATGTGTAGTTGATATTAAGAAAATTCTTCTACAGTTAATGCAAGCCACAAAAACAATGCGACCTTTTCGTCCAGTGATATATTATACTGCATATGCATCTAATGGACAAATTGTCAGGAGTTTACATCTTTTAAACATGTTTTGCATCTTGGTGGGAGAATGCTGCTGGTCATCACACTACGATATACTGCCCAAATTATACCTCTCACATACTTGTTGCATGACGCTCAATGCTTTACAAAGTTTATTCAAGCTGCTACAAGAGAAACATGGTTTAAAATTTTTATTACCAAGAAGAATAAATCAACGATGTTTAAAAAATTTTGAAAATTTATACAGGGTAGAAATTGTTTTAATCCAACATCATTGCAGTTGGCTAATACTTTGTTTCAGTTACAAAGTTATTCCAACAAACAAGCAGAGCTCACAAATTTACACGTAGATTTCGATTGCAGACAAGACTAGCCATGATCTCCAACAGCTGTCGGTGTTGCCAATGTTTTTTTTTTTTTTTGAGGCAAAGCTCCAAACTTAGGTGAGTGCATATGTGTGTGGGTATTTTGTATGTGAGGCGTTCAATGTACACCCCCGCCTATCTCCCACCAGGTCCTCACCGACCCAAAGCACTACCATATCCTTCCGGAAAACTTGCTCCAACGTCTGCTTCAGTCTCTCCCTACCCCGGGTGCTACCAACCGATTGCATTCCTGAAACCGACCTAACAAGCTCCTCCTGCCCTCTTCGTTTTACGTGTCCATACCACCTAACTCTACTCTCCCTCATTTTTTCCGGGGTGTCCCCCACTCCCAAGCTACATCTAATATACTCATTCCTAATCCTTTCAGCTCTTGACTCCCCACTCATTTACCGCAGCATTCGCATCTCGGCTACTTGCATTCTATTTACGTGGCTCTTCCTCACTGCCAAACATTCTGATTCACACACCCTGCCCAACACCCTCCTATCACATAAGTGGAGTCCTGTGTGTGATAGCAGGGTCCTAATAAAGTTGAAAAGGAAGTTTTACAGGGCATTGGTTAGCCAGCTATGTTATATGGATTAGTGTTGGGCAGTGAGGAAGAGCCACGCAAATTAAAATTGCTTCTTATTTAAACGTATATTTCTCAAATATCGTTATCCAATTTTGAAAAAAAAAAAATGCTTTTCATCTTATTCTGGAAACCTTGCCTTCATACCATTTTCATACAAAGTTTACCAGATGTTGAATGATTAGTAAAAGTCATAATAAATATAATTAGTACGGGAGCTCACGGGAGCGGCGAATTGCGTTGGACACACCAGTTTTCGTCTGATCACTGAAGTTAAGCAGCGCAACCCCAGCTAGTTCTGACATGGGTGGCCGCTTGGGAAAACTGGGTACTGCTAATACCCAAAAATCGTCGCATTAGTGTAGTGTCTGTGCAGTCTCCTCTGCATAAGAACTATGCTGTGGACGGTGCTCTAATGACCTTGTAGTTGAAGGGCCCTAAAACAACAAACAAACAAACAGGATTCTCACCTCAGAGGATTTGTTATCATTGAGACGGTTAAAACAAAAGGTTTTTTTTTAATAAAATGTGTCGCACAGTCACTTAAAGATGGGTGTGGGATTCTACGTGAGTGAAAATGTCCTAATTTTTCCACTCTTGTAACTTTTAAAATCATCTAAATTAAGTCCTTTTGCTATACTTTGTCCAAACTTCTTAATCTGCTATTTGAGTACACCATAAGTAGCCCCACCACCACCAAAAAAGAAAGACAGTTTAGTCTCTGTTGTTGTATTTCGCCACGAAAGGGCTGATGTGGATCTGCTCCTATGAAATTCAACTCTCGAAAAGTCTAGCATAAATCATTCTCAGCAACTGAGCATAAATCATTAACGATAATCAGTACATGAAATTAAATTATTTATTTATATTGCCAACATTTTTATATATGCATATCTTATAACTAAATGAATCCCGATTCTTCATAAACTTTTATTGATCAATCAAATGATCGGTGTAAGTTTCAATGCAGTAGTGAACGGCCTAAATATATAAAAATGTTTAAATTCAAAATTTACAAATTACATCGAGCCGAATAGAGATTGAGAAATTCAATTTTTAAATTGATAGGATTACTTATTATTAGGAAAAACTCGTGGAAAGATAGACTAACACTCACCGGTAAAAGAGTTTGTGTGAAGCACTCTATTATAATGGCTATCTGTAAAAGAAAAGACATTATTATCAGATATTTATTCATCCTCAGCAGGGCCGCCTGACCTATTGTGCACTGTAGGCATGACGTGTTCCCATAACAAAAACGTCAGCGCGTTCATTAATTTTAACCATCGATAGTTGATTGAATTTCATTACTTTGTCATGGAAATTTTCCATGTATAAAAGGGTTTTTGGCATACAATTTGTGTTGCGAACACCTGCTGGTACAAGAGTTTTGTCTACCAGTCAATGGAAGCAACACTATAAAAGAATTTTCCTTCACTAATAATTTTGTAGACATTGACCAAGATCGACTCTTCGCAACATAAACTTAAGGGTAGATAAAATATGAGGGTCCATTTACGTTTCTGGTGTCTTTTGAGCACTCGTCATATATGTTTTCAGCAAGATCTGAATCCTGAAATAAAATCAAAACACACTTATTACAGAATCTCATGTGAAAAGCAAGGATGCGGTAGAGCTAAAATTTGGATGATCTTTTGTCAGCGAATCTCGTAACATTATTCATGAATTCAAGATTTATTTCAAATTTACTACAGTCAACTCTGTTTATAGTGAACGTAAAACGATAGTCCCGGCCCCAGTCCATAGCGTTTCGTTTGTTGGTGTTTCAGGACCCTTCAACTACAAGGTCATTAGAGCTCCCTCCCACTGACTAGCTATAATTCAGAAACATTCCCAAGCGGCCATCCATGTCAGTACTAGCTGGGATTGCGTTGCTTAACTTCAGTGATCAGACGAGAACTGGTTTGCCCAACGCAATTTGCCGCTCCCCAGTCCATAGCAAACAGCTCGAAAAATATTCGGATATAGAGAACCTTAACATCGGTTATAATAACTGCTTGTGTGTGCATTGGATTGCTTATTGTTATTGTGCAATAGGTCAGACACCATGCAATACGTTAACCAACAAAGCATTAACTTACCTGCCAAAGTTTCTATTTTGATTGTAAAATGCGATGTTGGAACAAGTGAAGGAGCCCGGGATCCCCCACAGACAACCCAGCCAATATTCCTGTGTTATCCAGACGCCTTTCTGGGGTGCTCCCAGTCAGAGCATGTTCAGTAGACCCGCAGATCCGACCCGGCCGTAGGCGGGATGGTTCTCTACGGTTCCGAATGCTTAGCAGCGAGGAAATGTCACGAGAGGAGAGTGCAGTTAACCGAGATGCGAATGCTACGTTACATGACCAGGAGGAGGACATCGCGAAAAAAATGAGAGGGAGTAGCTTCAGGTGGTGTGGGCACGTAATGAGAAGAGGGCGGGATGAGCTGGCTAGGTTCATTACTGGGATGCACGTCGTTGGCAGCACCCAGGGCATGGAAGACCCAAACAGACGTGGGAGCAGGTCATATGAAAAGGCATAGTGGTGTGGGCGGGATCCTGGTGGGGGTGGGGGGGGGGGGGGGGGAGTGGAGGATTAGAACCTACAGACCCGACCCTGCGTTAGGTGGGATAAGGGTGTGATGACGGTGTTACAAATGTATGGCATTATCACAACTGCAGTGCCGGAGATCCTCTCGCTCATGGATAGAATGAGACAGAAAGCAAATCTACTGTACTTTGCCGACAGTTATTGCATACAGTTGTACAGTAACTCCTCCCTCTACCCACACCCCGAATCGCTCACTTTTAACCACGGTACTTTGTCTATAGGGAACTAAATTTCTTGATCCGAAGAAGTTCACTATAATCGGAATCGACTGTATTTAGTTTAAAATATAAAGCTTTCATACACAGAATATCTTAAAGTTGCATGAATCCTTTTCTTCTTTAACTTCTACATCCTATATAAAAATCATAATTCAAATGTAAATTAATCAATACAGATAATAAGACAATGAGGAGCTTCCCATTTTCGTCAAGTACACCATCACTGAAGCCATCAGAATCCCAAAATCTGCTTATAGTGGAAGTCACATCTGGGAATCATGCCTTCTACCCCTGCCCATGTTTTCTTCTGCTTTAATCAGTCTATTTCCGGATATGGACTATCCATGAAGGAACAGTATGCGAGGAGAATATTGCAATGACAAATGGTGGATGGAAACTCATAGGCGAGATGTTGGACTATTATTTTAATAGGACTGGAGGCAGACCGAGTAGGTGTAGCCTCAAATAGTTTTTAGCGATCCTCGATACTTTATAGCGATACTTATTAAAGGACCCGTTTCCCAACCACCATTACTTCTAGTTAGTACCGTTGTTAGAATAGTCAATTCTGACAATAAATAAAAAAAATATTCCTTACCTTACACTCCCTATCAGCAAAGGACGCCTTCGGATATGCCAAAAAAAAGTTAATTGAATAACTCGAAAATGTAAAGCGAAGAAAATTTTTAATATCTCACTTACCGCCATAATTATTCCACCACATTCCCTCCTGGTCTGGTATAATAGAAAAAGAAATTTTGTGTTAGGACATGAAGCTGCTGCGTTTCATTTTATTACAAGCATTTTGATAAACCTCTGACATAAAATATTTTCGCTAGTCCCACCAAAGTAATTTTTACCTCAAGTTCCCTATATAATCCCATTTACTTTTGTAACAGACACATTCACTCTCATATTCCTTTACTGTCAGTTATAATTATGTCCGCTTTTGACTACTCCATTACTATAGAGTTGGGGTATTGAAAAGGACCATTTCTCCGTATGGCACAAGTGGCAGTATTGCGTTAGACACACCAGTTCTCATCTGATCACTGAAGGTAAGCAACGCAACCCGAGCTAGTACTACCATGGGTGACCGCTTGGAAACACTGGGTAATGCTAATACCAAAAAACGTCCTAACAGCATAGTGTTTGATGGACTGCTTTATAACTATGCAGCCACGGGGCTCTAAGGACCATTGTAGTTGAAGGGCTCGAAAACAGCAACAAATCAATCAAATCCTTATCGCGCCGGTTTTAATACTCATCCTGTTGTTCAATACTTAAATATCATTATATAATACACATCTTCCCCTGCTACTGATCTAACCCTGTCCTATGGCAGTTTTTTTGTGACAGAATAGGTACACACATAATGCTATTATAGCACACATTGCCAAAAAGTTACGACTACTGGTTTCACAATTTCGCTATGCAGGGCCGGCGTGATGGGTGTGCGAACAGGGCCCCGCGCATTCGGATTAATGAACCTATTGATAGAAAGGCCCCACTTCATGTTTTCACGGGGCCCCACATAATTAGTTTGCACAGGGCCCCGCAAAATATAGCGCCGGCTCTGTCGCTATGTATTGAAGTATAAATGGCATGCAAAGTACTGTGTGTGAATGAACCAGTTGCTAAACTCCGGCAGAAGATTGATCCAATTTTTAAGATGAGTGCTATATGTGATCCTGTGAAATACGGGTATTTACAGAAGTTTTGATTTGAAAATAATTACCCCGTAATATTCTAGAGTGAAAACTGCAACGAAGTTCAGCACTAGAACAAGGCTCGCTATTGTGTACTTCATATTTGATGTAATTCTGTAAAGTTGTTTGGCGCTTTTTTGGATGGTATTGCTTGGTGTGCAGGCGTTGAAAACTAGGTAACTTAGTAGTTTTCAGTCCAATCTTATATACATCTGCATCACAATTTTTTCACTGTGGTAGGTATATGCAGGCGTAAACAACTTATAGCCGTGTCCTGCAATTTGTGCAGTACTGCAATGTCTCTTTTCAATTATATTCATTCGATTCATACAACATTGAACGCTTAAAATTATAGGCCGATACAGTAGCACGCATCTAGCAAGGAATATAAAAGAGACTAAATTCCTGTTAAAATTAATAATTATATTTATGATATTGTCATTGAATACTTATAATACAATAATGTATTATTACCTCTTTTTAGAAACGAAAAATACATTGCGGTTTCAGTACTCACATTTGAGCATTGTAAGGATTAATATTGATAAGATTTAATTCAGACATCCTTGTATTCATCTTCAATCGTAATTACTCACGTATATCCGGCTGGCCCCAGAAACCGAGGGGTCAATTCATAGTAGTTGGAACTGCCCTCTTGTCTTTAACCGTAGAAGCCGATCCTGAGGCGAATAGTCATTCAGGCGAGATGGAAATCCTAGTATTATACTCATAGATCTTAAAAATTTTCCAGCTGTAGGAGCTAACTCACCCCATATGGCCTGTAAGCTGAAGCCTAGCAAAAGGCTAAGTAGGCTGAAGCCTAGCAGGGCCGGCCTTCTGTATAAAGGGGCCCGGGTGCAAAAATCCTTTTGGGGCCCCAATATATTTTTACAAAAGTAAAAATAAAAGGATTCAGAATAAATGGACTCCTCTTAGATGCCCTCCTATCCCATTCTGAAATCCTTCCTAATTCTGGAAGGTATTACATTTTTGGATGATGCCATGTGTCCTAATATGTCGCCATCGCATTTCAGTTGGATTTGTGTCATTATATTTTTTATTACACTTCTGATTATTAAAGGTATTTTGGTTTTAACAACTCCAAAATAATAGCATTATTAAATTATTGACTCTTAACCTCTAATTCTGGGTTGTCCAGCCTGTGGCCCATTGAGGCTTTAATGTGGCCCATGGTGCATCATTTCTAATTATGCATTGTAGTCTACCTGCTATGTAACACCTAACGTTATCTTCACCCGTTTTGGTTTTGACAGCCTGTGGCTGGCAATCACTTCATGGAACAGCCGAGTGACCCACAACACCAAAAAGGTTGTACAACCCTGGTGTAGTTCAGTGGCAGGGTTGTTAGGTTACGTTTAAGTTATGTTGCATTGTCAGGGTCGAATGAGGGACGTTGCTCCTACAATGACGTATTAAACTTTTAATATTATCAATGATCTGGGCCCGGGTGCAATGCACCCTCTGCACCCCGGGTGGCCGGCCCTGAAGCGTAGGGCCTGAAGATTTAGCGGGCTTCAAAACTTAAGAAATGGGCCGCAAAATTGAAATAGCCTAGGGCCTCTCAACATTTAAATCCGGCACTGCCTGTAATCTACCTCTACAAGTGTGTGGATCTATCCAAAAGTTGAATGAAACGAAAGTAACTCACTAACCCACTCCCAAAACTAACTCACAAAAAAACTCAAATTCAAAAAAGATGTTTTTAAAATTGCTGTATTAAATTCAAAAACAATATTAAATAATAATGGTTTATTTTATTTATCTCTAAATGATTATTTAAATGTTCAGAGTCCTTTGGTCTGCTGATGACATCCTACACACTGCATAGATGAGCTGACGACAGATGCACTTGACTTTTTCATCATTATCTGAAATGATTGCATATCTGAAGTTCAAGATCCAAGTGGGCTATCAGTAACAGTGCTGTTTCTGTTTAATATTTTCTTCAGTTATTATCATAGCCCAGCTCATGCCCTTATCCTGCATTTAGCAGAGTTAGGTCTTCGCTCGATTGCCACTCCATCTTATCCCCAATCAAGTTGTCATTTGTCACTGCATTAATGTACTGGCGCATATGCTAAAATGAACGTGCTTTTCTGATTGAATTTAATGCTCTGCTCTAGTACTGCGTGTTACAATAAGCTACTTCCTGGCCACTCCCTTTTTTAATTTAAACCGTTTTGTACTCCACAAGATTATAACTCCATCTTCGAAATTTCGCAATTATACTGAGTACCAGGGGGACCCAGAGTAAAAGCAGTGGAGAAATTCTTAGTTAAGTCTTAGTACCCATTCCTAAGGTTACAGACTTTTATTCAGCGAGGTGGTGCAGAATTTCTATCTCAGTCCAGGACAGGAGCGTTTGACTTTCTGGCGAGAGAAAGACCCCAGTGCACTGTCGGATAGCAAGTAAAGCTGTAACTCCGTGTTGTATGTATGATTTCATCTCCAAGCAACTAGCAACTACTAACCCCTTTCCCACCTATGGCAGGGTCGGGTATCTGGGCGATCTGTTAGGCGGTATTTGTACACAACCGGCTGCCAACCAATGCTAATTTATTGTCAGCACCTATCAGGACTGGCTCCTACACCTGGGAATTTTGCCTTATCTATACCTTGCATAGTAGAGAGTTCTTTTACATGTAAATGACATCGTACATCACACGAGGCCACGGCATTACTTCCCATCCGACGGAAGCGCACTCAGGACCTCTCTCGCCCGTAAGAAGTCATCCCACCTCAATCCAGTATCGAATTTGGAGCCAATGATGAAGTAATCAAGTGCGCTACGTCCTACACCACCGTGGTGGGTGTAAAGTACTCTTGCTACATCATCCTCATCATACCCTCATCCCGCCTGTGGCAGGGTCGGGTCTGCGGGTCCACTGAACATGCTCTGACTGGGGGCACCCCAGCCTGGCGTCCGGAACCCGCAGAAAATGTTGACTGAATTGTCTGTGGGGGATGCCGGCCTACCTCACTGTTCCAACATTGCATTATACAACCAAAATAGAATTTTTGGCAGGTAAATTAATGCTTTGTTTGGTTATAATATTGCATGGTGTCTGACCTATTGCACAATAACTACAATGCAACAGGAGTCAGGCTCTTTTCCGTAAAGTACTCTTGCTACGTGGAATAAAATATAAGTGTAGTTTCGAAAAATTTGCAGGTTTTCTGGCGTCAATGGGGGAAAAGTGCCCCAACGAAGGAAGCTAGGTCGATGATAAATAACCATATGGGTTGCAGCATTAGGTTTGACCGCCAATAGGAATGATATTAATTTCATATGTAATCTTGTGAGTTGTGTGATTGATTTTATTCTCTGCTGTTATTTCTGCTGAGTTTTAGCACAAAATAGTTAACACCAAGTGTGCATGTTAAGTACATCTCTTCGATACAATGTCTCATAACTGTGATATAACATTAATCTTTTCATAAGGCAAAAGACTTAAAGTCGGGTTGGCAGTTGTTCGGTGAGACACTAGTCCTCATCATTGTTGAAACAGAGCTGAAATAATTAACATAAGTCCTTTAATTATAATTGCATAATATTAGTCTGTCTAAAGATAGACGGCGTTTACGTCTAAATTAAATATGGCACTGCTTTTTTTTTCATCTTTTACAAACCCACTTCCCACCCCGCCTGTGGTAGGGTCTGTGAATTTTGGTTTTTCGTCCCACCAGGCCCACATTCATCCCATGTACGCATGGTCTGTATATGTTTTGGCCTGCCTCTATCCTGTCTCTTCCCAGTATTCGGCCCATGTGATGAATCCATCCTGCTTCTCTTCTCTAATAATAACATGCTAACTCCATCAGAGTGTTTAAAAAGGCAGAGAGGAATGAAAATAACTGGAAAGGGAAAAATAGAAACTACCAGGACAGGAAAGTGTTGTTGGAATATAATTGTAGTTAGTTGTCCACCAACTTTTTAGTCGCCTCTGCGACTGCCAGGGATTAATATAGACCCTTTATTCATCAAATAGTAAAAACCAAAGTCTTACTTCCATAATTTCGACTCTAAATTTGTCATAAATATCTCTGTCATAAGGTGTCTGTAAAGAAAATGTCATTGATGAAATAGAAGTAAATGTAGAGTAAATTAATTAACAGCAATGTGTATTACGTCTGCATCAACACCGTATTTCTCTGCCATTTGTAGGATAATTGGTTCATCCTGAAATAATACGGAAAACGGTAAATTCGCATGCTCTATTCGGTAAGTTTTCTACGATTTCCAAAGAACATTTTCTGGTACAATATATTACTTATCAGTAACTTACTTTAAGACAGTTGATGTTGCATGAATTACTTTTATCCGTGTCCTATTTGAAAAATTATTCCTAATTAGCAAGAGATCCAGAAACTCAGAAAAGAGGGAAGGGACTGGACAAAACTTGCTTTTGGATTTGCAAACATGAAGTCATGCTTGCTGATAGAGCTACGAGTGTAAATTTAACTTCAGAATCATAAAACAAAATGGCCACTGTTATTAGGGAAGAGGAAGCTTGAGTCCTTCAAGTCTTTCTCATATATCCACTTCCGTTTCTTAATACATCAAGAGATTAGCTCGAAACAGATAATCTAAGTGAAATTTTAAAATGAGCCTTACCTCATCGTAGCATTCTGATAAACACTGACGAATCTGAAATGATTAAACTTATTAATATTGTGAACGGTAGCAGAGTGCCATCAGGCAAAGATTTGAGAATTATTTGGATAGTACATGCCTTAGTTTTAAATTCTTCTGGGCAATCTTCTTGCTGTGAAAAGAAAATTTAAAAATGTTTTGAGGACTACATTCTGTAAGGTTTTGGGGATTCTTAAAATTCTGGAGCTTCAAGTCGGTAATTTTTCAAGTATCTTTTCTGAATTTGATTTGCTCTTAGGAATGATCCACTGACTCACACATCAGCCCCTAGGCCAATATAGTAGTAATTGTATATGTATGTAAGTAGTGAATTTTAAGGACATTTCTAGAAAGTAGGCTGTATGCATCTCGTAAGTTTGCCCTAAATCTTCTTAACCGCCTGCATTTACTGCACACTTCGCTCTCACCGACACCAAGATTGGACCAGCCTTTCCTAATACAAGAGCTGCGTTTATAGTCCCTTGTCTAGTCATCTGTTAGGACCAATCATGTATTTTTCCTCCTAAATTAACTGCAGGTGCAGCATCCCATGCGTGGGTTTTAGACGCTCTTGAATACTTTTTTCCTAGGGCTGTATTTCCGCCTCCATGAAATGTTGGTTATAAAACAATATCCAAGTGCTCAATATTCAATATCCATTCACTTACTGCTTGACTAACGTAAGAGCTGAATGTTAGTCCAACGAGACAGATGGTCAAAATCAATTTGCAGGACATGATGACTATGTTGGGATTTTGAGTGCCAATGTTTGGTGTTAGTTAGCCTTTTATTAGTGGCTTCTAGGCTAGTTGATTTCGCTATTTATACCCTGTGCCGGTATCCGTATTAGTATTTCTTTATTGGCTCACCCAGGAAGACATACATTTTTTATGCCTCTCCATTCATAACTTATGAATGGAAATTTTAGAAATGAAGATCTACTGATCCATTATGGCGAGTAAATTTCATTCAATTATTGTCTCCTGGTGCGTGCATTACAAAAGTTTGTTAGTCGATATCTTTTTGTCAAATTAATTCCCTATTGTGTATGATATTTAAGCCTACATCCTATTTTTCTTATTGTCGAGCTCTTTCGTGCTTTTAAAAATTGAATTCATTGTTAGTTTTCTAATATCGTCAGCTAGATAGAAAAATTTTCAACCACAAATTACACCAAAATTTGAATTTTATTCACATTGAAATAATAATAATGCTATTCTCTTTATTTTGATAATTGAAGTATATCAGTATTGTCATTCATCATCATCACAATCAACATACCCTTATCCGGCCTGTGGCAGGGCTCGCTCTGCGGATCCAATGAACATGCTCTGACTGGGAGCACCCCATCCAGGTGTCTGGAACCCGTAGGAATATTGCCTTTGTTGTCTGTGGGGGATGCCGGCCTACCCCACGTGTTCCAACACCGCATTCCACAACTAAAATAGAAATTCTGGCAGGTAAATTAATGCTTTGTTGGTCGTAATATTGCATGGTGTCTGATCTATTGCACAATAACAATAAGCAACAGGGATATTCCAGACCGCATGCGGAATCAGTATTGTCATTAGATCTAGATAAAGTTTTTAAATTGGATTACTTATTTTGCATCGGCCTGTTACTGTTGACGCCACGACAGTTTCTGTGGTCTCGGACCTTGATTATGGTTTCATTTATTAATGAGGGAAGAATTAGGTGTAGACCAGAGGCGTAACTTGGGGGGGCAAGGGGGGACAGATGTCCCCGGGCGCAGAAGGCAGGGGGCGCAAAAATGCGCTTAGTGGGTGCCAGAGGGCGCAGATTTCGGTCTTTGTCCCCGGGCGCAGAATACCGTCGGCCTGCCTCGGTAAGCCACTGGTGTAGACGTCTTACTTTTACTCCATACATTCAGTTTGTGCCGAACCTGTAAGTTCCATGAATTGCGTCTGGTAAAGATGACATACTGGCATTTTTCAATTGCATTAGAAGCGCGAGCTTGCTCAACAAAAGCAACTCCTTACCCTTTTCCAGCCTATGGCAGGGTCGGGTACCCATTTGTCCCTCTGAATGGACACAGGGTGATATATTGGACGTAGTTTTTTCTGCAGCCGGTTGCCGGCCAAAGCTGCACCCCTACGCTTATTTATCGTCGGTCTAGTGTTCTTTGGGGAATGCTACCGACGCCAGGGGGCAAGCTCCTACACCTGGAAATTTTTGCCTCATCTACCCGTTGCATAGTAGAGAGGGTTCTTTTACGTGCAAGCGCCATCGTACACCCACACGGGACCTCGGTTTTACTTCTCATCCGAAAGAAGGCACACTCGCGGCTTCTCTCTCGCCCGAAAGAAGCCGACCCACCACGGTCCAGTATTGAACCTAGAACTACTGGCGTAGTTGCCGAGTGAGCTAACCACTACGCCACCAAGCGCGAGCTTGCTCATGGTTCAAAATTAATGACTGCCTGTTTCTGACTTAGCCTGTCTCGGTTTCTTCACAATTACGTCCTTCCATCAGGTGACAAAGTCGCTAATGCAGATTGTACAATGCCACCAGCATGCTGATACCTTTTTTTGCACCGAGGACACATAAATAGCCAACGAAAATGCCTTTCGGTGTAATCTGCAATTTGGAACATTAACATATGGTTAGAACTGCTAAGAGACCGAC
>JAAFCE010005724.1:11776802-11806019 GCA_013389805.1 Trigoniulus corallinus | reverse complement strand
TAATGATTTTCTTACATCAGACTATTGCAACATTAACATTCTCTTGGAAAACTGATTAGATATTTTAAATTGGAAATAAAAGTTGTCACTAAGATAAAACTGTAGATGTTGAGGATCAAAAGTAGGGTCATTGTGCAGTATTTTACGTGTTAATTAAAACAGCATGATTTTTTTTAACATACGTCAAGACATTTTCCCATGCATTTACTCTGTGCTTCGTCATCACCCTAAAAATGGGTTTGAAAATCATTAGTTGTCAGTATGTTGAATACATTGCTTCATATTAAACTTACAAAAACTATTTAAATTATATAACATATTATAACGACCACTTACTGCAGTTTGGCACTTCATTGAACAGGATATCACCTGAAATTTCATAAAAAGTTTAAAAAAGAGCATTTCGTTGGATATCATTCATGCAAGGCATAGTTTGGCAATGATGCCTGCCAAATCCTGATTTTTAGGATAGGCCCCTAGTATTTCAACAACATTATCAATCAATGTTTTCTTTAGGTGGATACCTTCGTCCTGAAAAATAATATTCCATGATAACTGTTTCGTATGGCATATGGGTGATTTGTTGGACATGTATTTTACGCAGTCGACTGTCCAACTAATGCTCCAATTATTATATAACGCCACCTTTATAACACGCAACCGAAAATTCTACCAGTTGACGTCCAACCAATTAACTTCTACCAATTGTCATCCTGTGGGACCACGGGTTCACTTCCCATCTGACGGAAGGACCCCGGGTATATCGCTCTTTCTCTCTCGTCCTAAAGATGCGAAACCACCTCGATCTAGTATCGAGCCGGGAACCACTGACACAGATGCTGAGCATGAATATGTTATCATTCAAAAATATTAATTAACCTTAGCAGTCAGTGAATCCATGTTAATAGAAAAGATTGATAAACTTACCTTGTTTTTAAATTCTTCGGGGCACTCTTCTACTTTCTAGAATTAAAATAAAATAAAATTCTGAAATTAGGAAGAGCCACGCAAATAGACTGCAAGTAACTGACATGCGAATGCTGCGGTACATGAGTTGGGTGTCGAGAGCTGATAGAATTAGGAATGAGTTTTTTAGAGGTAGCCTGGGTGGGGTGGACATCGCCGAAAAATAAGGGAGAGTAGGTTGAGGTGGTATGGACGCGTAATGAGACGAGGGGAGGGGGAGATCGTTAGGTCCATTACAGGAATACAAGTGGTTGGAAGCACCCGGGGCAGGGGAGATCAAAGCAGACGTGGGAGCAGGTTGTCAGTAAGGCCCGTAAGGCTATTCCTGCCACAGGAGGGATAAGGGTATTATGATGATGATGGTTTGTAAGTCTGAAATGGTAGGGATTATTAAATTAGTAAAATAATACTTACGGCATCAACGGCATAGACACTACAAGAAACTGCCACCAGAAAGAGTGCGAGGAATAAGTTAGGGAAATTCATGATGAATATTATTGTCACAACTGTTCACTCTGAAGATGTGCGTGGACTATGAGGTGAATTCATTTTTTAACGTGATATTTATACGATTATTTGAATACAATTCGATGTTTACATTTGTTAGCCTACATTTCGAAAGTGATCATGCGCAGATTTGTTGCAATTCAGAAATATTCCATTCTGACTTTGATTCGATTGTATTATTTCAACATGCATATTAAAAAATAATGCTATTTAGGATCTACCTTTTGACAATGCAATATTGTCAAAGGCGGCAAATTGAACAGTTGTATTACGGGACGGAAGAGAAAGAAATTACCATTTCTAAAAGTAACGATTATGATGTAGTACAAGGTACAGTTATTTAAATTTCTGCATGAAAATGCATTGAAAAGCGATAAAAAAAGACTGCATATAATTTTATTTTTCAAAATATCATAAGTCACATCTCCTTGGGTGTGTGGGACCTAGGCTATACAGTATATAAAAGGACTCTGAACAACTGATTCTAGTGTTACAAGGGAGCAGCAAATTGCGTTGGACACACCAGTTCTCGTCCGATCACTGAAGTTAAGCAATGCAACCCCAGTTAGTACTGACATGGGTGGCCACTTGGGGAAACTGGGTGCCGCTAGTATCCAAAAATCGTCGCATTAGTGTAGTGTCTGTGCAGTCTCTGCATCAGAACTACACAGTGGACGGGGCTCTAATGACCTTGTAGTTCAAGGGCCCTAAAACGCCAACAAACAACAATAAATAATGTAACAATGGTTTGAAAATGAACTGCTAGGGTCAACTAGCATTAGGATGGAAATACCAATAATCCAGTTTTGTTACTAAATGGCAGATAGGTACGTCGTTGGTTGCAGGATCGGTCCGGGCCAAGGGATGAGGATTCTTCCAGTCCCAAGTGCCCCTTCGTTAAATGGAAATTGAAGTTGTTGTTCCGTGTGGTGCGTCCGCGTGTGTGTGTGCATTAGATTGGTTATTGTTATTGTGCAATAAGTCAGACACCATGCAATATTATATCCAACAAAGCATTAATTTACCTGCCAAAGTTTCTATTTTGGATGTAAATTGCGATGTTGGAACACGGGGGGCAGGCCGGCATCCCCCCACAGACAACCAAGCCAATATTCCTGCATTTTCCAGACGCCTGGCTGGGGTGCCTCCAGTCAGAGCATGTTCAGTGAATCCGCAGACACGATCCTGCCACAGGCAGGATGAGGGCATGATGATGATGTTCCGTATGTCACCTGCAAGTAGAAAGCGTAAAAGGCCCTTGTCGATTGGTATAGCAGCTGACCCAGTGACGTGGATGGAAGAAAATACTGTATTTCCAAAGATGAGTAGGCCGACCATAAATACTGAAAGAGGGTTGCAACATTAAACAACCGACAGCGGAAAAATATCGTCCAATAGATCGCTCGTGGGTCCCAAAGAGACAAAAATAGGTATTCGACTTTGCATTATGAAGGAAAATTAAGCTTGAAAATGGTTGAATGAGATACCGATATAATCGACATGTTTTGAGAGAGAAATGGTAGAAAAAGTATATCAATGTTTCTCTCCTATAAACATAACAAAAGTGGGAAGGTTGGCAACCCTTATTAGGGCTCAACACCGACCACACAATATGCTGCAAGTGAAAAACTAGATACAGTTAAATGGTTTTTGATATCTAAAGTGATACATTAGCTGGGGATTTCCAGAAAAACTTCACCCATTCGAAATATAAGTAATTAAATAGACTTTATTGAATGCAATAAATTAATATCTTTCAAGTTGCCCAATAAGAGAGAAAGTAGGAGAAGAATTGCAGTGTTAGTACCATCATGTCTCCACAACTGAGAATTGATCTCATCCCACCTTTACACCAGGCGGTTACTGAATTAATTCCTCCACTCACTTGTTGTTTGTTGGTGTTTAAGGTCCCGTCAACTACAAGGTCATTAGAGACCCGTCCACTGCATAGTTCTAATGCATATGCTGCACAGACACTACACAAATGCGACGATTTTTGGGTATTAGCAGTACCCAGTTTTCCCAAGCGGCCACCCATGTCAGTACTAGCTGGGGTTGTGTTGCTTAACTTCAGTGATCAGACGAGAACTGGTGTGTCCAACAGAATTCGCCGCTCCCTCCACTCACTGGCGAATGTACGACAATAATGACTATTGCAACAGCAAATCGGACTCCTTCAAGCCGACAAGTGCTTTCTTAGAAAAAAAAAATAAATAGATGCTCAAATTGCTTACGACATTGTAAGCAGTTGATGTTGAGTGAGCAGAGGGCATCGGACTGGATTTCGAACCCGATACTGACGTAGGTCATTCATGCAAGTGTTCGTTTTCAAAATACAATATGATATTCACATGACGTTTTATATTGGCACGCTGTTCCGCGTCGTGTGATGTTGTCATTGATTATTTATTGTCGACCTCTAACCTATGAGGTCGATCTACGCCTAAATTGAAATCCGTGTTGAAAAGGTTCGTTTAAATGCAGGTGACTGTACACAGGGCCGGCACGAGGCGGGTTTAGCGCATTCGCCGAACCCGGCCCCGCGTTTACTAGGTGCCTCTATATTACAAAATGTAAAATGTTTTTTTCCTACAAAGGCCCTGCAAAAGCTCGCCCCGGGCACTGTTTGTTTGTACCACACTGAGCGACACCAAGGCTTTACTGTTCATCCCACAGAAGACGTACAGTAGTTGGATTTTATCTGTCGCCTGAAAGAAACCACCAGCCTCGGCTAGGATGGAAATTGCAGCCATGGACTGGTGAGTGAAGCCACCGAGTGAGTATTGACGTCAGGGAGCGGAGGACGGTTGCTTAGGGTGTATTTTGATCCTTAAAAATTCAATTGACAATAAATGGAGTATTTGATATGACTGCATTTACGTACATTGACGTCATCAATAAGTATTTTTAACAACTTCTGAACGGAATATCGTAATGGCATCTTATAATTTAGGTTTAAATTCATTCATCAAGGCCAACAGATATCAGAACAATATTTCTGGTCACGATTAATCAGAGTTCTCTCACCAACTTTGAAGGTGGGGGAAGTCTGAAGGCCAGCTTAAACCAGATGAGTACTCTGCTCGGTCTAGAGGTGGGGTAATCACTAGGCGGAGGGCTGTGCATTGCGTTCAAATTTTCTAGCATTCGTCTGGTGTGAACTGGCCTTAAGACTTGGCTACGTAAGAAGCAATTTATCTCAATTCAAACTGGTTAACTAACTTTCGTGGTCGGCGAGAAAGACATTTTTAGTTTACGTCCTGGCTAGTAACTCCTAACCTATTTCCCCCTATGGCAGGTACCCATCTTGTTTCTGTGAATGAACACACGACGTACTGGATTAATTTCATGGGTTGGGGATTAAACCAAGCAGCCATAACAGGACGAACCCTTAAGAGGCTGATCACGGGAGATGAGGTAGGTGTAGAGAACGAAGGAGAGGGGAAATTTACAGCACCCAACGTTCTTTACCAACCACCCATGTTGGTACTAACGCGGGTTTGCGCTACTTAACTTCAGTGATCTCAGCCGGTTGCCTACCAAAGCTAAAACCCCTATGCTTATTTATCGTCGGTCCACGGTTAGTTGGGACGCTCCACCGACGCGAGGGGGCGACCTCTACCACCTGGGGAGAGCGACTGTATTGCGTTGGACACACCAGTTCTCATCTAATCACTGAAGTTGAGCAACGCAACCCCAGCTAGTACTAGCATGGGTGACCTCTTGGGAACACTGGGTAATGATAATCTGATAATACCTATAATGCCTAAAAATCGTCGTAACAGCATAGTGTCTGTCCAGGCTCTAATGACCGTTGTAGTTGAAGAGCCCTAAAACACTCATGTACCCATTGGAGTTTCCCTCGTTAGGTAGCTCATTTGGTCGATCCTAGTTGCGGGTCTATCTTCAATTTAAAACGCACAGGTTTGCCTCAGATCGGCATTTCATGATCTAAAAAACTGTGACCCAGACTGGAAAGCGAGCCTTAGAATCAGCACAGCAGGTGGGCGCCAGGTCGATGTTTTAGCAATTATTCTACATTATTCAGAGTACTTGGAAGGGGACTTAGGTCTTCAACACCCGGCTACAAATCCCAAACATAAGTTTAGGTTATGGCAGTGTGTGTTTGACTCGCGAACTCACGGTTGTACGTCCTATGCTGATGGAGGTGGGTATAGTAGGTAGCCCTACTTTTGGTCGAGAGGGTCAATGTTTTGCCTACGGTATCACGTGCTGGCTTTCTGTGTGGGGGAATATTCCGAATTGTAGAAGCTTCTGTCTGATGCCCGCGAATTATCTCCTGGAGGCCGACGTTCAATAACTAAATAAACCATATTCTGATAACTGAATGTTATTTAGCTAGCAATGATGAAGAGCAGTAGTGTCATTAACCCCTTTTCACTTCATGATAATGTACCGAATGAGTAGTTTTGTGTAATGACCAGTGCTACTTAGTTTAGATGAAAGGTTTTGGAGGTCATCAAATTGGGGAGGATGTCAGAAATGAATTAATTCTGTTTTAAAGTAACTGGCACCTTCAAATACGTGCGTCATGCAGAAATGAAAAGTAAACAACGGAAGCGTGGAGGCGAAACGGTATTAAACGTTGTTAACCGAATCTTTTATGATATACTGCTTATCATATGACCGTCATTTTATAGAGGATCATTAAACGACATTAATTATAACCCAATTTGCCAATCAATCAACTGTTCTCAATGAAAACATTTCACTGGTAAATACATACGTAGTTTTCCTGACAACATATGGTTTTCTTCACAATTAATTACAGATGGTAAGTGATTTATGACGAATGAGTAACTGGCGTGTTGCAACTGACAGGCCTCGACATTCACTTTTGTGGCCCAAAACCACGGTTGAAGGATTTACTTGTAGGGACTTAAAAAGGTATGTTTTATATTACACTAACGGGTTGGGGAATAAGCCAAGCAGCCATGACAGGCCGAACCCTTAGGAGGAAGCAGGTGTAGGGGATGTAGGAGAGGGGAAATTTGCTGGTGTGTCCAACGCAACTTGGCCCCCACAAAATTAAAAAATTCTTGAGAAGTTACCTGATTTCCCCAAGTAAAAAAGCAGGGTGCGTTTTATACAGTGGTTGTTAAAAATAAAAATTATAGAAGTAATGTCATGAGGTACCAGAAGGACACAGTCCAGCTAACCTTGTAATGGACCTTGCTTTCTGCAGTTCAGGATGAGGGTAATGGAGAAGGGTAAACTGAAGAACTCTAATATGGATAACACTTTGGATAGTGGTACTGGTACCTGCAGGCAAATGATGGCGAGTTTCTATAAAAGGCGTGATAGACCACAGTAGTAAAATTTAGCAAGGAATGTAATCTCTGTTATGTTTCATTTTGGGTTCGTTGGTGTTTTAGGGCCTTTCAACTACAAGGTCATTAGAGCCTCGTCAAGGCCATTAGAGTTCCAATGCAGAGACTGCACAGACACTACGCTAATGCGACGACTTTTGGGTATTAGCAGTACCCAGTTTTCCCTAGCAGCCACCCAAGTTGCTTAACTTCAGTGCTCAGACGATAACTGGTGTGTCCATGTGTTATGCCCACGTGATTATTTTAATTAGCCGTATATTTTTCTTTAATTTAATAATAGCTTCTTCATAGTGAGACAAAATACATTTATTTTGTATTTATCGTTTATTTAATATTTTTGTAAATAAATATTCAGAGCAATCTATTCGCCAGTATTTCAGGGATCTGGCTGTCAACCTCAAGTTCCTAGAGATGGACATTTTCCTCAACTACACGTATATTTGCTCCATTAGATAAAGTCGTTCCAGCCATTCGGGGTCACCTAGGCCTAGGATAAAACTTACAACCATTGACACTACCTCTGCGCCATCAAGGAATGTCTTTGTTAATTGTCATATACGACCAGATAATGAAGACCCTTAAAGCCATATTTAATTTCAAATTACAGTACTTAGAAAATTTTGATATATCATGTCTCTTATTTCGTAGTGATATACTGAATTTCAAATTCGGAAGATAGTTTTGTAACAGAAGTAAAGACAACGTTTTTCTTGCAAACACTATCATTTTGCAGTTTCTTAAAATCTACCAAGTATAATATATTTTTCTAAAAACTTTATTTGTATGAACAACTTCATTAGGAAAACATTGAAAGTATGTTATTGACGTTGTTTTCATCTTCTTTTCACAAGAGTTTAATTTAATTGGAGAAATATGATTTTGCAGTGGTCTAGACGTATTAAATTGAGGCGGTCAACATCAGAAGTCATTTTCTCAGAATTGTAATACTGACCTTTTGAAGTGTCATTTCGGAAAGTCACAATCAAGGATATAACACTTCAATTGAATCAAGTATCACTTCATCCTATCATGAAGTACCTCCTCTTTTTAAACTATATATACTTGGAAGAGCGTCTTTCAGGACATCAGTGGAGTTGAATTTTTAAAACGAAGCACTTGTCTTTATTCATCATGAAATTCGTAACCAGTGTAATATGTTTTTCGTTGGTTGTTGTGGTGGCTCTTGCTCAAAATGTAAGAAAACGAATTTTGTTATCTTAGAAATTGACGTTTTGTCTCCACATGGTGAGCAAAATGGTATGGCTGTTGTTTGGGGAAAGGGGCTTGCGAGCACTTCCTTTAGTGTGTTCTCCTTGCCTTTATGACCGTTTGAAAACGTTTGCAACAAATACTTGCTATGTCTTTTTATTGTGGTAAAGGTAGAGTTGATTTACGAAATGTTTTCATTAGTGAAGTCCATGACTGAAGTTGCTCATCAGGTGTAGAGTACTTCCCCCTCTGGACCGTTGCTCGAGGACCAATGGACTGTTAGTACAAAAATTAATACAAGATAATAACATAATAAGGATACAACAAAGCACTGATAGTTTGAGATTTAATTTAATGAAGATGATTCGAAATGAGTTTTTAATGGCTAGGGAGCAGTTTTGATGACTTTTCCTCGAGGCTAATTTTAAATTAAGTCTCACAGAGGAGCCAGCTGCTCCTCCCCCGTTGGAAGTAAGATGCTGGATTTCAAACCTTTTGTTTTGTTTTGCGTGCCACTTCGTAGTTAATTTCCCTAAGTTATGCACCCTAGAGTTAGACCCAGTGGAGTATGTAAATATGCCTACCCCAGGCTAGGAACGGCTGGTGTAGAGGATAGTAATGCCCAGGAAAATTGATTAAGACCCATGTTTTCATGAGATTATTCTTTATTTCAGGAGTGTCCTACTGAATTAAGAGAAAAGGTAATGTAAAAATAAAGAAAACCACTTAAAATCCTTCTTCAATTGTAGTCCTATTCTATTAACATTCCGTTCCTCCTCTTTTTATGCTATAATTTCAGTTTTTAATAAGTCGTGAAGAATGTTTGAACGGAACACTTTTAGCACCCATCACGACAACAACAACAACAGCAGCACCAACAGATGTTGACGAACAAACTATTGATGATATCGAAAATACAGAATCAGAGACAATTCCGGAAGTTCCTGCCCAAATCGTTGATACTGACAATGATGATGCTGACAACGATGATACAACAACTGCTCATGTACATGGTCATCGACATAGTAGTGGTCATTCATGCCGCAGCGGAAGAAGACATAGACATAGGCATAATTCATTTGGAATTGTGGTAATAATAAATATTATTCAGACATTTAATTGACATAAATGAACGTCCGAGTTGCAGTATAATTGAATCAAGTTGAAATAATAGCATTATTTTCAATATTTAGGGGGCTCACCAATATAAAAGGTGCCTTGTTGATAAAATACAGGTATTTTTTAAGTTTTCTGTTGTCAGTTCTGAAATCATAATTTTTATAATTGTGTTTTAAATAATTGGGATTAATGTAACTAAACTATTTAGAACGAGCCAGGTGTAGCAGAAATTCAAGCAGAATGTCAAGCAACAGTTGCAAACATTGATGTAAGTGCCTTATAGTATATACCGGTAATTGAATAGATTAGTGCACATTAAAAGTTTTGCCATTAATTAGGGATCTCTGGGTCTGTTGGGTATGATTGAGCTTTTAGATTGTTTAAATGTAAGGTGTTAGTATAATTCCACCTAAATTACAGATAGTAGTCATTTCCAAATCCACAAAATTTGTCTTTCGCCAACTAGAACCAAATCCTGAAATACAGAGATGCTCGAACGCATAGGATAATTCATCAAAATTTAATATACGACTCCTTTTTGATTACCCTTTATTGTCGTTTATTCACCTGTTTTGTTTGTATTTTGCTACTTAATTCTTGCTTAGAAATATAAATCCCGGTGATGGTTTTTATGCTCTTTATCTTCTGGATGGTTTAATTGAGGATAAGTTTTTGCATTGGGAGCCATTTAATAGTTATATTACGACTTGTTTGGTTTAAGAGTTTTTTTTATATTTTTACAGGCAGCTTATCGGCAATTCAAAACAGATGTTTGTTTATTGAGAAGAGTGAAACGTGTAAGTATTTTTGACACTAATATACAAAAATTGAGACTTTCCTAGCAAGTTTCCGAGGGTGGTAGAACATTTAAGCTTAATCGACAAATTTAGGCAAGTTGTTGCAAAAAATTACTGTCCAACTCATTATTAACAAGTTCCAGATTTTTGCCTTTTTTTTAACTCTCATTCTCTCTGTCCTGTCATTCCTGTCAGTTTCTGACAAACTAACTAAACGCCAGTTATCACTGACAGGCTAGAAACTGTCTAGCATCCTGTGGATCCTCGTTTAGAGGGGGATCATCTCATGTGAAAATATTATTGTATATTGGTGTACACTGCCCCAATCA
Organism: Trigoniulus corallinus; assembly: GCA_013389805.1. Lineage (NCBI taxonomy): Eukaryota > Metazoa > Arthropoda > Diplopoda > Spirobolida > Trigoniulidae > Trigoniulus > Trigoniulus corallinus. The sequence continues at coordinate 11,795,741 of JAAFCE010005724.1, read as the reverse complement.
AAGATTTTGACTATTATAAATATTAATTGCTTAAAAATTCGTTATTATTAGAACTGCAACATCACTGTTCATAGACAGTCACTCTTTAGAAACCGCCGAGGTCCGGCGCGGAGAAGCCGCCGTGGAGGAATGCGTGGTTAATGAAGAAGAAAATATGACTTGTATACGTTTACATTCAAATAAATTTATAGAATGATTATGACAATGGCGTATAATGAATATTTTGAAATGCTTAAAAACTAATCGAAGAGTTGACCAAACTCTGTGAATCAGTAAAACCTGTTTGTTTGACTCATGTTTCGGACAGCAGGTACATCCTGACCGATGCAGATGCTTTTTTTCAGGATGCCCTTCATTTTGATGGAAACTAAAGCCATGGTCCCTCATTTTCCACGTGAAGAAATTGCTTTTAGATAAAATACTGCGCCTTCCGTAAGATGAGAAGTAAGGCCGTGGGAAGTAAAAACGTTGCCAAAACATGTAAATTGCACAACTCTGACATCACTAATGTGTAATATATACAGTATGCAACATCTGAGCACTAGCGGCTATTGATCATCTTCCAGCAGTTCTAACAACCTGACAGCACTCCAATGGCCTCAATTATCAATCCAAATAATTAATGAAATTGCAAAAGTACCAACAAAGTGCTAACCTTACGAATAAGAATTAAAGGATGGTTGAGTGGCTTACAGAAGTGTATTAGAGCCCCAGACAAAGTGGGAGAGACTATTGCGTTGGACACACTAGTTCTCATCTGATCACTGAAGATAAGCAACGCAACTCCAGCTAGTATTAGCATGGGCGACAGCTTGGGAACACTGGGTAATGCTACTACCTAAAAATCGCCCTAACAGCGTAGAGTCTTTGCAGACTGTGCATTAGAACTAAGCAGTGGACGAGGCTCCAATGACTATTGCAGTTAACGAGCCTTAAAACACCAACGAAACAAACAAAACCAGAAAAAGTGAACCAATAAAGACGCAGTCTATATACACTAAAACTGCTTTAACGTATTCGTGACTCAAAATCTAAATTGAATATATTAACTACTTTCAGAAGCTTAATAATAGCGCCATGGCCAACTTTGTATCTTTCAGTTACACGACTATGTAATTTTGACTCTCTCTGTTAATATATTTAGTAAAGTACAGTATTAGGTTTCAAGCGTACATACACAAGAGAAATATAATTCGTAATACCGTCTAATTATTCAATAATAAGAGCGCAATGATAATAATTACTGTATTGCATCTACAATACTGAAAGCAGAGCTGTTATTTAAATTGCTTAAATCTCCATTAAAGCATTGACTGACATTTTTTTTATGAATAATTGAAGTATTGATATCTTATTCTGTATTTCCTGTCATGATCTACAATGAATAAATTCTATTGAGATTGATCAGTATATATAGTATATATCTGCGTTGAGAATCTTTGAATTTGCTTAACTGTCTACACATTTGTAACTTTCTACAAATTTTGCAAAAATTTACAGAAGCTTCGATATGGCACCAATGTCACTCTACAAAATTTGTTTTCTGGTAGTTGTCAGCATGGCACTGTATAGTAGTGTAAAGGTAGTATGTCTCTAATATTGTATTATCAAAAGTAACACTCATTGGGCTAACTCTTCATCAAAATCTTTCTTATAACAGGCTTGTCCCGAAGATTTGCTAGAAGCGGTAACAGTTCATTCGACATACTTAAGATGGTTTCTTCTGAATCCAAAATGCCATTGAATGACTTTTATTATTCTAATTTAGATGGAAGGCACAATGGAAAACTGTTATTTACCATTTTTGATGCAAACGTTAGAAAATCTTGATATGAATTTTGATGATGATACTCAACAGCGATATCGCCGTGCAAGTCAACTTTATAAATCAATTGCGTTAGTTCGAAACAGAAGACAAGATTTCGACATGGAAGAATTGACGCGTCAAATGGTTAGTACACTATATAATAAAACCACTCCGTTATATTTACGCGACTTTCAAATCGTAATATCAGATTCGATTACTTACTTACTTGACTTAATCTGCGGTGAGGACAGCTAAATGAATTAAATTGTTCAGCAGGGCGAGTCATTAACATTGAGGCTTTAATACCCATTTCGCATGTGGTTGTATATTGCATACGTGGCGTAGAATTAGGGCATTAGGGGCAGTTTTCAAGTAGGCAAGGCTAGATTTGTTTACAAAGGGTGCCGTAGTTTTCCCAGTGGGTCGCCCTTGCTTGAGAACCACCAGACCATCATTCTAAATTTAACACAAAATAATATTATAACTTTACTAAAAAGAAGTTCCTAGATTTTTATAGAAACGATCTTGTATTGAAGCTTTCCCTCAGGCCTAATTCGCTGTCCAGTTTAGTCTACAAGCAGTTGCGTTGGACACACCAGTTCTCATTTGATCACTGAAGTTAAGCCACGCAATCCCAGCTAGTACTAACATGGGTGGCCCCTTGGGAAAATTGGGTACTGCTAATACTAGAGTCTGTTCAGACTCTGCGCTAAAACTAAGCAGCGGACGGGGTTCTAATGACTATTGTAGTTAAAGGGCCCTAAAACACCAGCGCAAGCAGTGAGCATGTGATGCGAAAGAATTTATCGTAAAAAGGATGTACTGTATATGGAGGACGACGTGAGCTGTGTTCTAGGTTGAGCAGGGCGCAGGGAGCGGCGAGTTGCGTTGGACACACCAGTTCTCGTCTGATCACTGAAGTTAAGCACCGCAAGCCCAGTTAGTACTGACATGGGTGGTCGTTCGGGAAAGCTGGGTACTGCTAATACCCAATAATCGTCGCATTAGTGTAGTGTCTGTGCAGGATATGCATTAGAACTATACAGTGGACGGGTCTCTAATGACCTCGTAGTTGACGGGACCTTAAACTCCAACAAACAAACAAACAAGCAGGGCGCAGGTTGAATTCAGGAATGAATGAATAGCAGGAACTACTACGTAGTTACTCCTTTGATGTGAGAGGGTTGAAGGTATAATGATGACGATGATAATGAAGTTATGTCTCTAGGAGGAGTTGGCAATGTGCAGTGAAGAAACTCTTCAGGTAATAATTTCTATGCCATTTGAATTTAGTAAAACCGTATTTTTACAATTTCGATTATATTATAACTTGCATAGTAGTAAACACCTTCACTAAAATGAAATACGAATGTTGTCTGGCCCCTAAACTAATCCATAGGTTAGATTTCTGCTTGGTGTACAGATAATTAGAGTCTGTTTTACTTAATATACTAGTAAAATACAGTAATATAGGCAGTGTAAAAGATGTGTTGCTTAAAATCTCGTTTGAAAGTGAACATTCGTTTTCAGGAAAGTAAAACCTACCGAGATATGGAAAAGAATTGCAAACAGCAATATGGCAACGATAAGGTATTGAATATTCCTTTAAATCGATCTTCTTCCTTTGTTTTATAAATATCTTACCTTTATCCACATTTGGCAATCAATTTGAGGATCTTCTACTAATTGTAGATCATCCGGGAAGTCCAACAGCTAATTAGTGGTGTTTGACATTGTCCCTTTAGGCCCTTAAGCTAAGCTGCAACTCCCTTGCAAATGACGGCCTTCCATCCCCAAATTTCAACCCTGAAAAATTTCTCGTTGCTCTATACTTCTATTGCCAGGTTCTGAGCTGCCCAGAACCTGGAAATATTGGAGGTTTCCAAGTGAAGGTTGAGGTATACCAAGGTTTAGCATAAAGTCCACACCTCTTCATTCTGTTTATATACTGTATAAGCTGCTGACTGGAGTAGGGGATGGGCATCCCAAAGAATCGTATTTTCAGATCACATTGAAAAACCTGCCACTCTAAAGAGTACGTAGCGGAAGGCCTACACACTACATAGATAAGGGGGCCTGAAAGGGAGACTTGGACATAATTGTGGTGTGTTCTGTGCGGGCGAGGTGGCGAAAAGGGTAATCAGAGCAATGGAAATAGATTCGAACATGACCCATTGAATCAATGTAGGGTGAATGAGGTAGGGACAAGTAAGTGGAGTCCTGTGTGATCGGAGGGTCACAATAAAATTGAAGGGGAAGTGGTTAGGTCTGCTATACTGACTGGATGAGAGGGTGTTGGGTTTGGAAGAAGTATGCCAATAGAATGAGAGTAGCTGAAATGCGATTGATGTAGTAAAGGAGGGCGGGGGGTGTCTCGAGAGCAGATAAATCAGGACTGAATGTAGTAGGAGTAGGTAATGATGGTGCTCTATACATGGTAGTGCCAAAGTGGTCGGCACCGACTCTCAGGGGCCGACAATGAGGAATATATTGATTTTTGGGAGGTTTTTAGAAATTTTAACATTCAAAAAATAACATAATCAAAAATGCCGCTACCTTTAATATCTCAATTAAGTGTTATTAAGGATAATAAGCAGAACAGCAAGCAGAGGTTCAAAACCTTTCGTAAAATATATTTCAAAAGTATTTAATATCAAAATATTTGCTGGGGATCTCGGAGTCGTTGAGGTAAAACGTTTGGCAGCCCATGCTTAATCCTTCCTTTAAATACTATTTTGCCTATTAATATTATTTATTACAACTTCACTAGGGAGACATGACTGGTTCTTTTACAAAAGTATTTTAGAAATCATGCGATGTCTTTAATGCTTATGTTACTTTCTTCATTTTAGATGAAAATTCAGATGTGTATAGATAAAGCCATTGGCGAGGTAAGGCTTCAATAGGGAGATTGAGCGTACAGTTACCGATAACCATTTGTCCCATAAGCAGACGAAATTTAAGGTGCGCATGCTCCACAAATAAAATTAATTGTTCGGAGCATGCGTAACTTAAGTGTCGTCTGCTTATGGGACAAATGGTTATCGGTAACTGTACGCTCAATCTCCCTATTGTTTGGCTCAATTTCGTATTGCTTTATTTAGTGAATTCATCATGTAAATATTTGATCTAGGCTTGTCCTACAAACAACAAAAATTTTTAATGCAGATGGCCATTCACAAGTTTACATTAAAATGTATCAGTATATCAATTAAAAAAATGCAATAAAATGTTATGTTGAAGTGTGGTAATTAAATTACCGAACTAACAATCAGAGCCATGTGAAGTTTGCTTCGTGTTATGGGGATTTAGTAGTTGTTCTGCAGTAAGATTACGCTCTATTTTTGATCTGAACTCAAAAGAGATTGTAACAGTTGCATGAATTGAGTGAGAGTGGAACTGGATACACCTCTACTAGAAAGGTGCATTGTCGTCGAACAGCTAACGTCGGCATTGAGGACGGAATGGCAACAGCCCCCCCACCGTTGAATCCCATAATCAAATTCGCGAGACGAAACCCAGGAAAACTTTACGTACAGTAGGCCTATATCATAAACCAACCTGTATCAATGAAGGCAAAGAGGTGCACTCAGTGTACGATTGGGGTTTGTAGGAGCACTAGACTTTAATATATAGAATGGGTTCCTAAAGGGGACCTTAAAACCGAGAATGAGGGATGCAATGAGAAGACGGGAGGATGAGCTCGTTAGGTCCATTACAGGAATGAAAGTTGTTGGAAGCACCCGGGGTAGGTGGCGACCAAAGCGGACGTGGGAGCATGTTGTCCGTAAGGATATGGTAGTGTGTGGGATAGACGGGGGCCTGGTAGGTGATAGGCGGGAGTGGAGGGCTAGATCCCGCAGTCCCGACTTTACAACAGGCGGGATAAAGGCATAATAATGATGAAATGTAGAAAAGCTTCAGACCAAAATAAAGATGAAATAACGCTTAAAGTTAAATAACATCAGATCCTGTTAGGGGCCCTAGAACCAGACTTGTGTCTTCTGAACTGTACGTAAATCCGGAATTTTATTCAGTTGAAGTTTTAATTCAGTGCCTTAATGTGTTAATTAAAATAGTAAGTCCTTGACTTTAATTTTTGAGCGTGACATTGTTGAATCACCTACTTAATGTTGTCACAACGCAAATTTCAGATCTTTCATAGGCTCTTTCGGTGGATTCATTCACCCCCTAACTCAGTGCTAAATAAAAGGCAGCCGAAAATAGACAGTGCTGTCAGCGATTATGACTTTGTTTCTTCATTGTATGATCCAGAAGATTCAATTTGAAAGACGATTAGGAAACGCTTGCTATGATATGTAATGACTTGTGACGCAGGTATCTATTTCGCACCTGAACTCGTCCTTGGACTTGTGACTTTCGATCCTCAGCATAAATACTGGCCAGTTTTGCCGTAAGTTGACGTCATGTCTTGTAAATCTTTAAAAATTGACACATTACGCGACTAAATCACTGTAACATATGAATATACTGGTAAAGGGGGGTCGACTCATAAAAAGATAGGGCTTTATTCAACCCATGGTCTACAGAAGAAATGGGCTTATTATTAGCTAAATTGGCAGTATGCTCGGGTGGTGCTCAATTTTCTGTCTTTTACGGAGTGCATTTGTCTTCATGTGATTGAGATTTGTCTTGGATTCATTGGGCATGCCATACTGTACATAAAGGAGAGGAGGAGTTGATGAAATGTATTGAAAATACAGAGTACAGATAGAAGATACTTTGTTCCGGACATTGTTGGAGGTGAGTATTGGGCTAGAGAAAACGCCAATTGCACTTTCCTTATGAATGACGTTGTCCACTGATTTGACTTAAAAACAGGTGACATCATCGTCTTGTTTAGAAGACGACAAAACCACGCTGCATGTTTTATCACCGATCACCTGACTTTTAATCTGTTGCTATTTATACAAGAAGTATGCAATTTATTTCCTTGTTTTTAAGTCAAATCAACGTTACTCTTAACTCTTTACAGCTGTGGTTGACCTTTCAGAACGTGACGACAGGACCCAACTATAACTCTTTACTTCTGTAAGAATTATTGGGAAGGTTTGTGCCCCAGGTGTTCACTGCTCAGTTGAATGACAAATAATGCTAAAGCGTTGTGTCCTACACCCCTGACATAGGGTATAGCTTAGTGTGAAAAGAAAAACTACGACAAGAAAATGGTTAAAACTATTACAGGCGGTGCATTCTTAGGTTGGCAGCCAGTGCATAAAATATTGTCCATCAGATAGCTCATGTGCCCCAATGGAACAAAATAAGCGGGGAGAAAGGGATTAGTGATGATGATTCCTTGAGAGCCAAAACACTGCACTTAGAACGTTTAAATATGATCAATTTTATTGAATTTATAATTTTAATAACATCAGTTCTACAAGTTTGAATGATATTTATGTATGTTACAATACTACTTATAAATACAGAACTATTTAAAAGTGATTTACAAGATTTTCTTATCAAACAAACAGCGTGTATGTCATTAAAAAAAAACGCGACAGTTGTTAGTCCTTATTAAGTCTGGATTGAATTTAAAATGTCCATTGTACGTTTTCAAGATTCGGCAAATTACATTGCATGTTACAGGAACATCTACATTGCATTCAACAGAGGCACACTGACTATTAAAATAAACTTTCAAATGTCAATCCTAATTCTTTAAGTTGGTACTAGTTTAAATCGAAAGAACTAGCAGATAAAAGAGTCCGAAAACTGAGTCACGTGGTAAAAAAACCATAATTTAACATTTGTTATGGGCATATGCCCATAATATCCCACCTCATCTCACTACCAATGTTTTTCCTTGTTCACATATCTGTTGATGTAGTCTCACAATACATTTAAAAAAAATATGGCCATATTATTTCGATATTTTTTCGAAATATGTTTATAAAGATCGTATACTACTTATTTATGCGTTAATACTGTTTGTCCACCAGACCTGGATACCTTAAACAGCATGCACTGCATGAAGGAGACAAGGGGAAAGCACTTCAGTATGGCAGGTCGTCTCATTTTTGACACTCTTCACTGCAGGACTATGTTTATTATTGGATGTGGGCCACTAACTACGTAGGCGAGATATCAATCCAATCCCATACAGGCCTCAAGATAGCAGTGTACTATCTGGTAACATGGTTGACAATCATGAATTTGCATAGTGGCGTAACAAGTTAACAACTGCACTTACTGATTACAAATATTGTGACGGTGTGTAGGAGGAATTACAAGGAATACGTAAGTTATGATAAAATTCTATTGATCTCTTTGGTAAATAGGAAGTTAAGCCCCCACTGTTTGTAACGTAGAGCCTCTCTGTTTCAGAGATAAAGCTGATGGCACGGAGCTACATCAGAACTTGTAATTGCCTTAAAAGATAAAGCTACACATAAATACTGTAATGTCTGGATAGCAAATGAGAAATCATTTGCTATTGAGAACATCTGAAATTAACATCATTGCATCCATCAACGTGAGATGAAAACTGTAACTCTAGATTTGGTGGAAAATGCTTTCTACATTTTGGACAAACTAGTAGCCATCTAGTTTTTCGTGATTCGTTGGAATCCACACTCTGCATGTCATGGCTTCTGGATGCTAATGAAGAAGTTGATAGTGGAGATGAAAGTGATAGTGAATCATTGGATGAAAGTAATGATGATGGGGTATCGTTATCATATTCAATATCTTGTCTTGAATGAAGATTATTCACCGATGAATACCGTGGTAATGCCTGACACTGTAAAAAAAAAGACACGTGAATTAACCTTTGAAAATATGGCGTTGATAAGATTTCAACTAACATTTCAAAAATATTTGTTAGATAAAAATATAACGTTTCCAAATTATGCCGTGATAACAAATGTAATAATCGATTTAAGGTGCTGGCATTTTACAACAATAAATTGGGGCCAATTAGAATTTAATCAAAGATTGTTTCTATCTCCCCTCTCTCCCTCTTCCTCTCCCCCCCCCCCCCCCCCCCGGGAGCGACGACTTGCGTTGGACACACCAGTTGTCGTCTGATCACTGAAGTTAAGCAGCGCAACCCCAGCTAGTACTGACATTGGTTGGCGCTTGGGAAAACTGGGTACTGCTAATACCCAAAAAATCGTTGCATTAGTGTAGTGTCTGTGCAGTCTCTGCATGAGAACTATGCTGTGGACGGGACTCTAATGACTTTTGTAGTTGAAGGGACCTAAAACACCAACAACAACAAAATCTCCATCTCCCTCTTTCTCTCTCTTACCACAACCTCCCAGAATGTTGCTTTGACTTTTGAACCCGTTCCAGGTTTTTGCCTAGCTTAAAAATCTGCATCATGACGAATGTCTCGTCTCTCATGAGTGCTAATTTAAGGTCATACGTGATACTAAAAAGATGCATTGGGGTAAAAGTAAGGACAGAATTTGCTTAGGCTCATTTTTAAAATTCAACCAATAAGCAGAGGATGTAGAATATCGTGAGGACATGGCAGTGTGTGGGGTGAACGGGGATCTGGTGGGAAATAGACGGGAGTGGAGAGCTAAAACTCGCAGACCCGACCCCGCTACAGGTTGGATAAGGGTATGATGATGGTGATGATGAAGCAGAGGATGTAGAAGGTGCAGAGAGATGCGATGTATAGAGGAAGATGAAGTCTTGTTCATTTCTGTTATACTAATGGGTTGGGAAGTAAGCCAAGCAGCCATAACAGGCCGATCTCTTAGGAATAAACGACTCTGAACTCTCCGAACCTGAGTCTGCTTAAGCGAAATAGTATCTAAAATGATTTTCAAGTGTCACAATTCTTTTTTCAATGGATATCATTTAAATACTTACGGGTAATACAAGAATTTCGTTAGAAAGTGCTGCTCGTTGAGTCCTTTGCAGTTGGGCCACTTTACAAAACACACCATCTCGTCTACTACTACTTTGACAAGTGCAAACATATACCTTGATTTGTTTATGTTTCTTTTCCAATTCAGCCATCTATAAGATAATAAAATGCAATATTTGCTATATACACATTTAGGTATGCAGGTGCAAATATAGAGGCAAAAGCAAACATTGAGAACGCAGTAGACATTAACACGCACAACAGCATTGAGTGAGGAAGACTTTCCTTTGGGTCTGCAACTTTTTAGGGCCCGAGGACAATAAAAAGCAATGCGTTAAGGTAACCTTTACTTCTTTCCCTATTTATTTTCTTGCCTATAATTGGGTCGGATGCTCAAGAATCTGGGATTTCAAAAGGAGTGCAGAATTTTTTCTGCAGAGTAAAATTAATCCTTTTTCAATTTTCTCTGTGCGGCCAGGTTGCGTTGGACACACCAGTTCCCGTGAGATCACTAAAGTTAAGCAGCGCAAGCCCACGTAAATACCAACATGGGTGGTTGATAAAGAACGTTGGGTGCTGCAAATAAACCCTTCCTTTCGTCCTTTCACCTACCTCCTCATCTGCCTCCTAAGGGTTCGACCTGTTACTCCCCAACCCACGAAACTAATCCAGTGTTTGCTCAATCCAGTGTTTACTCTCTGACATTGCACCCCTTGACTGCCAGTTCGCCTCTTTTCAAGGTGAGCTGAGTGTCCACTCGAGTATCACAATCTTTTGGGCACCTTATATGACATACAGTAGAATCCCGTTACATCGAACCTCAGGGGACCGTGAAAAATACTTCGATATATCCGAGTTTCGATATATCCAATTCCGGAAATTATATAGTTAAAATTTACGTTTTCGCAAATGTAAATGTCCCGCTATAATAATATCTACGATTTCTATTTTAGGATAAAATATTAAGATCATCCTATCATCATCGTCATCATCATACCCTTATCATGCCTGTGGCAGGGTCGGGTCTGTGAGTTCTTGGTCCCCATCCACCCCCCACACTACCTAAAATATTAAGATTAACAATGTAAAAAAACAATAAGATCATAACATAAAGGAGTTCTATTCTAATTCACTACACTGCAAGCAGCGTTATTTGGCAGTGGAGAGACTAACTCTCATTCCTACAAAGGATTCCGTAGAACTCCTAAAACCCTGTTGTGTGAGGTTTAAACCCGCAACTTGTGCAGCCAAGTTGCGCTGGACACACCAGTTCTCGTGAGATCACTGCAGTGGTTGGTAAAGAACTTTGGGTGCTGCAAATTTCCTCTCTCCTATATTCACTGCCTGCCTCCTCATCTCCCACGAGCGGCCTCCTAAGGGTTCGTCCTGTTATGGCTGCTTGGCTAACTCCCCAACCATTAAATGAATCCAGAATCCCTAAACTATAATTGTTGCGTCCCTCTACAATACTTGCAATGGTGGTCTTTCTTTTCAGGAAGCCCTCTACTTTATCCTCTCTAAAGTTATCCCATTGACAAATGTTCCTTGTCAAAAAGGACCAGTAGTATGAGTGTCTGCGCCCTTATCTCCATCAATTTATATATATGATCCTTTCTCACCTTATACTCAGCCAGGGACACACTTCCAACCAGAGTGGTATGTGTGGGCTGCCAAGTCAATTGCAGTGATGAAATAAAAACCTTTAATTCTAGGGGTTTCGTGAGTCGACATAGTTTGAAGACCTTGGTCTAGATGGTGTGAGACCCGGTCTATAGTCCCTGTCGACCAAAGTCAAATACTATATTTAGGATACTTCGATATATCCCATAGGCTTCTGATCAGAGGGACTGAAAATCACCTTCGATATAACCGAGATTTCGAAATAAACGAGTTTCGATATATCAGGGCAACTTTCCTATTGATTAACATTATGTAAGGCGGGACCGGTGCTTAAACTTCGATATAGGCAGAATTTCGATATAAGCGAGTTCGATATACCGAAGTTCTACTGTATTTGGGTTAGTGAGATTCGTATTTTATCAGGAACTCTGAGAAATCGAGATGCGGCATATTGTATAATCAATACAAAATTAAAACTAATTCTTGCACTAGGGAATTTGGCAGCAGTTTTTCAGGCTCAATATTTACTAATTCAGTACAAATATCACTTACTTTCTTACTAAGCTTTATGTTTTCTTCCAAATAATCCTTAACTTTAAGTACAGCATCCACTTTTTCTCGTCTTTCGGCTTCAAAATCTTCCGCTTGAACTTTAATCTGCAAAATTATTTCACTGCTGCCCCAGAAACAACTAATGAAGTATTTCATGATTGGTGTTATAAGCTATTACCTGGAATTCCAACAACTCTATTTTTTCGTTGAAATCTTGTTTCACTCCTAATAATTTATCATTTAATTGCCTATATCTTTTTTCACTCTCTCCTAAATCGTTTAGCAGGACGTCATTCTCGCATTTTAAATATCCATTGTTTCCTAGAAAGGAACTTGTATTGGACTGATTTTTAACACTCATGTCGACGAGTTCCTTCTGTTGCAATTCTTTGATGGTTGATAACAATTTTTGAACATATTCTTGTCGCTCTTGATTGTACTTTTGCCAACGTTTGTTAACTTCAGTAACCTGAAATTGAATTAAATTATATAGAATAATATTAAGGCATCAAGAAGGAACAAACTGTTTTTGATCACTTGGTGTCATCTAGTGTGGTTAGGCCACAAAAAATATAAATTATATTAGTACCACTTTATAAAATGTTATATCTCTTTTAATACTCTATTAAAAGCATCAACTTAAATTTGTTAAGGATCATATTCCCTTCTTATTGCAAAATGTAAAATAGATCCGGGATATTATGAAAATAATTCTACTGCCTAGTTTCTGAATTTTGTTCGGTATAAAATTAGATCATAACATCCATGACACATTCAAAATAAAAACTTACATCGTGAATAACGGATCTTAAACGAATATTTTCCTCTAATGTTCTCTGAAGTCTTGATTTCATTTCTTCATAGTCATCTGACCTTTTGACAACTTGTATTCCCTACATAATAAAATCAGGAGAAATTATTCCATGGGCAAACAATTGTTTCCTTCACCACTGAAGTATTTACTGTTTATACTTTATATACTGTAGTTGTGAGGAAAATGTAGCTAAATTTCTACTGGCGGCGATAATGTTAATGTTATCAGATATAACATACAGTGGCTCGAAGTGAAGATGACACACTACACCCAAAAATAGTTTTTGTGCTTATTGTTTTTAATTATCACGATTAAATTTCTAAAAATAGTTAATGTCAGCGGCATGCTTTATGTTACATGCTTTCCAATGTTAATATAGTAACAAATAAGCAGCAAATAAATATTGTAATAGAAAATGAATTGGGGAAAAAATGTATAAATCCATGTCAAGGTGACAGTGAAGCGGTTCACAATTAAAGATATTAGAGCACTTTGTTTATACACTTTGCAATTATTTTTGTTAACCAAAATTTGTAGTTGTGCTTGCTTTAGTTCAGGACAAATTCTGCGTTTTGAAATGGAAATTCGTATAGCAGGAAAATCAATAAGACTGATAGAAGAAATGGCTAAGAAGTCACGCATCGTTCAGAGGTATCAAAATGATAAATTGTTGGTAAAGTTAACAAGAGCTTCAACAAATGGCTTTTCGTCAAAAACAGCAAAAAACTCAATGGTAGTGCCCCGTCCACTTCGTAGTTCTAATGCAGAGACTGCACAGACACTAAGCTGATGCGACGATTTTTGGGTATTAGCAGTACCCATTTTTCCCAAGCGGCCACTCATGTTAGTACTAGCTGGGGTTGCTTTGCTTAACTTCACTAATAAGACGAGAACTGGTGTGTCCAACGTAATACAGCCACTTCCCCCTCAAGTAAGTGTTCTGAAACAGTGATAAGATTGAAAGAAAAGCACTTCTATAAAAACGTTATTCGTGTTAACGTGTGAAGTTTTCGAAGAAAATTAAAAATAAATGCCAAGATAGAGTGCTCTTCATCGATGGAACAAATCAGAAACAAAATTACAATTCTGAGGATTTGTTTCATTTCAGGAAATGCTTTATTTGGGGAACTGTTTTATCTCGCGATGAAAGTAATTGTAACATGTTTTAATCTGATGGGTAATATCCAGTGAGGAACACAATAACGAAATCCTTAGCCTCCTGTAAGTTTTGGAGGTTGCGGAGCAGGTATCTGCAGCTGTATGTCACCTAAAGCAGAAAATTTGCATCTCATTGAAGCATTTATGAACAAACAATGTATGCCTTAACATTAAAATTATGTTAATAAAGCAAAAATTCCTATTTAACGATTATAAGACCCGTCGCGGTGGTGCAGTGGGTAGCAAGCTCGGTACCCAAGTCAGTAGTTCTAGGCTCGATACTGGACCGAGGTGGGTTGACTTCTTTCGGGCGAAAGAGAGGCCCCTGCACCTTCCTTCGGATGAGAAGTAAAATTGAGGTCCCGTGTGGTGTACGATGGCATTTGCATGCAAAAGAACCCTCTCAACTATGCTACGGGTAGATGACATAAAAATTGCCAGGTGTATGAGCTCGCTTCCGGGCGTCCGTGCAATGCCCCAACGAACAGTAGACCGATAGGGGTTGCAACTTTGGTCGGCAACCGACTGTGAAAAACACTCCAATATGTTATGTTGCACTACCGGGTTGAAGATTAAGCCAAGCAGCCATAATAGGAAGTAGGTTAGGGGGTGTAGGAGAGAGGAAATTTGCAGCACCCATGTTGGTACTAACGCTGGTTTGCATTGCTTAACTTCAGTGATCTCACGAGAACTTGTGTGTCCAATGCAACTTGGCCGCACTGCCTTTGTGCCCATTCAGAGAGACAAAACGGGTACCCGCGACGCCCATAGGCGGGAAAAGGGTTAGAAGTTGCTTTTCTTTTTGCTTTTAGGATAATGATCATAAGACATTTTAGCTGTCAAAGAATTGCGCTGGTATAAGTGTCTTTAAGTCATTCAACCAATGGGAAACCTTTGGCCCAAACCCGACAATTGAAATAAAAACATTCAATTTCAAACAAAAAATGTAGTACCACAAAAGACGGAATAAGATAACCCGCAGTGCACCAAAAAAAAACATGTGAAATGTAATCCAAGCAGCGATGTTGTAGATTCCACAGCTAATCAATTTTACAGTAAAAACTAATTTTATATACTAGTAATAATTTCATTTTACCTTAAAAGTCATTTTTGTTGCTTTCAAATGTATTTATAATAATATTGCATTTCATTTAAAGTTTTGACTACTTTAGAAATTTAATTGGGATAAGTTTTTTGGTTCACTTTTGTACAGTATATCATTTTCACTTTGAGAGTGAGTTTTTTTTTTTACTTTTCTTCCTCAACCATATCAGTTGGAAAACCAATCAAAGCTTAAGTGAGAAAAATATTGAGTTATCACTGATATACGGTAATTCCCAGGTAATAGTCGCAATAAAAGTTCTGGTTAAGCACAGTTCTGGGTAAGCATACAGTATTTATCACAACCTAAATCTAGAAATGCCCTAGAAATACCCTAGGGTATTTATATTTTTGGCCATTTCAGTGTCGTTTAAAAATTCACTTCACTTCAGGTCGTCAGTGTCTTAAGTGTGTCAAGCTTAAGTTCAGTGTCTAAAAATTCAGTGACAAGGAACTGTGCAAAAACTGTATTTCATACTGTATACAGTATTTTATGTGACATTTTTATTTTATGAAAAGGGGGAAAACGTTTTTCCTCAATGTTGAAATTATTTAATGAAAAGCTACAGTATCTTCTCCATATCCGTAATTTCAGACAGCTCTATTTTATGAGTTTGACATTTTGATTTTTTTTAAATTAATAGTGAGCATTCAAGGTTGTATGTTATTATAAGATGTTTAACTATATACTGTAGCTACCATTCAAGGTTTAATTCGCAATATATTCATCTGCTTATAAGAATGCTGATATAGGCAAGTACAATGCACTAGGAAACCACAGTTTAGGGTATTGAGTGTGGGTGCTGATCCCTCAATAAAATCTTGAAGGGGAGATTTGAAATAAATTTGTGTTGTGACCTTGAAGACTACATATTATTGAAGCATGTTTGGATATCTTTCAAATAACATGCTGTATTTATTTCATTTGTTCACCAGACACCTTTGCAAGCCACAAACAATTTAAATTGACATCCCTTAATATACGAACCCTGGACAACTCTATTTACTTTTTTTTAGGTTCATCGTTGTTAGTCAACACGAGGGTATCTAAAGCTATAATCGTGTAGAAAACCTACTGCAGTATCCTCCAAACGAGACTTGCCTACATATGCCAACTTCCTTATACTCTGTTGCATTCATGTGATAATATCCAATCACATTCGTGAAATTTGGAGGAAAAGCGACTATCTAACAATTAACAAATCAAACCATGCAAGTGGCTTACTACAAGATTACTCAATCTAATAGCATACTGTAAATGGGCCACGTCATTGACCTACCAACCGTTGTTCTAAAATGATTATATTGTATGTTATTGAATTACTACTAACGCATTTTCATTTAGTAAAAATCTCAAAGAGGTTTGTCAACATTACAGTATTTGTGGGTCATTTTCGATTATTAAAAATCGTGGTATCTACGCCTAAAATTGAGGGCATAGAACTTGACAGTTATTGAGTGACATTGAGGAAAGGAAGACGACGTGAATGGTTGCGCGATTTCATGTCACAACTCTACTTATGGACATCCAGAAGGACAAAGTAGAAATCAGAGCCACTGCGCAAATGTCAGGTTGAGCTCAACATATGGGGGCATTTGGAATCGCAGGTGTGATTTCGGTCGAAGGAGATTGCTCCTCTCGAGTGATCTGGAAATCTCGAGTACACATCGGTGAAATGGGAAGTGACGCCGTGTGGTGTTTTACCACACCACCTGCTCAGAAACATAAGTGAAACAGAAACGTGGTCCCTCAGAGGTGCAGAGCGGCGAATTGCGTTGGACACACCAGTTCTCGTCTGATCACTGAAGTTAAGCAGCGCAACCCCACCTAGTACTGACATGGGTGGCCGCTTGGGAAAACTGGGTACTGCTAATACCCAAAAATCGTCGCAATAGTGTAGTGTCTGTGCAGTCTCTGCATAAGAACTATGTAGTTGAAGGGCCCTAAAACACCAACAACCCTCAGTGGTGCAGTGGTTCTAGGTTCGATCAAGGACCAAGGTGAATGGCTTCCTTCAGTTGTTTGTTTGTTGGTGTTTTAGGGCCCTTCAACTACAAGGTTATTTAGAGCCCCGTCCACAGTGCAGTTCTTATTCAGAGACAGCACAGACGCTACACTAATGCGACGATTTTTGGGTATTAGCAGTACCCAGTTTTCCCAAGCGGCCACCTATGTCAGTACTAGCTGGGGTTGCGTTGCTTAACTTCAGTGATCGAAAGAGAACTGGTGTGTCCAACGCAATTCACCGCTCCCGGCTTCCTTCAGGCGAGGAGGCCTCTAGTGCACCTTCCAGTGGTGGTGGGTACGATGTCATCTGCAGTAAATGAATCCTTACTGAATAGGGTAAATTATACGTGTGATTCAATAAAATTGCCAGGTGAGGGGGCTCACCCTCGAGTGTTAGTGATGGGATCGTACCTCAACGAAAAAAAAGCAGACGGAATATAAACATAGGTAATGCACCAATATCCTTCTCTTCTTTAAGCAGGTAAAAGTTTAATAGTGATGCGAGAAAGATAAAAGCAGGGCTAGGTGAATGAATATATGGGCGAATTGTTGGCTGATGGTTTTACATGGCTAAAGCTGACGGTATGCCAAACCCTTTGAATCGCCTCTCACAACCAGATATGCATTTTCAAAAGATGAATTCAAATGAATAACTATCAGTCCTGAAATAGATAACGACACTGAGACGGCTGGCCTCCTTCAATCTGAAGCAGAGTGCAAATGATTCATCATGTAACATGTCAAAAGTGAGAAAGCCAATAAAATAGTCTCCTTCCAGGATTTGACAATTCCTGCACAACTCGCACTAGAATCCATTTCTTACTAAGGAAAACATTATCGTACAATATCAGAAGTATTTCGAGGTTTTTAAACACCCCAAGCAACTACTTGTCAACGCTGAAATCCGGCTTTGATCCTTGTTCCTTCAAGGCGGCCGGCCACATTTGACCTACATTTTTTTACAGTTTTCCTTGTACACCTCTTCTGGTTCAGTCCCCGTTGCCATATTTCTAAGCTGTTCCTTGAGGGTTATGGAAAAACCTTCAAAATCTTTCCTAGTTAGACGTGCTGGGCAGCAAACTAGGCTGGGAGAAAGTACTGTGACTACAAAAAGCCCACGGCCATTAAAATAAAAACTACAACAAGCAAACAAAAACACACAATCACTCCTATAAAAACGTTGCTGTAATTTTTTAGAAAGGCATTAGAGACCTGTTTTTTAAATATTAGAATAATTGTAATATGATAATCAGCGCGTGCTAACAGTTTAAGATTAAAATATGCAACAGTATAACAAAAAACATTCTGTATGCATGATCACTACAGCAGCCCTGTATATCTTGATCAGCACGTCACCGATGTGTGTAAAGCACGTTCTCTAGAATTAAAATTCAAGTGATAGCAGCCAGCTGACGAACCAACATGAATTTTTTTGAGTGGAATTTTAAGCAATTGACTACCAACCCAATGGAGTAACCACTCTTGCCCCGATGTTTGCTTATCGTTCATCTATTTCCCCCTTTTCCCCTCCACCGAAGAGAGAGGAGGCGGCTACACCTGCGGGAGCGGCGAATTGTGTTGGACACACCAGTTCTCGTCTGATCACTGAAGTTAAGCAGCGCAACCCCAGCTAGTACTAACATGGGTGGCCGCTTTTTAAAATGGGTACTGCTAATACCCAAAAATCGTCGCATTACTGTAGTGTCTGTGCAGTCTCTGCATATGAACTATGCTGTGGATGGGGCTCTTCTTGTAGTTGAAGGGCCCTAAACACCAACAAACAAACAACTAAGCTACACCTGAATATTTTGCCGAACTTCATGTACTGTATATTTATTCCACGTCGTTTTTTCTTGTAACACCCAGCTCGGTGGCGCAGCTGAGTATGCTCGATTACTGCGACAGTGGTTCTAGGTTCGATACTGCATGAGCATCTTTTGGACAAGAAAGAGGCCCCGAGTGCGCGTCGGAGAAAAAGTAAGACCGCGGTGCACGATGCCATTTGCACGTACAGTAAAATAACCCTCTCTACTATGCAA
>JAAFCE010005724.1:11724990-11776402 GCA_013389805.1 Trigoniulus corallinus | reverse complement strand
ATAATATATGACCCACACAAAACAAAAGAGTGGCATCATACTCAGAAGGAAATTATACCCATTTAGCACCGCCACAAAATTTCACCATCATGCGAAGTTCCTTCACCTGAAGAGCTCTGCAAGTTTTCAGAAATTGATCAGCAGATAGTAATTTTCTTGGTAAAGAAAGAGTTAAGAATGCTAAAATAGGAATCTTGCTTTCCGGGGAGGAGTGGATTTTCGACATTTTAATGAAGCCCTGAAACTGAGAAAGGTTAGAAATTAACAGGAAATTCTATGAGTCGACAGAAACGGGGTTCCACTTGGTAATGGCGCCTTATCAAGATGGCTGAGAGAAGTTCACGGATGTGAATGGACTTTGATTCTGTAAATCCATATTTGCATTAGAAATATTTAACCACTTGAGGCCGAACACCTACCAGTGTGCACCTATTGCATATTAACACCGGCTGCCAAAACGCCTACTGTGTTTCGTCACAGTTTTTCCTAGGGTGCAATTGTAGACGTGCAGGTAATATTGACATCTTTATCATCATTTAATTTTATTCTACTATTGCAACTTCGAAAACTTCGCCATTCATTCATGTTCATTTTCGTAATTAAACCCGCCTGATACCCCGGTGAGTGCAGTTCAACCGAGGACCCAATAACATACAAGATAATAACATGATAATGAAACAAAGAACTCATTTTCTTGGAATTTTATATCAATTTTGTAGAAGTAATATCCCGTACTCGTCTCTTGTTGATCTCAAGTATTCGTGAGCCTAATCAAACATTAGATCCACTGATAACACCAACGGGATGATGTAACACCCTGAAAGTTTTAAGGTGGAAAATTAAGAATTAACGATCACTGTAGTCGTGCATGCTCCTAAGAACAGTGGTATGCCTAGGGAGCCTTCAGAAGAGATTCCTCTCCTACTCCTGGTCAATAGTTGATAAATGTCCCAACCTTCCCTAACAATTAAACTACAGGGCATAAGACTACCGTGCCAACCTCCTTCGCCTTCTTTTTCTTCTCTTACTAATGGATATCTTGTGCTCATTGCCACACTAAACTCTGTCATAGGTGAGAACTGGGTTAGTAGTACAGTGAAAGGAGTGCTGGACGTGTCCAGCATAAAAAAGTCAATCTGATTTTCCTTGTCTCATTTAGTAACCTAACATTTGATTAAATAAATTACATAAATATACAAAAGATAACTTAGCAGTCCACAGCGAGTGGGGAAGTGGCATCTATCTAGTGTGCAGGGAGTGGGGACCTCATGGTGCTATCATCTTGTCTTCCTCACAAACATCTGTTGTCCTGCTCATTAGTCCAATGCGTATGGTTCACTGTCCACGGTGACAGAGGTAAATGACGGACATTATTGTCTGTTAATTATCCCGGTGGTCTATTCTTTTGCTTATAGTGACCGCATGCAAGAAGTTGCATGACTTTTGCCTTATTAGTCATGTCCAGTATTCCGAGTAGTAGTCTTGGGTTGCAGTGATACAATCCACACATTCACCAACGTCACTTTACCACCTTCTAGTACAGTGGTTCTAAAACTAGTCCAAAATTTCAACTAAGTGACCCCTACACGACCACTGAGTTGAAATTTTGGACTATTTGTGATTATTGCCAAGCCCTCATCCCAATTAATGTAGCTTACATTTGATGTTAGTCATCAATTGTAAGCTACATTCATTCGGATCTACCGTTTTCTGAATAAATAATTGTTTGTCACAAAATATTTTAGTAATAGTAGCCCATACGTTAATTTTAGTTAACTTAAAAGGACCCGCGAGCCATATAAAAGAATTGAAAGGAGGCTGCCGCACAAGAAATCCTAAAGCAGTTTGAGAACCACTGTGTTAATGTGGACAGTTTGATTTAGCGTATTTAAAGGTCATTATGGACCACAAGATACAAGTCCAGCAGTCACCACTTGCTTACCACTTGGCATACAATTTCCGTAAGTTGTCCCCCAAAATTGAACCTAGTGCAGACTGAAAATATGCTTACCATGCGCCTCAATTATTTAATTTTTTCGCGTACCACTAAAACATTCAGGAGCGTTCCTCAAGTTGGAAAACGCTGACTTATTCAAAATACTGCCCTTCTAATTCAAATGTCTAATGGCTCCATTATCAATAACTTGGCAAACGTCAGGTAAATTTGATTTTGCGGAAAACACTATGAAGAATAACAGGTAAATTTATGAAGTGCTTACCTGTGACCAAAAAATTGCTTCTATAATTTCGTTCAATAACTGAAAAGCCATGTTGTTTTTTCAGCGTCCACAATTACAAAATGATGTTTGTTTGTAGCTCGTCAATGTCACATATGTGATTGTGTGGTATAGGCCCCCCCTACTCTCAATACTTTTCCGAGGAATTGGTAACATGGAGGTTTAATAAGTTATCTTGTTTGGTTATGTTATTATCGTTGTTGGTTTAGTTTGTGTATGTTTGCGTTACCTTCGATGTATTGCGAAATTCTTGTTAGATTTTTTTTCGTCTCTTTTTCAAGAAAGATATTAACGTCATAAACAACGATTGTCACTCATCTAACTGAGAATAATTTGTTGGAACCAACTACAGTTTGTTGACGGAAATTATCACGATTATCTTTCCGTTGTCAACTTTATAAAAACAATGGCGCCTTAGGACTACGAATGATATGATGGATTTTTAGTAAACTCCGGATTCCATATCCTTACTATTCATTCTCACAGTTTGTCTGTTTGCTCGCTCATAGGTCCAATCCGCGCCAGCGCCGGACTCTGCAGAAAATTAGACCCACGAAAGAGCAAGAAAAGGGCCATAGCAACAGACCACTGCCAAGCATATTTCGCTCCAAAAACAAGCTAGAGACAAATCTCGCTACTGTACTAAGGTAATATCCGTGTACAAGAGTCCTTTTATACGCAGTGGTAACATCGTACACGCTACGCAGGACCAGGTCCTTATTTTCTATTCAGTGGAAGGCGACCTGAGACTTCCATTTAGCCCGAAATTGTTATCCACCTTGGGCTGTGCTCCTCGGCTCCTGTTGTCCACCTCCGCATGCTCGAAAATGCTGTCCACCTAAGATCGAACCTATGATTAAGTAATCACCAGTCCAACATACGTTATCTCCGAGCTGCTGAGATGAGCTAGAGCAGTGTTCCACAACCGGTAGTCCGCGGACCGTTTTAGGGTCTGTGGGTTTTGTTTCGAGGGTCCGCGAGGTTCAAAATTAAATGTTTACATTCATATATTTATATAAAATTTGAGGAAAGGGTTCGATTTTGAAAATACTTGTTTTAAAATCAATTTTCATCACGGGGGGTTCCGCGAAACTTGAGACATACTTTCAGAGGTCGACACGGAGCTAGACGACAATGTCTGGGCCAGGGTGCCCACTTGATCCATTGCTTCATGTGGGCGATCTACTGGACGTTATTTTTACTCAGTTGACTAATGACCTAGTGCTGCAACTCCTTTTTTATTTAACCTCTGCCTATTTTCATCGTCGCGGCAATTTCTTACACAGATCAGATAGTGCACTCCTACAGCTGGGTTTGTTGTTTGTGTTTTAGGGCCCATCGACTTCAATGGTCACTAGGGCCCCACCTACAGCTGGGGAACTTGCCGACTGACACCAGAATTTCATTACATTTATGTGAAAATGGGGGTCATAATTCCCATCTGACAGAAGATGCTATTGAATCTCCTCTCTTGACCAGCATCGAAACTGCAATCTCGAACGCATGATTCAAGCACGCTATCTCTGCCCCACTGAGACAGGTTCGTAGTTTATGTTTGTACCAGTCATGGTCAGAACCGGAATGAATAAATACAGTATGTCAATAAGGAACCTGCAGTATTCCTTATCCTTGTCTAGTAATTTCGTGCGCTTTTCCTGGTAAAGCTCACTGACGAGTAATAGGCGTGACATTTTTTTATTAATGACATGTCATGATATAAATAACAGGAGAAAAAGGAAATAGTTAAATGGTGGTAATCAGAATATCAAAATTAAATGATGAAGACATCACAATATTTATTAGTCTACTAACTCTTTTACCACTAAGAAAGATTAAAGAACCAGTATTTCCAGTTATCAAGTTAGGATATTAAAAAAAAATAGAGCGGAAGAGCGGTGGAAGGAAGGTGAACATCAGGAATTCACAAACTGCAATTTCGACAGACATTATTACATAATTAGCTTCCTGATCAGTGTCACCACCCTTTTAGAGTTTTAGTCATAGTTTTCAATCATGCAATCTACATTAAGCTGAAAAGTACAGTATACAGCAGTGATTCTCAACCACTGTGCCGCGGCACTTTAGTGTGCCGCAAGATCGGGTACCCATCTTGTCCCTCTGACTGGACAAAAGGGCGATATATTGGGCAGTGTTTTCCCACAGCCGGTTGCCAATGAAAGCTGCAATTCCTATGCTATTTATCGTCTTTCTACTGTTCGTTGGGACATTCCACCGAAGACGGGGGGGGGCGAGCTCCTGCACCTGGAAATTTTGGTCCTCTACCCGTTCCATATAGAGAGGGTTCTTCCATGTGCAAATGCCATCGTACACCACACGGGACCTCGGTTTTACTTCTCACCCGAAAGAAGGTGCACTCAGGGCTTCTCTCTCGCCCGAAAAAAGCCAACCCACCTCGGTCCAATATTGAACCAAAAACTACTGTTACACAGTTGCCGAGGCAAGTTTTTGCATAGGGTTAGGTTACAACTTATATATTTTCTTTGGCGTTTGTGTACCTAGAAATGTGTCGTTGCTAGTGTGCCGCCAAATTTTGAAATTAGTAAAAGTGTACCGTGGCGAAAAAAAGGTTGAGAATCACTGGTATACAGTGAGGTAGGAGATTCGGTCCTACACGAGGTCAATGTTTTGATGACAAGGAAATTTTCGAGTGTAGCTTTGGTAAGATGTGTAAATTGAGCCGAGGTCCTTCAAGAGGCAAGAGCAGCAATACAAAGATATAAATAACAAATAAAAATCTTCCCCCTCCCCCAAATGACCTGCAGAGGATCCTAATCTTGTAATGACCTAAAGGAAAGAACACATTTTGGCATCTCAAAACGTAACATGCCTCCCTAGGAAGCTTAAAGCGCAATTTCAGTCTCGGGCGAAATAAGGAAACCTTCATTTGATTAGTTGAATGGGTTGTGGAGTAAGCCAGGCAGCCATAACAGGATGACCCCTTAGGAGGCTACCCGCGGGTGATGAGGAGATAGGTGAAAGGATGAAGAAGAGGGTTTATTTGCAGCACCCAACGTTCTTTACCAACCACCCATGTTGGTATTGACGTGGGCTTGCGCTGCTTAACTTCAGTGATCTCACGGGAACTGGTGTGTCCAACGCAACTTGGCTGCACTTGGCTGCAACTTTAGGAACCTTCAACTGCAATGGTCATTAGATCCCCATCCACTGCATAGTTCTAATGTAGCGTCTGCACAGACTCTACACTGCTACGATTTTTGTGTACTAGCAGTACCCTGTGTTCCCAAGTAGCCGCCCATGTTAGTACTAACTGGGGTTGCGTTGCTTATCTTCAGCGATCAGACGAGAACTGACGTTTCCAACAATACAACCGCTCGCAGGAAGCCTCGAACGTGCCTTCTGCACCATAGAAGTGGTATCATGTGGTGGGCATCATGCCTCTTTCAGGTAAAAAAAGTTTCAATGCAGGTCAAGCAACAAATCTTGCACTTGACAACAGCTATTTTAGTATTAAAACTTTTTGCTGCTTGAAAAGCTTAATCATCTCGAAGACGTAACTGTTGGATCTGATGCGTTTGCAGCTATTGTTTAATTCCCCTTCCCCCAATCTGGAAAAACTGCTCATATCATTAAGTCTAATTATCTACCTTGGAATCTCTTACCTGAGATTACATCATGTTGCAACCAAGGTGTTTCCTATAGCAAGATCGTCCAACTTTTAATGACGTCATTAAAAAACAATTTTATATCGCTTTCATTAACCGCTTTATTTGCATGTAAAAGAAGCCTCTTTATTATGCAACGGGTAGATGAGGCAAAAATTTCCAGGTGTAGGGCCTCGCCCCCTAGCGTCGGGATTCCCCACGAATAGTAGGCCGACGATAAATAAGCATAAGGGTTGCAGCTTTGGTTGGCAACCGGGTGCGGAAAAACACTGTCCAATATATCATCCCTGTGTCCATTCGCGGGGACAAGATGGGTACCCGACCCTACCATAGGCGGGAAAAGGGTTAGGAGTTGCTTTTGCGGTTGTTGCTCATATGAATCCTATTCTTTTCTTGCATTGTTAAAATTACTGTTTTTCACCCGTATGGTTTTTCAGGACACCAAATTGGGGTTATAATTTCATAAAAACCTCGATACACAGTACACATTCTAAGAAATCACTTTTATGCCCCCCACACTGACACTGACTTCATAAACGGTGTTATATTTAGGATCATAACATCATCATCATCATCATACCCTTATCCCGCCTGTGGCAGGGTCCGGTCTGCGGGTCGACTGAACACGCTCTAACTGGGGGAGCCCCAGCCAGGCGTCTGGAATATTGGCTGAATAGTCTGTGGGGGATGCCGGCCTGCCATACTTGTTTTAACATCGCATTATACAACAAAAATAGAAATTTTGGCAGGTAAATTAACACTTTGTTGGTTATAATATTTCATGGTGTCTGACCTATTGCACAATATGGCACTTGCACGTAAAAGAACCCTCTCTACTAAGCAACGGGTAGATGAGGCAAAATTTCCAGGTGTAGGAGCTCGCCCTCTGGCGTCGGTAGCATTCCCAACGAACACTAGACCGACGATAAATAAGCGTAGGGGTGCAGCTTTGGCCGGCAACCGGCTGCAGAAAAAACTTGTCCATTCAGAGGGACAAGATGGATACCCGACCCTGCCATAGGCGGGAAAAGGGTTAGAAGTTGCTTTGTTGTTCTGGCCTATTGCACAATAACAATAATATTTGTTTCTACCCTTAAGCCGAAAGAATTTAAAAGGCTACTATGAGGTCGCACCAGGAAATATTGCCATGCATCTTTTCCTCTATGTAAAAAGGGTTCTTTTACGTCCAGGGGCGATGTCGTGCACACCGCACGGAACCACGGCTTTATTCCCATCCAAGTAGGAAAGGCACCCTTGAGGTTTCTCCCTTCCTCGAAAGAAGCCATCTTTTCGACAAGGATTGAGCTTGAAATACTGGCCTCATAAGTCAAGGCCGCAGCCCTCGAAGCCTCTGTAAATAGCTTCCATGTTGTCACTTTTTCAATTAGCAACTCCTAACGGGTACGCATTTGTCCCTCTGAACGGACACAGGGTGATATATTGGTCATAGTTTTTTTCTGCAGCCGGTTGCCGGCCAAAGCTGCACCCCTACGCTTATTTATCGTCGGTCTAGTGTTCGTTGGGGAATGCTACTGACGCCAGGGGGCGAGCTCCTACACTGGAAATTTTGCCTCATCTACCCGTTGCGTAGTAGAGAGGGTTCTTTTACCTGCAAGTGCCATCGTACATCCACACGGGACCTCGGTTTTACTTCTTAGCCGAAAGAAGGCACACTCGCGGCTTCTCTCTCGCCCGAAAGAAGTCGACTCACCACGGTCCAGTATCGAACGTAGAATTACTGGCGTAGTTGCCGAGCGTGCTAACCGGCGGGTGTCACTTTTTCAATTGACATATTTAAATGAGATCATATTTGAAATTTTAGACGATATAACAAATCACCTGTGATATGTCTGAGTCTTCGCAATTGCTTTATTGCGTCATTCATATTTTTATATGAATTTTCAAAAGGGATCGTTAATATCTGTGTCTGTTTGACTAGGACTCTTTATCTAATCTGCTGACGGCAAGTGGTAAGTGGGGTTTTCCTAGTTACATTTGTTAAGACAAAAAGTTGTGGCGGCAAATTACTGCATCGAAGTTATTAACACCAAAAGCGACATTTATATTGTACTTTAAAGGGCACATATTTGCATTAACAAATTAGTGGTGGACTTGACGTTGCACTTAAGTCGAGCAACACGATTTCAAAATTTCCTTGGAGAGTCCATGACAAGGAACTACACAAATAACAAAGGGAAAAGTTGGATAGCATTTGAATGTCATGTGCAGGTGGTTTTTGTTAATTGCATTGCACGTGCTTTTCCTCAATGAAGTTTGATTCTTTGATTAGTTTGTGGGTTGGGGTGTAAGCCAGGCAGCCATAACAGGTTAACCCCTTAGGAGGCTGCCCGCGGGAGATGAGGAGGTAGGTGAAAGGAGGAAGAAGAGGGTTAATTTGCAGCACCCAACGTTCTTTACCAACCACCGAAGTTGGTATTGACGAGGGTGTGCGCTGCTTAACTTCAGTGATCTAACGGGAACTGGTGTGTCCAACGCAACTTGGCCGCACGACGCAACTTGGCCACACTTTATCATTTGTTAAAATATCGATTTTGCTGAAGGTAGGAGAAAGTCGAAAGCTTTTTTTTCATTAACGCGTTGATCAATGTTGTAATAACTAGATAATCTGGCATTCAATTGATAGGAAGGAAAGCATGACAAAAATGTCCTATGCGAGACAAGATAGCTGGGAGGAGGGAGGCATCTGCCTTGATGGCTCGGTGGGTTGCATACTTCATGCGTGACCCGGGCGTCCAGAGATGTCTCCAGGCCAAAACGAAATTCTACAGTTTATTAGCGCGTCAAAAAAGCGGTGGATGGTGTCCAAGGGCGGGATAATTTTATCCCACGAGTCCCTCTGTCGTCGGCCCTGGCCAAAAGGAATGGATTTTTAATATCGGGCGAGAGGATTGGCCTCATCTACCCGTTGAGCAGTAGAGAGGGTTCGTTTACGTGCAAATGCCAGCGTACACCTCAAGGAACCTCGGGTTTAATTATCATCCGAAGGGAGGCGCATTCGGGGCCTGCCTCTCTCTTTCGCCCGAACAACTCCAGTGTCCAGTGTCGAACCTAGAACCACTGACGCCGTTACCGAGCACGCCATCGAGGCGGGATAAATTAGATATTAGAGAGTTTTCTGGCTGCGGTTCTATCCGACGTACGCTACGTAATGCAGACGAATTGTCAACTGCGCAGACTCAGACCCTGCATGCGTTTGCGCAGTTCACGATTCGTCTGCATTGCGTAGTGTACGTCGGATAGAACCGCAGCCGGAAAACTCTCTAATAAAGAAGCTAAGTAAATACTACGTAAGATTCCGAGTACAACATATCAGTTTCTAGAATTTGACGTTTTGGAATTTGGGTTACAGCATCCTAGAAAGTTCAACAACTGCTCACTTTTACGGAAGTTTTCATCAACTACTGGTCAACAGTTCGACAACATATGTAAGCACCGATTTCAAACGTTATTAGTTTCCGACATACGTATTAATACTTTGTAATGAGGATGTTTGTTAACTCTACACAGGAATACCATGGATATTCAGGATTTACGATATTTGTTTGGTCAATGGCATGATTAGGATCTTGAGGTCCTTATCAAGTGCAACCTGTGCCTTTTTTCAGTGCAGAGACGATTTGATCTGGTTTGTTTGTTGTTTGTTGCTGTTTAAGGGCTCTTCAACTACAAGGTCGTTAGAGCCCCGTCCACAGCATAGTTCTTATGCAGAGACTGCACAGACGCTACACTAATGTGACGATTTTTGGGCATTAGCAGCACCCAGTTTTCCCAAGCGGCCACCCATGTCAGAACTAGCTGGGGTTGCGCTGCTAAACTTCAGTGATCAGACGAGAACTGGTGTGTCCAACGCAATTCGCCGCTGCCGATTTGATCTGGGCCCCGGATAGATACCATTTTTTTGCACGCCCCTACTACACGACAAATTCTGTGGAGAGGAAAACACTGAGATAATCTGTTTCAGTATCTCACTTGTCTGAGGTCAATGATTTCACTTCTGATGAAAAATACGAAATCGTGGTTGGTCTGTGGAGGTGTAGTACATTATTTGCAGATACATAAAAAAGCTCACCTTGGCGGAGCTCAGTTACTAGCGAGCTTGACATTAAACGTTTATGGCTTGCACGCTCTATCCTCGGTTGGTTTCTTCGGGCGACAAGGAAACCCCAAGTGTCACCTGCACTTAAGAACTCTTACGGGGAACACAGATCCCTGAGGACAAAGCCCTTATGATTACTGCTAGGTAGATAATCACATTTTTCTCAAAAAATGAAATAGATTAGCCAAGTAGAGATGGATACCACTGATGTTGCATTTCGCAATCAATATCATAAGTCTAGCAATTACTTGCTTTTTTTTATCAAAAATAATTTAAAAATTTAATCATCATACCCTTATCCTGTCTATGGTGGGGTCAGGTCTGCGGGTTCTGGCCCTCTACTCCCGCTATCCCCATCCACCCAACGCACTAATATATCTACTCGTACAACCTGCTCCCGCGACTGCTTTGGTCTCACCTTGCCCTGGGTACTTCCAATAACCTTTATCACGGTAATGGACCTAAGCAGCTGCTCTTCCCAGCTTCTCATTACACGCCCATATCACCTAGTCAGTTTTCTCTCTTCTTTTCCGTGATGTCCCCCACCCCAAGCTACCCCTAACACACATTCCTAATGATTTTTTAAATCCTTTCAAGTAATTAAATGTTGATAAAAAAAATCATACTGCAAAAAAAGTTGATCTGAGGACCTCTAGAAGTTTGTTTATATGTTTTGTAGTTGGCCTTGATGACAGTCGAGTCTACTGTTAAATTCAGGAGAATTGTCTTAAATTTTTTAGAAACAAGATGCAATAACTCATCTGTGAGTATTATGGTGTATATTTTGATGTTGAAAGGTCATTTTCATTTTTAACTCGGGGAAAAATTGAATGAAGTCGTGTTTTTGTTCTTGCATAATTCATACTTTCGTCTGCACGGCACTCAAAAATATATACTGTATGCCCAATTACATGTAAGACTCTAAATATTGCAAAGCAAACTTCCTAATGCAATCCATTTAAGCTCCATTATAGTAGTAAAAGGATTAGGTCAAGGCTTGCACTTCTCAATGACAGTAGTATTTACACTTCATAGTACATCAATTTTTCTTAATATTTTTATGAGTATTTTCTTAACAGGGGGTTATAAAACGGATTATGAACCCATACCACATTAATTTTGGTAATAAATAATACGCAAACTTCACTCAATTACATCAACCTGGAATTTGAACAGGATTTAAATTTTTGTTTTTTATCTTTTGACATGTCCCGGACGTAGAGTAAAACTGAACTCTGAAGATGTTAGCAGCAAATTTCTCCTCCATATTTTTGTCAGAATGGTGTTTTAAATTGTCTTACCTTATCTTCCACGAATATATCTTTACTTTTTCTTCTATGATTTGTAAAGTCACTTTTTAAAAGTAAATTAGGTAACGGATATAAAGTGGAATTAGAAATGATGTCCATTACTAATGGTGCCATTCCTTCTGATGAGGATGAGGATGAGGCGGATGACGATTGATCGTGTTTGCACATAAGACTAGATTTCGATGGAGAAAGTTTACAAATATTATAACTCGTACAACTGGATGATAAATCGTTGTTGTTATTACTATAGTCCACAAGTTGAATATCTTGAATATCACAATTAGGAGGAGTTGCAGCTTGGCTGCTGCTCAGCAGAAATGTACTCATACTCCGTGCGCATACAACAACCAACACATGGCTTTTGTTTCAAACGGCGCCGCCAACTTATAAGCGTCAATATAAAACTACTGCTCCTACTGCACTGCTACTTCGATTGGATGAAGGTTTGTATTTAGTAGCTACAAAACGGATAATGAAGTTTTATCCTTAAGCGGCCATGACTCACTGTGGGGAATGGCTGACAGATTATGACGTCAATCGATGCCGTCGGCTTTCCTCCGTCGTACACCAACGTTATCAAACTATTTGTTGTGAGATTCTGAAAAACCACCGGAAATTAAACGCAGCAATCTACTACTACTACTGCTGCTGCCACTATTCAACAGTATGGTCATTTTAGGTAAAATACTGCTTGAAAGCAGCCCCTGGTATTTCAGCTTTCCATTTCTCCCTCTCTCTTTTGAATATGACACGCAAATATTAACGAAAATAAGCATCTTACTTGTTCCGTAAGCATCTGTTCTGCGAATTTCCTGGTAAACATTTTCAGCTGTTAATGTTACATAACATTTATTCAACGTCATAATATAATTCAACCAGTTTGAAAATATTGGGTAAATACAATGACATTTCAGACCGGACATTAAAACATTTGCTCTGATTTTCGTTTTCAAATATATCATTTAATCAATAATATTACATATCCTAAATTTAAAAAATTAAGCACGTAGTGCTCCTAGCAGTTTTTTTCCCCTACCTTGCAATTTCTACCTAATTTCTTAATACATTTTGCCTTTGACATTTCGGCAATGACGAGTTATTTTAGAAATCGGTGTGTAAATAAAAGGATGTTCCTACACAGTTTATTTAGCGATTATACATATTTGATTGCGTTATGCTTTCACTAGAAGAATTCACATTTTTAACACTATCTGGTGGGTTATTTAATTGCAGAAATCCTCCATTTCATAATTTTAGCTGTAATTTATATGTCAAACTCTTTACTGTATGTAGTGGTTGTGTGCGTTGATAGATGAGTTCCTCCTGTGTTCGCATCTTCTGCCTCCGCTGGGTGGTCCGATGTGTTCGTATGATGCCATGATAGCACATAAAAGAACCCTGATGTACTTAGGCGTAGATGTCAGCCCCCTTACCGTCGGTAAGGACATTGATTTCAGGTAGAAGATACTGTAGATGGTTAGCAACCGGCTACTTAAAAATACCGTTCAACAGTTTGACCATCTGTTTGCGGTATCAAGTATTTTCTTATGCTGGTGTATTAGGGCTCTTCAACTGCAATGATCATTAGAGCCCCGTCCACTGCATAGTTTTAATGCAGTCTGCAGACACTACGCTTTACTCAGTTTTCAGTGTTCCCAAGCGGTCACCCGTGCAAGTACTTACTAGGGTTGCGCGCTGAGACCAGATTCTGTTATTGGCCTGAAACTATATAGAGCTGATGATTGGGCATAAAATTGTCATCATGCAGTTAGGTTAGCCTCCCACTGGAGCCGACCATGTGCGACTCTGACTACGCATTACTGAATGCAGCCTGCTGGGGACGCGACACTAAAGATGACAAAGAAAGATGGAATGAGGAATTGAAATATGCTTGAAGAGAAGGGTATCATCATCATCACCATACCCTTATCTCTCCTGTGGCAGGGTCGGGTCTGCGAGTACTAGCCCTCCACTCACGTCTATCACCCATCAGGTCCCCGACCACCCCACACACTACCATGTATTTATGTACAACCTGCTCCCATGTCTGCTTTGGCCTTCCCCTGGCCAGGGACCCCGGGCACCTCCAGCAATCTGCATTCCCGGAATGGACTTAAGGAGCTCCTCCTCCCCCCTCATCACATACACATACCACCTCAATTTATTCCTCATCTTTTATGCAACGTTCCTCACCCCCCGCTAATGTACTCATTACCTCATTACTGTTCTCGAAACCTCACTCATGTGCCACAGCATTCGCAAGAAGCAAAACAACAAGTCGCACGAAGTCGGACGAAAAATCCTAACCAGATGGGTTCTAACCGCAAGTCGGAAGCGTAAGCGCGTAGTCCAGACTGGCGTATTCGGGAGAGTCTTCGCCCAAATGAGAAGACACACAAGAAAACAAAGGAGGGGATCATTCGTGCGTAGCCGGCTCCAGTGTAAGGCTAGCCTTAGTATATGGCTCATTATAAGGGGCTTTTGCCAATTTGCCTCTATCAGCTACAAATGGGATGCAAGGTGTATCCTCTTTCTTTCCAAACCTTTTTCGACCTTGATGACTAATGATCCTATTTCTTTACCTCAGGTGTAGTAAGTAATGAGACATGGCAATACTTGGCGAGACGCTCCTTCCACCTACTTCACCCAATAAGGTGATGTAATGTGGGTGATTCCTCCACGGGGTGGGCACTGGAATGTTCCTAATGCTAAAAGTGCCACAGAGAGAGAGAGAGAGTGGCATTGCGGTACTGCTATCGAAATAATCATCACACCTTCATCTCACTGCGGGTTTTGGCCCACTCAGCCTTACTCTTCCTCACCAGGTCCCCGTCCACGCTGTTTAGCCCACTCACACGAATGCTGCCACCTATCCTTGCATCCCAACCCGCTTGGAAAAACTGGGTACCGCTAATACCCAAAGAAACCGTCTCAATGGTGTAGTGTCTCTGCAGGCAATGTATCAGAACTATGCTGTGGACGGGTCTCTGATGACCTTGTAGTTTAAGGGTGCTAATACACCAACAAACAAATCCAGAAGCAGCAATTGGAAAAAGTTTCTACCGGCAAATGTCTGTCTCCTTCCTTCTTGAAGTCATGACTGGCTCCCCACCGAGATATGGCCCAACCTAAATTTTATTTGAATTTTTGTGTAATTCAGATTTCGGGAACTGCCTTGGAATACTTGCCGCGTTGCGAGAATTATTTGACGCATGTTTTGGCGATAGCTAGTAATTACAAGGTAATGGATGTTTCAAAAGTTATTAAAGAATTTCGTAATTGAAGTCATTTGATTGAAATCTAGTTCCTCTTAAATACAACACAGTATTATAGTTTTCCTATGTGAGGCTAGTCGACAGCATGTTGCTACTGAAATTCCTTGTACTGTAAAATAATAATTGGTTTTCCTAAATGTTTAATAGTACATGTCATCGTTTTGAAGCATCTGCGTTGAGTGCCATACCCAAAAGATGCTGTATTTCGAAATATTGACGCATTACTGCAGACCATAAAAAGGCCGATCAAAAGACTGAATGACTTACAACTTCCTGTCTTACTATTTGATGAAATTATATCCGTAGTATATACTTTTGTTGTTATTTATATTCACAGCATTCTCATTATGAAGGCTAATTTCTTAAAATTGCATCAATAATACTGCTAAACCACTGGCGAAACGGGTAGCGTGCGCGATTTACTGCACCAGTGGTTCCAGGGTCGATACTGGATCGAGGTGGATTGGCTTCTTTCGGTCGAGAGAGAAGTCCCGAGTGCGCCTTCTGTCGAATGAGAAGTAAAATTGAGGTCCTGTGCGATGGCATTCGTACGTAAAAGAACCATCTCCACTATGCAACCGGTAGCAAAGCAGCCCCTAACCCTTTCCCCGTCTAGGCAGGGGACAGGTACCTATCTTGTCCCCTTGAATGGATTTCGTTCGTTCGTTGGTGTTTTAGGGCTCTTCAACTACAAGGTCATTACAGCTCCGTCCACTGCGTAGTTCCAATGCAGTCCACACCAATGCGACGACTTTTAGGTATTAGCTGCATCCAGTTTTCCCAAAGTGCCCAACGCAATAAGCCGCTCACCTCTGTCTTAAATGGACTCAGGAGTGATGTATTGGACAGTATTTTTCGACAGCCGGCTGCTGACCAAAGCTGCAACCCCTATGCTTATTTATTGTTGGTCTGCTGTTCGTTGGGACACTCCACGGACGCCAGGGGGCAAGTTCCTACACCTGGGAATTTTGTAGGACTCTGCTCACAAAGATTGCAAATTTGGTCGGCAGCCGGCTACCGAAAAACACTGTCCAATATACAGTATCACCCTTGTGTCCATTCAGTGGGACAAGATGGGTACCCGACCCTGCCATAGGCGTCAAAAAGGTTAATAGTTGCTTTTATTCTGCATCGTAATAGGCCTACTGATACTAGAAATACAGTATTAAGAGATTTACAATAGTAATTCTCAAAATACACACTTATTTGGTACAGCGCTCTGATATCGGACTGTAGGGAAGCAGCTTCTACAATTTAAAGAAATGTCCATATTAATAGCATATTTAATGTCATACTTTCTGTTATTTAAGGTAATTTCTCACACCGGGGTGGGGCTGCACTGAGGATAACGTGATAACGTTAATGTTTCCACCAGGACCGGTGCTAGTCTTCAACGCCCGCCAGCAAATTCAAATAAGCACACTTTCTCTCATTTCGAATAATGCTGAAGCGGCCCTCCCTCCTATTGTGGTTCCCTCCATCCTTGAGGTCATAGGGAGCGGCGAGTTGCGTTGGACACACCAGTTCTCGTCTGATCACTGAAGTTAAGCAACGCAAGCCCAGTTAGTACTGACATGGGTGGTCGCTCAGGAAAGCTGGGTACTGCTAATACCCAATAATCGTCGCATTAGTGTAGTGTCTGTGCAGTATATGCATTAGAACTATACAGTGGACGGGTCTCTAATGACCTCGTAGTTGACGGGACCTTAAACTCCAACAAACAACAACAACTTGAGGTCATACCTAGTTTCTAGGTACGATTGACCCTAGAAGCAACAAAGAGGATTCATTACACTCTTACAGACGGGGTATGGGCTAAGATCGACACTTCGTGGGGAAGAAACACTGTTGGGATGTAGACCAAGAGCAAAGTTGCACACTTCGAAAAATGAAGTTCACTGAGACCGGTAGTTAATTCCAGCTGAATTATTTTATATCATAGGGGATTATGTAATTATTTTTAGGGCAC
Source organism: Trigoniulus corallinus (assembly GCA_013389805.1). NCBI lineage: Eukaryota > Metazoa > Arthropoda > Diplopoda > Spirobolida > Trigoniulidae > Trigoniulus > Trigoniulus corallinus. The sequence continues at coordinate 11,759,850 of JAAFCE010005724.1, read as the reverse complement.
CTCCTGTCGTTTGAGTCACTCATAATTTAAAATTTTATGTTCCGTCTGTTGTCAAATCAACTTAAATGAACCGTAAGTGGGAAAGTCCCAACGGTTTACTGATTTAGCACCTACTCACTTAGCAGAATTAATAGACGGATGTTAAATATATATATCACGCTAGAAAGGTTACCTTTCTCTACCGGCTTGGTCTGTTGATCTAATTAACCACCACCTGTCAGTATTCCTTAAAGCTACAAGGCGGTCAGGATCACAGGATGTTAGTGAAACGCAAGACCTACTAGAAAGGTGATGTCTATTATTACTGCGTTTTTTTAATTCTACCCTGTCCAGTCCTCCAATCCGGTAACCATACCCAACCTGACCTTGATTTAAGAAACTTTTCTTGGAAATTAAACTTAAAGTTAATAAACGAGCCCTGAAGCCATTTATTTCTGAAAACACATATCAGGAAAGGTACTAACTAAGATTTGTAAGGTAGATGCCATATTTTCGCTGCCGGCTGCCGAACCTAATGCCACAATTCCTGCCTAGTCAACGTCTTCATAACTTCTTTCTGAAATCAATTTCTTTCGCTATACTAGGCGGCGAGCCCCTACGAGCCCAAGTTGCGTTGGACACACCAGTTACCGTTAGATCACTGAAGTTAAGCAGCGCACACCCACGTCAATACCAACTTGGGTGGTTGGTAAAGAACGTTGGGTGCTGCAAATTAACCCTCGTCCTTTCACCTACCTCCTCATCTCCTGCAGGCAGCCTCCTAAGGGGTTGACCTGTTATGGCTGCCTGGCTTACACCCCCACCCACAAACTAACTAATCACAAATCACACTAAATTATTGGATTTTGTTGCTTTGCCCCGACCAAGTTTTCTGCTGAAGTCCATATCTGGCAATGTTTCCGATCCACACGTATATTTTAACTTAATGGGAGCGGCGAATTGCGTTGGACACACCACTTCTCGTCTGATCACTGAGGTTAAGCAGCGCAACCCCAGCTAGTACTGACATGGGTGGCTGCTTGGGAAAACTGGGTACCGCTAATACCCAAAAATCGTCGCATTAGTGTAGTGTCTTGCAGTCTTTGTATCAGAACTATGCTGTGTCCGGGGCTCTAATGACCTTTATAGTTGAAGGGCCCTGAAACACCAACAAACAACAACAACAACAATTTAACTTCATGTTTAAAGGAAAGGGCTCTTTAACGTTCAGGGAACATCGTATGCACTATATAAGGCCGTGACTGCATTTTGCCGTCCGAGGAAGGTGCATTTGGGGCTTTCTTCTTACCTGAAAAATGCCATTCTCAATCAGGAGCGAATTTGCAATCATTTTGTAGCCAATACTGGAAGTGGCTTATTGCGTTGGGCACACCAGTCCTCGTCTGATCACTGACGTTAAGCAACGCAACCTCAGCTAGTACTGACATGGCTTGGAAATTCTGGGTACTGCTAATACCCAAAAATCGTCACATTAGTGTAGTGTCGGTGCAGTCTCTGCATTAGAACTACACAGTGGACGGGGCTTTAATGACTTTGCAGTTGTATGGCCCTTAAAGCACTTACGAACCCAAGAAAATGTAGTCAATACTGAGCCTGTGATAGCACATATTTTTACTAATAGTTTAACAGCATGGAATACCTGTTCATTTTTTTCCCTGCATCCAAATTGGATCATTTTTAGTTTTATTAAAATTAATACGTCCATATCATACAAGTCGATTAGCATATGTTCTAATAAATAAATAAGATATTAATTATAAATTATTAATACAACACGCGAGTAACAAGTGTTAAAGCACTCTTAAAATAATATACTGTATATTACATACAACTTCTGAGCCTCCCGTAATGTCGCGACCTTCTAGTAAATGCTTAAAACACTTTTGTAAAACATGTTTTATCGAATGACCAGCCCAGGGCCGCTTTGTCCCTCAGGCACATCAGTCACGATGCCTAGAGCCTAGGAAAACAGCGTTATTTATGAAAGTTTCCTTCAGGAATAGGAAGAAAAAAAAACAAAAATTCAGAGGGCTATTTTTATAATTTCAATCATAAAAACTAGTTAATTGTTTTCTATGGCCTATAATTTATGAAAGTGACTAGGGCCTACGAAAACCTTAATGCAACCCTGGACAAGTCCACAAGTAACTTTTCTACACCAGACGACCTTAGGATGATATTAATTTGCAACTATAGAAATACACACAAATTTAAGGTCCAATAACAACACCATAATTGTCGGGATTCAAGGCCGGGTTTACTTAACCTGTATAGAAAATGTAAGATGAGTTCTTACTCCCATGAATGGATCCAGCTCAGCGTATCTTTTAGGCAGTTATTATTCACAGTTCCTGTTATAAAATAATTACGCAAAAAACAAAAACGTCTGTAACATTGTTATTTCAATGATATTAGTGACATCACCGGTTAAATCGGATTGGTGTGAACTCGCATGTGTCTATTAAGATTTCCAGATTGGGAAAATCTAAGTAAGCACAATTTACATTGATATGGTTTTTCACCACTGTGAATTCGGAGATGTTTTGTTAATGTGGACGAATCCGAAAACGCTTTCTTACACATGCGGCACCTATACGGCCTCTCTCCAGAATGGGTCCTCATGTGAGTCGTGACGGATGACGATTGAGAAAATCGACGATCGCAAATTGGGCACCGAAACGGTTTTTCTCCACTATGTGTCCTTATGTGAGCTGTTAAATTGGCTGCCTAAGAATAAAAACAAAAATAATTAAAAATAACTAATTGTGATATCATTGAAGATAAACATATTATTCACACTATCAAGCAATTGAAAAATGAACAGAGCAGTTTTGCACAGTTACTACAGCTTGACTGTGAGCCTGTGCATTGTTTCTTAAACACCCAGCCAGAATGTGAATAACGTAATATAAGGATATGTAGGACAGGTGTTTGGGTCTTCCGAAACCGCAACGCCGACCTTACGAAGTGGATTTTGTTTGTTGGTGTTTTAGGGCCCTTCAACTACAAGGTCATTAGGAGTCTGATGCAGGAACTGCACAGACACTACACTAATGCAACGATTTTTGGATACTAGCGGTACCCAGATTTCCCAAGTGGCCACCTATGTCAGTATTAACTGGGGTTGCATTGCTTAACTTCAGTGATCAGACAAGAACTGGTGTGTCCAACGCAATTTTCCGCTCCCTACGAAGTGGAAGGCCCCGGACAAGTACAATGTGGGGGGGGCCCAGTCGCCCACCGTCCCTAGTAATGTGCAATATAGTGTATTGAAAGTTGAAGTTCTGTCGGTATCTTAGGCCTAATACAAATTAGCCAAAATTAATTGTGCACTGCAGTGGGTATACGACACTCCGTATGGTCATATTTTCATCCGTAATGGGCATTTCTGAAGCGTCTCCAAAACTAGGTAGGGAATATCACTTATTCCAATGTTTGTTTGTTGGTGTTTTAGGGCCCTTCAACTACAAAGTCATTAGAGCCCTGTCCACAGTGTAGTTCTTATGCAGAGACTGCACAGACACTACACTAATGCGACGATTTTTCGGTATTAGCAGTACCCAGTTTTCCCAAGCGGCCACCCATGTCAGTACTAGCTAGGGTTGCGCTGCTTAACTTCAGTGATCAGACGAGAACTGGTGTGTCCAACGCAATTCGCCGCTCCCTCACGTATTCCAAAGCAGTATAAACGATTAAAACGATACTGTCAATTATTTGTGCATGCAACTAAAAAAATCTTAATAAAAGTGGGAGGCCCCCGATAGCTGCCCGTATTGTCCGCCCCCAAAGCTAGCCCTAAACCCGACTGCAAATCTTAAAACATTGAATGGTTGGGTGAAGAGAAAGCTTGTCAGTTGTCACCAAGACACCCAAAAAGCCCCCTTTCTATATCGAGAAAATATCATCAACTGAATTTGTAGATCGTGTAGCTCGCCTAATCCGACATTAAATAAGCGGCGAGTATTAGAGATGAGGTAGGTGTAGGGGATGTAGGAGAGTGAAATTTGCAGAACCCAACGTTCACTATCAACCACCCATGTTGGTACTAACGTGGGTTTGTATTGCTTAACTTCAGTGATCTCACGAGAACTGGTGTGCCCAATTCAACTTGGCCGCACTGATGCGAATGCTGCGGTACATGAGTAGGGTGTCTGGAGCTGATAGAGTGAGGAATGAGTATATTAGAGGTAGCCTGGGGGTGGGGAATATCGCGGAAAAAAATGAGGGAGAGTAGGTTGAGGTGGCATGGACACGTAATGAGAAGCTCGTTAGGTCCATTTCAGGAATGCAGGTAGTTGGATGCAACAGGGGGCAGGGGAAGATCGAAGCAGACGTGGGAGCAGGTTGTCCGTAAGTATATGGTAGTGTGTGGGATGGGCAGGGAACTGATGGGAGATAGACAGGAATGGAGGGCTAGAACCCGCAGATCTGACCCTGCCACAGGCGGAATAATGGTATGATGATGATGTTCATGATATTCACTGTATAAAGAGAATATTCGCGGAAAAATATCTGGACTCTCTAACTTCTTAGATTGGGCGTTCTTTCGACCAACCTACGAGATGAATATTTTCCTTCAGTTGCTCTGACTAGGTGTGTTATATTTGGACTAATTTCTTTAGAAAATTCATCAGAGTTTTGTAAATTTTGGTTTGGTGAAATAACCTGATTAAGACAAAAGTGTCGTTGTTATCAGTAAAAATTCCAGCTCTTAGGAAATTGGTTGCAATGCTTTGATGGATTGTTGGCCAATCTCAGGATGAATGCCAACAAGGGGAATTTCGAATAACATCTGACAAATGCATATCATGTCATGCAAAATTTATGACAGGGTCTATTAAATGTTCTCTTTGGCAGGTTGGCAGCTGATGCAATGCATTGTAATTACATTGCCATTATTGAGTAGTTTGTGATTTTCTTCAGGAAAATTTATTCGAAATAAATACTCTATAATCTTCTACTGTAGTTAGTCTACGTATCGGAATATTTATTAATTTGGGGTTTATCATACAAGGAAATTATGTACCTACAGTGCAACAAAGAAAAATGGGATTATACTGTACTTGCAAATAACATTGTGCATGCTTATTGACACTAAGACTCACGCATCACAATTTTCCCTTTTTCTGTCTTTCAAAACAAGCCTGGTTCGGTGTTGTAACTACTATTTCATACACATTCGTGAGAATCACTGGTCCTTTAATTTAAAATGATTCTTGCAACTATTACAATCAGTGACTTCTTGAATCTCATAACACCAACCTGCTGAAGTTTGCACTAGCGAGGTCATCCACCGATGCCAGGTGCGATCTTTTACACATGTACACCAGGAAATTTTGCCAAATTCAAGTTGATAATAACTATGTACCAAATTTATGTATAGAAACACCTACCACATTTAACGGGATCATAGCCTTGCAGGTCCAAGAAAAGAATTTTCAGGTATGACCCTATATACTGTAGCAGTGTTTTTCAACCTTTTTACTGAAACGGAACCCTTTGGAACATTTAGACCTTTCGTGGAACCCCATACAGTGACAGAAAAAACATTAATTGATACAGGTGGGTGTGTTTGCATAAGCAGTTCAATTCGTGGCCTAATGGTTGAGAGAGACACCCAAAGTTCATGTTCCACAGACAAAAGTTGTTCTCGTTTCTTGCGTTTTCATTGTTATTTTTAAATTTTACCTTGCCATTGGCGGAACCCTTGGGCGGACCTCACGGAACCCTGGTTGAAAAACACTGGTGTATAGGGTCACACCTGAAAATTCTTTTCTTGGACCTGCAAGGCTATGATCCCGTTAAATGTAGTAGGTGTTGCTATACGTTAATTTGGTACATAGTTATTATCAACTTGAATTTGGCAAAATTCCCTGGCGTACATGGTGTACATGATCCCTCGATGGTGTAGCACGCTCGGTAACTGCTTCAGTGGTTCTAGGTTCGATACTGGACGAGGTGGGTTGGCTTCTTTCGGACGAGAGAGGGAGAGAGCGAGAGACGTCCCAAGTGTGCCTTCTTTCGGATGAGACGTAAAACCGAGGTCCCTTGTGATGTACGTCCCCCTCCCCACTTAGACTACGTCTACGACAACAAGTCGACCGCGACACATTTTTAGGATAAAAAGTAGATCTTATGTACAAAAAATTTGGCCACCGCTCATATATAGAATTCTACATATACGCGCAAAATCATTCTAACCTCTTTCTTTTTTGTGGCAAGATAGGGTGCCCATTTTCTTATTTATATGTAGCCCGCTAACGCAGCTCCTGCTTATTTAAAGTCTGCTTCTCTTCTTTCTATGGAGAAATTTTTACCTACGCAAGGGGGGGGGGAAGGCCTTACATCTGAACATTTGGCTGACCTATTACATATTATGCTCCATACAGAACAGATGCGTTCATATGACAGAATATAAACACAGGAACCGCGATTTTGCACCTCAACTGACGAAAAGCCCATTTGGGATTTCCCACTGGTCCTAAAGACGCCATCTATGTAGGCCAGGACCGAACCTGCAAACATGATCTCACGAGCGAAGAAAGCAACCAGTTAGCCACTGTCACTTTGTGCAAGGTTGAATCCTAGCTAGAATTAAAGGTTTCAGCTGCTTGAAGAGGCAGGGCCGGCCATCCGGGGCGTGCAGAAGGTGCATTGCACCCGGGCCCCACAATTGAGGGGGGCCCCATCATCAGTACCCATCAGGGCCCAGATCATTGCTAATATTAAAAGTTTAATACGTCATTGTAGGGGCATTGGGCCCTGCCAATGCAACATAACCTAAACGTAACCTAACAACCCCGCCATTGAACTACACCAGGGTTGTACAACCTTTCTGGAGTTGTGGGTCAATCAATCGGCTGCTCCATGAACTGATTGCCAGCCACAGGCTGTCAAAACCAAAACGGTGTTACATAGCAGGTAAGCTATAATGCATAATTAGAAATGATGCCCCATGGGCCACAGGTTGGACAACCCAGAATTAGAGGTTAAGAGTCAATAATTTAATAATGCTATTATTTTGGGGTTGTTAAAACCAAAATACCTTTAATAATCAAAAGTGTAATAAAAAAAATATAATGGCACAGGTTCAACTAAAAATGTTCCAAGGTGTGGACGTCCACATACTGTAAGCTTTCAGACCAACTCATAAATGCAATGGCGACATGTTAGGACAAATGGCATCATCCAAAAATGTAATACCTTCCAAAATTAGGAAGGATCTCAGAATGGGATAGGAGGGCATCTACGAGGAGTCCATTTACTCTAAATCCTTTTATTTTTACTTTTGGAAAAATATTTTGGGGCCCCAAAAGGATTTTTGCACCCGGGCCCCTTTATAGAGAAGGCCGGCCCTGTGAAGAGGTCCTTTTTCGAGCATATCTGATTAAATAATAACTTATGTGGGAATTTTAAATTCTTCAGTTGCGCGCTTCGGCTTCTGATACGTAAAGTTATCAACCGTGTTTTATGAGTGTCAACACTTTGTTGACAGGGAAATTGTTTCGTCCACAAGTTAAACGACACCTCGCACCATCGAAATGCCTAGCTTGGCCATGAGAAGGTAGCCTGTCAGTGATTGGGCTGCACGCTATCAAAATTGAGTTCAGTAACAGGTAAAGGAGCATCTTATTGTCTACAAAACAACATGTAGTCACTATGAAATGTTGCTTTATGACGGTTTCTTTCACAAATCCCAATTAGCCTACCTGTTCTGAAAGGCGCTTTGGCAAGATGTAATTTTAACAACTTAATTACCACCATTCTCTTGTATTACTTCCCTATTGACAAACTTGGTCCAACTATTTAATGATTATTTTTGAAAGGTAACTAACGTTAGATAGCTAGTTTTAAGAATTTATTTGAACAGAAATGTCACCTGAACCCGGATAACTTCCCAACTTTCGAAATTCATTTCAGAGAAAACGTCAAGAATGTTTATTTTTCTTGTAATTTCTGGATTGTTGATTGCACATGGCTGTCACCAATTATAAGGAAAGAAACACCACTCTGATAGGAAAAAAGAGGGGTGAAAAAGCTATCGGGGACACTGACACAAACATCTACTAGTGTAAATAGTTTCATGAAATGGAGGTATGAGTAGTACAGGTATTAAGGTGCCTCTCTGCTGCTCTCAATCTGTAAAATAGCTATCTTTATTTGCTAGTTGGAATTACGTGTGTGATTTCCTGTTTCTTCTCGGACGCCAGTATGGCTCAACAACACGCCCATGCCTTTAAATTGTGTCAAAGTTCTATGAAATACATTTTGTCCTTACACTCCGCCTGATTTTCCTATTACTCCCAATAGTTTCGTAAGAGATGGTCTTGGTGACTTCAGGGCTGTGTGCAGGAATCTATAGTTACGTGTTAGATTCTGGTACATTGGTGGTAAAAGGGGTTATGAATGAGGATAAGTGTCGAAATCAGAATTGATAGGGACACTTCAACCATACCTAACGATATCATTCTCCAAATCCATGTATTTTTGCGACACAGCGACAAGTTTTCCCCTTTAAATGAAAATACCACATCCAGGCCTGAAGTAAGATACCCACGCCTCTACCTTATTAGACCCGGTGCACGCATGCGATTTTTACTCGTGCGGCCTCGTAATTGCGGCATGAGATACATTAGTTGCAATGGGGGAGTGCACACATACTTCCGGCGCCCCTGCCGTCCCGCAAACCGGAGTTGCGTCTGAAAATGCCCGCAGATCCCTACCGAGCCGTAACGGCGCCACACCCGCACATCCGATCGCGTAGTACCTGTTGGTCTATGGAGTGCTGCACACATCCGTCGATATTGTAAGTGCGGTTTCTTAGTTTTGCGATTTGGTAGGCAAAAAGGGCGCGCCTTCTGGACAGTTACCAAATGTGTACTGGAGACATTTCACGGCATGTGGGCATTGAATTGATGCGGTGTCCCTGCGGCCCCCGCACGAGCAAAAATCGGATGTGTGCACCGGGCCTAAATAAAGCTTGTTTTAGTTTCTTCATAGCGTATGTACATAGATAACGCCAGATGCCCTAACAGCAATCCCTAAGGCCAGGTGCGCACAACCGATTTTTACTCGTGCGACGCCCGTACGGCATCGTAATTACGGCATGGGGTACATTAGTTGCAATGGGGGAGTGCACACATACCTCCGGCGCCGCTGCGGCTCCACATACGGAGTTGCGTCTGAAAATGCCCGCAGATCCCTACCGAACCGCAACGACGCCGCACCCGCACATCCGATCACGTAGTACTTCTTGGCCTATTGAGTGCTGCACACATCCGTTCATATCGTAAGTGCGGTTTCGTTATAAAATAATTTTTTTTGCTAACAACGTAGGGAAAAAAGTGCACACCTTCTATCACCACCCATTGCTCACAGATGCCAAATGTGAACCGGCGACTTTTCACCGCATGTGTGTGCACTGCATTGTTGCGGTGTAAATTGGATTTGGAGTAAAAATTGAATGTGTGCACCGGGCCTAAAGTAGGTGATTTCAACCCAATGGTAAGCGCTGGTTTGTCCTAGCAGGACACTGAGGGACGCGAAGCGATTTATGCCCTGAGGGCCGGTACGGTGTATACAAGAAATATCAAATGTTTCGGGACATTAAGGGGAACCAGAGGGAAGTGAGCAATGAGGCGCTAGTTTGTTGAGAAATCGCTGCTGTATACTTTTATTACCTATCCCCATTCCGCCTACCTTGGGACTGATTGTTCATGAGTCCTTGTATCTCGAAATGGATGCAAAAGAGTGAACGTAGGGCAGACAAAGCGAACTACAGCGACTGACAAGTCATAAAAATCAAGAGAGAAAAGATAGACGAAGATGGGAAGCTTTGGCTCTTGATTTACCTGGCCTTGTTGCCTCTTACTACAAGGTCAGGCGCCCATGTTTTGTTCGTTGGAACACTTTTCTTTCCTTCATCGGCACCATGGGAGGCGAACATTTACACCTAGAAATTTTCCCGAACTACAATATACAGTATAATTAATTTATTCCACGTCTGAGGGTTCTTTTACGTTCAGGTTACATCATACACGCTACACTATGCCACGGCTTTGCTTCAAATCCGAAGGAAATCGCACTGGGCTCTCACGTTGGTGCTCGAAAGACACCAAACCAGTTCAGTTTCGGATCGAACCTGAAACTACTGACTTATTTCGCACGCTGCCTCTGCTCTACCGAGATGTGGGCCCTAACTCAACTACCAACAAGAGCTTTTTGAAATGATGCAGTATATTTTTGAACACTTGTAACGTTTTTGTGTGGGACAGAGAGCAACAACTGCCTCCTGATGCGATATGCTACTTCCTCATTTCTTTCACCTTACCTACTTTCGCCCCCTCTCGCCAAATTTTAGTGTTACTCATTTCAACGCTGTATAATTTATCATCCATCTGTGATTTACACCTCCAGTAACGTATGCATTTACCACAGTTACTTTCTTCATCCTCAAAGCTCCTATTGTCTTATCTCTTCCTGTCATGCCATTCAATGTTTTGTACCTATGATTTCAAACCATAATTCTCAACCAATATTTCCTAATACTGCATATAGGTACTGAAGTTTCAAAACGAGTTTCATTTGCTCATCCAGAGTCTTTTCCTGCACAAATACTGCAATGTCCTCAGGGCAGCTGTTCTCAAACTTTAATTAGGATTTCTTGCATGGCGGTCTCTTTACAATTCTTTAGATATCTCGTGGGTCCTTTTAAAATACCCCACAATTAACACGTAGGCTACTTCACAGTCCCCTAGAGCAGGGGCCCCCTAACGTTTTCTGCACCATGGACCGGCTGTCAAGGCGTGGCGGCTAAATACAGTATAAATAAAATAACATGGCCGGCCTAAAAACGAATGTTCAGTGCATGAAAAGTACAACTCGCCATAACTCTGAATATAAAACACCTTTCAGCCTCTAAAATTCAATACAACGGAATGCCTCACGGACAGGTACCAGGCCGCGGCACGGTGGTTGGGGACCAGGACCCCAGATTGAGAACTACTGGTTTAAATGTAACACCTCAGCGTAAAACCTAGTGTCGTCCGTAATTTATGGAAACAGTGTCAGAAGACTGGATCATCCATATTGAGAAGGTCCGAGCTAGGGCTCCCAAGAGCCAGAGGACTGCTACAACCACACAGCTCTCTCGCGAGCTCTCTGCTGCCACTGGAACTGATTTTTCAAAGGTTACTGTTTCCTCTAAGTCTTCGTGAAAGAGGGCTTTATGCCAGAAGCCCTGCTGTTTGCATCCCACTCCCTCCCTCACACAGAATCACATGTCTAGTATCGTGCAGAGAACATCAGCTTTAAATTCAACTTCAGTGGGCAAACGTTCTCTTCAGTGACGAGTCAAGATGGAGGCTAGACTCCGATTCCAGACTAACCTTGATTTGGAATGAACCTGGGACTCGCTAACATCCCTCCATCATCAAGAAAAGGGACCATTATGGTGAAGGAGGTATGGTGTCAGCGTAGAGCGGCTTATTGCGTTGGACGCACCAGTTCTTGTCTAATCACTGAAGTGAAGCAACGCAACCTCAGCTAGTACTGACATCGGTGGCCGTTTGGGAAAACTGAGTAACGTTAATACCCAAAAATCGTCCCATTAATGTAGTGTCTGTGCAGTCTCTGCATTAGAACTATGCAGTGGAGGGCGCTAATGACCTTGTAATTGAAGGGCCCTAAAACGCCAACAAACCAAAAATGGTGTAAGTAGGCATCATGTTGGATGGCCACACACCAATCCACGTGTTAAACACAGGCTCCTTGACTGTTTCGAAGTATAGAGAGGCATTAAAGCCTTATGTGCGACTATTCACGGGTGCATTTGGATCTCGGTTCCTTTCTATGGATGACAGTGCACATCCTCATAGCGCCCAAATAAAGGATAAATATCTTTAAAGTGGGAATATTCAGCGAAATGATTGACCAGCCAGATCTCCAGACTTGAATCCTATTGAAGACGTCTTGGATGCACTTGGGAGGGTAATTTCAATCCGCCAAACACCTCCCAGGACCATCCAGAAGCTAAGAACTGCTTTGGTGCAGGACTGGGGACGCATCAACTATCTCATGAACTGTATGATGACTCGCTGTGCAATCTGTGTGTCTGTTAGAAGTGACCATACCCCCGATTATCCTCATTTTTGGCACCATATTGTAATGTCATTTTTGGACGTTCCTGCTCTCATGTGAATTACTTGGGGTTTTGCAATGGTATTTCCCCTGTTGTACGACATAAACTGCCGTTGCTTATTACTCTGTCTCCATGCAAAATTTCACTAAATTCTTTCTGGTACTTTTTGAGAAATTTCGATAAATGCGTTTATTCTCTTAATTTTGAACATGAGTAGGCCTATATACAGTATGGATAGTGTTGAACACTATTTTTACACGTGTAAATGCAGCTAGAAATTTTTCACAGCTGGAAATTTTTGCCTCATCTACCCGTTGCATAATAAAGAGGGTTCTTTTACGTGTATTTTACTTCTCATCGGAAGGAAGGCGTACTCGTGGCCTGTCTCTCTCTCTCTCTCTCTCACCCGAATGAAGCCAGCCCACTTCGGTTCAGTATCGAACCTAAAACCACTGACGCAGCTGCCGAGCACGCTACCCACTGCGCCACCAAGGCGGGATTTTTTTCCTACAAAAGGCCCACAAAATTCGCGCCGGTGCTGGTCAGGACAGATCCAAGAAAGCAAACAATCAATTCATTCATCGTAATTTATTCGTCCCCTTTAAAATAATCCCCCTCCCTCTGTCATACAGTATATCTTTCTTTGCCAATGTTTTTTTCGAAACCAGTCCCAATACTTCTGGATCTGAAGGTAGAAAAATATCAATTGATTGTTGCACATATTTTTGGATGGTGGGATGCTTTATAATTACTATCTTGCCACAACATATGGTTCTAACCATCATCATCATCATCACACCCTTATCCCGCCTGTGGCAGGGTCGGGTCTGCGGGTCCAATTAACATGCTCTGCCTGGGGGCACCCCAGTCAGGCGTCTGGAGCCTGCAGGAAATATTGGCTGAATTGTCTGTGGGGGGATGCCGGCCTACCCCACTGTTCCAACACCGCATTACACAACTAAAATAGAAATTTTTGGCAGATAAATTAATGCTTTGTCGGTTATAATATTGCATGGTGTCTGACCTTTTACACAATAACTAAATGCAACAAGAATCAGGCTCATGCCCAAAAATCAATACCAAACTACTGCACTACCTGGGAATCGAAACCGGGGCACAAGAAAGGGAATATTGCATTATACCACTACACCAGCGGCGCCACTCACATGTGGTTCTAACCAACAGTTCTTTCTCACTTCTCAACACCGTCTATAACAACTTAAGCCTTTTTGCATTTTGATAAAATAATCGCTATTTTCTATTTAACATGTAGTAACAGCAAAGAGTTAAAATGTGTTCAAATTAGTTGAATAACCTCATTCAAAAAGCTAATCTACTGTGACACTTGCAAAGCAAATTACAAGATGGACAGTATCTTATTTTTTAGCCAACCCTTCTTCCCGTCTATACGCAAGATTCTAGTAACTCTGGGATCCCTGTGAAATTCAATGACCCTTATGTGCATTAATTAGTGCATGCATACCGCGTTATATCACTGGACTCTTGTATTCTGAGGGCAGAGAATATGGGGCGGGGGGGGGGGGGGTATTTCGCCAATTGCTGATGAAAAATCTGCAGTATTTATTCAGATACGAAACACCATGCTAACAGGCTAAGTCAGTGGTCTTCAAACTATGTTCCGCGGACCCCAGGGTTTCGCAGTACATCTCTGGGGGTTCAGCGAGTCAAACTAAAAATTCGGAAAATTAATATAAAGCACTCGCACTGACTAGTTGACTGGTGTTTATTAACTAAAAAATATAAAGAAACATTTAGTTATCTTTGAAAATTAATAAGAAGCTTCATTTTGGGGCTGCTGATTCGTTTGCAGCGGCGAGATATATTTTTCTAAGGGTGGGATGGAGTTCCCTGAAAAAACATTATAGTTCATTTAAACTTTGATGATTACTGGATTAGTTTGTGGGTTGGGGAGTAAGCCAGGCAGCCGTACCAGGACGAACCCTTAGGAGGCTGCCCGCGGGAGACGAGGAGGTAGGTGAAAGGACGAAGGAGAGGGTTAATTTTCAACACCCAACGTTCTTTGCCAACCACCCAAGTTGGTATTGACGTGGGCTTGAGCTGCTTAACTTCAGTGATCTCACGGGAACTGGTGTGTCCAACGCAACTTGGCTGCGTTCTAAGGGTTCCGTGAGTGGACAAAGTTTAAAGACCACTGGGCTAAGTAATGCGTACCGTATTTATTCCAATAACAGCCGCCCTCTATTAAGCGCCGCACTATCAGGGCCAAAAAAGTAATAAACGCCGCCCTCCAATAATCGCCGCAGCGTTTTTTCGCTAGTGGTAAAATATTTTTGGAAGAAACAGTGGGGGTAGGTCGGCACACCCTTATCCCGCCTGTGGCAGGTTCGGGTCTGCGAATTTTAACCCTCCACTCCCGTCTATCTTCCACCAGGTCCTCATCCCCACACACTGCCAATACCTTTACAGACAACCAGCCCCCACGTCTGCTTTAGTCTCCCCCTGCCCCGGGTGCTTCGGACCACCTACATTCCTGAAATGGACCTAACGAACTCCTCTCCTCTTCTCATTGTGTCCAAACCACCTCAACCTATTCACCCTCATTTTTTCTGCGATGACCACCACCCCAAGGCTACCTCGAATATACTCATTCCTAATTCTATCAGCTCTCGACATGTCACTCGTGTACCGCATCACCGCAGCATTGGGATCTTGGCTACTTGCATTCTATTGACATGGCTCTTCTTCACTGCCCTACCATCTGATTCATATATAGCATAGTTGTCCTAACCACTGCCCTGTAGAACTTCCCTTTTAACTTGACGGAGACCCTCCTATCACACATGACTCTGCTTGCCTGTCTCCCCTTCATCCATTCCCCATTGATTCTATGGATCGCATCAGACAGCCTTAGCCAATATTCCTGCGGGTTTCCAGACGCATGGCTGGGTGACCCCAGTCAGAGGACGTTCAGTGGACCAGCAGACCCGACCCTGCCACAAGCGGGATAAGGGTATGATGATGATGATGATGATTGCCAATATCGTCCACAAAAGGCTCACAAATTATATAAACGCCGTCTTCTAATAAACGCCGTCTTCTAATAAACGCCGCCCTCTAATAAGCGCCACACCAAAAACGCCACGAAATAAATAAACGACGCGGCGTTTATTGGAATAAATACGGTATTATTTGAATGCACGTGCATCATATTACCTTAGTAGAGACTTGATATAATAAGAATATAAATATTAGTAATAAAGCGTTGATTGAACCTACCTGAGAAAAAGATTTATTACATGTTGAGCATCTGTAAGGTTTTTCACCCGAATGTGTTCTCATATGAGTTTTAAGTGTACTAGGTCGCGCATAAGTTTTCCCACATATTCGGCACAAATTAATTTTCGACACTGCATCTGCTAGACAACCATTGTTCATTCCATCGTTATGGGTTGAATTATTGGTTACAAAATTTAATCCAGAAAAACTGGGCGATCGCGCTGATAATGTTGATAAAGATCTTTTCTTTACACCACCACCACCACCACTACTACTACTGACACTATTGAAGCCATAATTACCCTTTGATTTCAATGGCTTGTAATGTGTCATATTGACATTCACATTTTTGAATCCAAAATCCTTTTCAAAATAAGCTTCATTACAAGGACTTGTTCGAAATTCTGCAGTGAATGAATAACTTCCACCAGATCCATAGTTAGGATGAGCAACTGGATTTGTAGTTGCAGCGTAAGACATTTGCAAAGGTCCCATCAGATTCTGCCCTTGTGTCAACGAGTTTCCATTATGTTGGTTCGAAATAGTGGCAGAACCTGTGGTAGTCAGTGGAGTGTTAGGACCCCAAGACATTTGTTGTTGAGGTGAACCAATTTGATCCATAACATTGCAGGTAGTCGGAACAGCAGCCATAGTGCCCATTCCAGGCATACCCATGGTCATATTCATTGAGACATTCACACTCATACTAGGAAATAAATTTCCCTGATTCGATCCTCCTACCAAAGTTTGATGCTGGACATGATTTCCAGAATTGGGTACTGAAGAAGGGGGTACCGCTTGAGATATTGACGTAACTGGAGGAACAGTGGATGATAAATCAGAATATTGATGTCCATATTGGGTCATTGTCGGATATCCATGATGACCTGGACTCATCATTTGGGCTTGTGGATGAACAGAGAACGACACTGAAGTGGGAGACATTTGCGTAGGTCCTCCTGGTGCCGGTGGAATCCCTCCCATCGGTCCATGAGTCGATCCTGCTCCAGTCATCGCAGTTACAGGTTGAGTATAAATGCCAAAATTGCTAGCTGGCGACAAGGATGGCAAAGGGCCGGCACCCATCGACATTTGGCCAGGATGGACAACTGCATGTTTCAATGATAGCAGTACGTCTGCCATATCGTGAGGATTTTTTTCTTTGTAGACCGGGAAATCTCTGCTTCAAAAAATAAAATAATTGAAATGTAAAGTGTGGCTATAATTTAATGACTATAAACAGCCCCTGACTAAAACTTTTAAGACTCTAGATCGAAAGGCTAGAATAATTCCCTAAGAATGGGGTAACTTTTGGAGTAGTGAATGATAATCCAACTATGGATGACCAAATATATAAATATACAACCCAAATTTAAGATCAAAAATCACTTAAATTTAATTGACACCAGGTCCCTTTGGGAGTCCTAGGCCAGGTTCTCATTAGTTTATACGTAAATTCAGTACTGAATATAGAATATTTTTCTAAAATCGGAATGATCGATCCTATAGATGGGACTCATTCTCTCCTTGATGTTGTAAGCCTTTTCTTTTGTATCCTGTTTGACGTGGGAATCTTTTTACTTTATTAGAAATATATTCACGATTATTTTATCTCGTTATTTTATTAAATGAATTGCCAGATGAAACATGGAGCTCCATCTTTTTGTTCATTTTCATAAAACCTACATGATGATCATAATTGAGGAGTGCAACGTAAGTCTTTCATCATTTTAGACTTTATAAATGTCATTTTACCCTGCAATCTGAGCTAAATAGTTAAGCATTTAGGAAAATTTTATAAATTGCTTACATGAGTTCGCATTTTGACCACATTATTTCTTGTTTAAAAAACACTCTTTTGAAAGAAGTTCCCCCAGTTAACAAACTTCTCCTCAAGGCATCATTTTATTCAATAAGTTACTGTGCTCGAAATTTTTGTCTAATTTTCTATTTCAGAAACTTATCCAAGGTTTCAAGGAGTAATGTGCATATTTTTTAAGTTTAGAGAAAGTTTTACATCTGTAGATTGTCATTTTGCATCATCTTTACCTGGATAAGAAAATGCCAATAAAGCATCTTTTAAATCTAATTGCTTTATTGACACCTAGTAGTGTTTCAACTTATGCGATTTTTAAACCCGAATTCATATATGGCCTAAATTGAAATAAAATGAAACTGGAAAATTCTTAACTAATGGCAAAATTCTTAAGTGATTACTTACTGATAAGTCGAAGGGCATGGTCCAAAGGAAAACAAATTCGGCAATGGCTCAAAATCGATGGGTGACAAAGAAAAGCTTCCCATGTTGAAATCTGAAATGTTAGGTGACCGACACAGATGCTCTTGGTTAGTTGCTTTTACATGTTGTCCATTACTAGGAGAAGTTTTCCACACATCGCCATATCCAGTGGAATTAGATAACAAACATCCTAGATTTGTTGGATCCATACTTGTGCTTTCTCTTTTTATATCTTCTATCAAAAAAATGATACAGATAATTATGAATATGGGGCGGGTGCGAAATCACTCTTCATATTAATTTAGTGTAGTCCTCCCCCCATAAAAATTCATCTCGAGTGTGAACTACACCTCTGAATGTTTGGGACAATAGTTCATGCATAATAATTTTGACATTTACCAATCCACGAATCCATATCTTTCATGGAAATCATTCTCTAACCCGAAAGGATTCAATTGGAAAATGTATTTTAGCTTGTATGTATGTCTGTATGAATATCGACTATCATTCCAATGCCTCCCACTATGATTAAATTATGAAAAGTGACTAAAGTCATTTTAATGTCTCACATACGGCTGTTGATAGGGACGGCATATTGATTTCTTGACTAACTTACACGCCTATTTCACAACGTCATGAAGGAGCTTTCTGATTGGCCATCCCATTGAAATTATTGTAGCAAATGGTCCTATAGACACACTAGATTTACAGCCTACAATAATATTTTCTGCCAAAAAAAATAATATCGATATTTTCTGTTTACGGAGAGTAATTTAAATATCGATAGAAAGTGCACGTTTTCTCAATATTTTTAATGTAGTGAATAATTTCTACTGCTGAGATTGCTAAATTTTTGTCTCCGTGTGGGGTGATGGGGTAGAACTTCTTTGGAATTCATGAGGGGTTTCTAAAAGGATTATATCAACAGATCGGTCAGCCGTCAGTCTCTTAAAAACCACTGCCCGAATAAATAGGGAAGTGCCTCGCTTGTCTTCTGTCAGTTTTTTCTTTGTGTTTTTCAGTTTGCAATTTATGACAGACATTCATAGATGTTCATAAGGTGGCCTGGCAGCTAAATTATTAAGCGAAAATTTTCTCATTAGCCCTCTGACATAGCTAAAACGGGAACAAATAGGAGCATGCTGACCAGGACCATGACACCCAAACCAGGCTCATGTGGAAATATTCACATCTTCCACATACTCATTCCACCTTTCCAAAAGCGGGAGATGGGTTTGTAGTAGTAGGCCTCATAGTAGTTGTTAACTCTTCTACGGCTAGATATTTAGGAATACAATATGAATTTCGGAACGGAAGAGGGTCTATAGTATCCTTTTCCACAAGAGCCGACATCAGATAGACAACCAACACCTGAAAATTAAGTCCTAGATACCCCTTTTTGCACTTTATAAGAGGGTGATTTCGCATGATTTTCTTTTTCACGAAATATCTCAAATTCCTGGATATTAGCTATAAGGATGTTAAAAGGGTGTTAAAGCCTTGAGAGAAAGGCAGTACTTTGAAATGTGAGGAAATGATATCGAAGTCTTTATCTTTTCTATACTAGCTGCTGGGGCGCCAATAGGAAAATCATTTATAGAGGAAGGATCAAAAGCATCTAACAGCTACCTCTATAAGCATGTCCTGTCCGTTTCTGTCTATCCCTCCCCTACTCTTTTATCTCCATCTCTGCATAGACAAGAGCGGCGAATTGCGTTGGACATACAAGTTCTGGTCTGAACACTGAAGTTAAGCAGCGCTACCCCAGCTAGTACTGACATGGGTGGCCGCTTGGGAAAACTGGGTACTGCTAATACCCAAAAATCGTCGCATAAGTGTAGTGTCTGTGCATTCTCTGCATAAGAACTATGCTGTGGACGGGGCTCTAATGACCTTGTAGTTGAAGGGCCCTAAAACAACAACAACAACTCTGCATAGACAGTCTTTCCATCCCGTAAATTTCTCCCTCTCACTTTAGCCTTTCCGTGTAGCTTTTTCTACGTTTTTGCCTGTTTTTCCTCTTGATGTTTCGTCCTTCCAAGCTCATAAGAACAAGACCCTGTCTTAGGAGGGAGATGGGCATGTGATAGTAAAGGTAGATGTTATTGTTATCCAGTACTTACGTTATAGCCAGGTGTGATTATTTGCTGAATTCGTTCCCAATCCTCCTTTTACCAATGACATTCTGCCGTGATCAAACAATAATCAGTTTTTATCAATATTTAATCTAATTGATAAATATCAATAATGTGATGATCTCAACTTGATCTCTTTGAATCAAAAACACCTCATCTAATGACACAACCCCTTTTCTTCATTTGCATTAAAAAAATCTGAAAAAAGACAGCTGACTTGCAATCTAAGGCCACTAGCTTCCCGGTAGACTTAAAGCCGTGGTCTTATATGAAGCGCATGATGTCACTTGGAGATGCAAGAATCCTTTCGGCATGCAAAGGGATTGTGTAGATCCACAAAATGTCCAGGTGTAGAAGTTCGCCCCTCTTTGCCCTTGATAACGAACTTCAACCCGACATTAAATAACTAATTAAGCAAACTACAACGATTGCTCATCGGACTACTATTGGTGACACGTAAAAAATACTATATACTGTATTTTTCAATTGGTTACCCAATGGAGCTCCATTTAGTCCCTCCTCGCCTTTGTGTCTTACATATCAACACCACGTCCCACGTTGATAGTGGATACCAACTGGAAAGAGTTAAGACTTCCATTATATTAATTGATTCTGGTTAAAATAGTGAAGATATTTTCTGCGACAAGGCGAGTGAGGTTTTGCATTTGATCCTCACGAGCGCGTGCCTTCAGCCGAAAATCCTCTACTCAGCTTTATCTTGACGTGATGGGTCGCATCCGCATCCCTTTCAGGCGGTAGAAAAGTTCAGGCTTGAATTTCAGGATTTGGGGATGGGAAGAGAGGGAGGAGGAAGGATTGAGTGGAGTAGAGGATTGAATTTCAATGCAAAGACACCTTGTGTGGGGCCTAGATTTTTAATGGACGTGAGGACATGTGTCTAACTCAAAGGCTTGGTAAACTCAAGTGTACACGTGCATTGGACGTCCGTCAACCAACTGCTGCAAAATTTATCCTTTTTATCACTTTCTTTTATCCCTCTTTTTTTTCTTGTGGTCTTTTTTTTTTCAAAAGACGAGTTTCAATTTCATATTTTCTTTTCTAAGCCTATGTGATCCTACACAAATAACTACTGTACTAATATGTACTGTATGAACCCATTTACTTTAAATATTGTATAAAGGATGGTAGGGGTGGAGATTACCGCGTTGCCAACCCCATTTTTATTAGTCTTTTTGGCAAATTTTGAAATGAAGACTTTTTGTGGATAAAATCTAAAACCCGAGTTCATTGTTTTTAGTGAATATTTTCCGAAAAAATATATACATCCCATTTTCAGTGTAGTAACTTAATATTACAAAGGACCTGATAGGATATAGCTTTTTTCCTGGAACACCTGCAATATAATCCTGTCCTATATATTTGATTTCTAATTTAATTTTTCCGGAGAGATTAAAAGCGCCATTGATAAAATGAGAGAAAAAAATAGGTCAGTTGGGGAAATGAAGATCATGCGCAAAATTTGATATTGAAGAAAAATATTAAGACAAAATTATCATGCTTATCACCGCTACGTATTAGTAACAGTGTTTACTATTGGGATAACTGATAGCGAAATACCGTAATATAAATTTGATGTAAAACTGTTTTATTTGGAATATGACAGGTCTTCAGGTACTGAAGGTTCGAGCAGGTTTTCACCTCATCTTCCCGGATGTGAAGCTTTCATTAAGTTTTCACTGGTCCATAAGGAATCCGCGATTTCCCGACACGTCCAGTATCACCCTGCCTCCGATCCTAAATGACTATACCTTTAATTTCTAACCACTAAAAGTACACATCAGGAAAATTTCCGAGAGTAACAATTAGCTTATCACTTCCACTTTGTGCTGTAACCTCTCTAATACCAACGAGATAGGGATTTTATTTGGGGAATGGAACAATTTGCCGAAACCAGTGAAGGTTGGGAATTTTACATAGGCCTACCTAAGTGGTATGTCACATTATATAGCAAGGGCTCTTTTATGCTTTTATGCGCAGATTACAACCTACGCACCACACTATATCATTGTTTCATACCTAATTCATTGAATGAAACGCTTTAGGTTTCTTTCACGCCTTGGGCAGGATCTAACCTGTAGTCATGAACTCAAGAATCAAATCCTCTACCACTGAATCAGCGAAGTAGACTCAAAGGACTGAATAGACTAAAAGAGCTTGGGAAGCACTTGGAAAGAGCACTGGAAATAGCGCTTGAGGGTTCCTCTTCTTTCGCTTGACCTCAGCATACAGCATGTAACCCTTTTTCTCGCCTACAGATCACTGAAGTTAAGCAGCGCAAGCCCACGTTAGTACCAACATGGGTGGTTGGTAAAGAACGATGGGTGCTGCAAATTTCCCCTCTCCTATGTCCTCTTCACCTACCTCCTCATCTCCCGCGAGCAGCCTCCTAAGGGTTCGTCCTGTTATGGCTGCTTGGCTTACTCCCCAACCCATTAAAAACTAATCCAGCAGGGTTTGGTACCCAGTTGTCCTGTTGGGACAATGATAAATTGGACGCAGTGGCGTCACTAGGGAGGTGGAGACGGGGTGACACCAAAACCGAAGAAGGAACAGAGCAGACAGAGAGGCTTTTTTCCGAGGGAAGGGGGGTGACACCATGGCGTCACCGCACTGGGTGACGCCAACCCTAGCGCCGGAGTCTGCGCCGGAGATCCATGAGTAATTAATACAATTGCAGTAATTAAGGGGTGGGTTTTTAATTAACAAATCTAGGCAGTTGTCAAATTCATCAGCTAAGTGTATGCTGTATTTAAGATTTCCCTTTCTATAATATTCCTGGAACGAGATACTGTATTGAGGTTGTCCATGAGCCAGTAGTGTGCAGGGTCGACACTGCTCAAAGCAGTGTTTATTTAATTTTTTGTTGGTGAGGTGAGGGGAAGAAATTTGAAAGTACCGGTATATCCATCATGGCATTGGAAATCATGCTTTCCTATAACATTGCTATTAAGTACCATTAATCATATCAATATCTTGAAGTACAGAGGTTCGCCTCTTGTTGAAATCTGTGACTTGCTCTTTGACAAAGGATGCCTTTCATCATTAGGAACTAAACGTCGTCGTTGCTCCCTGTATGGGTAATTGATGTTACCTGTTCCAAACCGGAACACCCGTATCTGCTGTAATATATTTTCCAGTATCTGAAAGGGAACGGCGAGTTGCGTTGGACACACCAGTTCTCGTCTGATCACTGAAGTTAAGCAACGCAAGCCCAGTTAGTACTGACATGGGTGGTCGCTCGGGAAAGCTGGATACTGCTAATACCCAATAATCGTCGCATTAGTGTAGTGTCTGTGCAGTATATGCATTAGAACTATACAGTGGACGGGTCTCTAATGACCTTGTAGTTGACGGGACCTTAAACTCCAACAAACAAACAAACCGTATCTGAAAAAAATATAATGAAAATTATAAGGCAACTTTAACTTTGATTATGCATATTCTTAAAATTTTTGTAAATGTTCCCTACGCCTGAAATAATTGGAATCGTTAATAGATAGGGATATCAATTGGTTCGAACACAAGGAAAGAAACGAGAAGGTTACACATCCTCATTTAACTATGATATCATTATATTATTTTATCACATTATAATATCCGAAAAATTATCATCTACACTTCTGTCGTGCTGTATTTTCCTTAAAGGAAGTCATATTTAGCACCCTCTACCATCGTCACACTGATTGTTGTTACAATATCGGCTTTGATGGAGATATAATGTAATTTTCAAACGCAGGATATGTTCAGGAAGTACTTAAGACTTTAAATAAATATGTACGCGAGAAACTGCCATGCATCATCGAGGTTATATTTGATAAAACAAATATAAGTGTAGCAATTTTTAGAAATTAAATTATCTATTGAATATCAATTAATCAACAGAAAGTACTACAATACATATACAGTACATCAATTTGCTGCGCACATTGTTTGTTAAAGTGGGCATGTAACCACAAAGGAGGGAACCTCCAAATTCATCTAAAAGACCCTAACCTGGCGATGTAAAAAATTAATGTTATCAGGGGTCAGAGATGGGAAAGGGAAGTTTCATCATCTTCTGAGCTATCCTTTGCTATCTGTTGTCTGCCTTTGATACATGACAGCGTTGTATTTAATGTGTCGGCCAATGGATGACACGTGCCAAGAGGATGACCTCTAATTACATTGGTAAGCCTCAATGCAAAGTTGGTGCACGTGTCTTTTGAAGACAGTGAAGAATAGGGCAAAGGAGTGGCGAAGGTCTGCTTAAGGGTGGGGGAGTTGTACTACATATTACGGATAATAATCATAAGACCACCACAACCACACAGCAGCAGCAGGAGTATAGTTCAGGCACATCCATAGCTATCAGTCTGACTGAAATGCTACTCAAATTTCAGGAGGGAATAGTGCTTGATTACAAGTGCTTCTCCAGTCAAAATGAGTTTAATTAATTCATTGACATTGTTTTTGTTAGGGCTATTTCATGTGGAAACTATCTCTCTATAGTGAAAGTAGCGCGTGACGCTGAAATTTTACCCATACATAAGCTTTATCAACGGAAGAAGGAACGAGAGAGAGGGCTGAAGACATGTTTAAACAAACAAAAACTTGGGTTAAGAAGACAACTTTCGTCCCATTTCTAGGCACATATAGTCAACTTGTCATGCTCACAATTCGACAGCTGCAACGCATGAAATGCTATCGACTTACACCCATGCTATATAGTGCCCTCATTAAGACAAATTTAAGCAGCATAGAGTGAAATCAATAGTGCTATGGGTGACTTGTGATCTTGAGTAGAAAAAAATCCCTGCATGTATTTCAGGGTCCACTGTATTTTATCATGAGAGGTTCGCATTTTTGCATTTGAGTTGCCTGTGGTAGATTTACGAGCTCGGGACGTCCAGACGGAGTAAGATAAAGGAAACTACGATAAACGTAGGGTGAACCACAGCGACCTTATGCATTAGGCATAATAGATACTGTGTAGGGTCCTGTGTGTTGAATCCTGGACAGAATTCCAAATGATTATAAATGACCCATTCAGCATTCCTAACCCCTTTTCCTCCAGGGAGCGGCGAATTGCTTTGGACACACCAGTTCTCGACTGATCACTGAAGTTAAGCAGCGCAACCCCAGCTAGTACTGACATGGGTGGCCGCTTGGGAAAACTGTGTACTGCTAATACCCAAAAATCGTCGCATTAGTGTAGTGTCTGTGCAGTCTCTGCATAAGAACTATGCTGTGGACGGGGCTCTAATGACCTTGTAATTGAAGGGCCTTTTCCTCCCTATGGCAGAGCTACGAACCCATTTCTCCAGTTAGTCCTGAGAACTGTCGGTATAGCGCCACAGCCCTCCAGGAGATCTTAACACCAGGGAATTTTAGTATATTAGTATACTACACGATCTTCACGTAACATGATTCTTTTGCGTGCAGGTCATACTAGTATGTATAAGCCATACTAGGTCACTGTTTTAATTACCAGGTATTATCCAATGGAAGGAGCCCTTTGGGCCTCAACGTATCCAACCAGGACTGACTTTACTTCCCATCAGACGTTTGCACACTCGGAGCCTCTCTCTCGCCCGATGCGGCCTGCCTCAGGATCAATCCTACATCCATGGACTCACGAGTCAAGCTAACAACCCTGAGCCCATTACTGACTGTTCACTTTAAAAGATTTATTTTTCCAGATAGAAACCATACGTTGGAGGTATTTCAAAGGCTTGAAAAGTATCCCTCTCTCTATCTGCCCTAAGTCATAGGCAGGATTTACATAAAATGCGTGTGAACTCTTTTAATAGGACATATTGACCAGAAGCATGATACGAAAATATTTTAATCGATCCTTTTGATCTAATAAAGGTCACTGGCATCGGTTGTATACAATATGATCTAAGTGATGGCCACCAGGAGCACATTACCATGGTGCTGTTCGTGAACTGCATGACTTAATTTGCATTTTCAATTCATTTGAAAAAGGATGAGCTGAGGTTGCAAATACCTCTTATTGTCTCGATTAGCCGAATTATGTTCTTAACGGGAAGCAACAAGAGCAAATCATTATTGATAAAATGCTCAATTTTTCTACATATCAATGGCATAGATTCAGATTATCTTTTATTTGGTATGTAAATTTAAAAAAAAATCTGAATGAAAAATGTGCAAATCTGCGTGGATGCACCTCGGGCCATAGTATGAACTGGTTGATTGTCTGAGAAAGAGAAAGCACATGATCACAACATTTGCAATCAGGGACATCATGCTGAGATCATGCCTGGTAGTCACATGGTGGTCTACAATTACACCATAGCAAACAACAATGCGGCATTTTATATTATTTCGAAAATAACAAATGGCATTTTAGGGCGTATGATGCACACGCACCCTACTATGGTGATAGACCGCTTTCAGTTTTTCATTTCTGTATTTGCAGATGAATCCAAAAAGAGATCACTTGAAAGAGTGTGGGAGTCATCCAATTCCAAACATCCAACGTCAGTATACTTTCAGTGACACCAAAGAGATTCTCACAGCCACCCCAACACTTTTTTACGATTTTGGTGGTTCAAGTTATACCCACCTCGGTGGCCGCGAGGCTAGCATGCCGGACTACTACGTCCAATGGTATCGGGACCAATCGTGGACCCAATGTGCCTTCCGTCGGATGGAAAGTAAAGCCGTCACCCCGTGAAGAGTGTGCGATGTCACATGCATATAAGAGAATTCTTACTACGTGGAGTCCCCCCTGAATGCGGCGAAGGAAAGTGCCCCGGCTGCGTAAAATACGTTCAGTGGATCACTCATGGATCCAGGGTCGAAATTTCCAATTCGCTTTTATACTATTTCGAGACGGAACTCAATCAGTATTTTTGTCAGATAAAACTTGATTTCCTTCTGACATCAAGAATTGCAGGACGTTCGTAAACGAATCTTTTCTAATCAGGCTCGATTACGCTGGGACCGAACCAGGTGCGGATCCAGGGGGAGCAATGCAGGAATTAGCAATTGCTTCCCCTCAGTGCCTCAATGAGGTGCATACTTCGACTAATGCATGATTCAGCTTTGCAACTGATGAGGCAGTTTTGCATTGCTATCCCCATTTTTGTAATACTGTACCAGTCCAATCTGCAGTTGGCTAAACCACTAAAGATAGGGCATTGTCTAAGGGACAGTAGGGGCCTATTTTAATTGCTAGCTAGATTTATGCTAAGGGATTCTGAATATTTAAAAATACTTCAAAAAGTGCTCCCCCTGATCCGCTCCTGGATACGCAACTGGACCCAACCAAGGTCGGACTGGACAGAAAATTAGGCCGCGGGAAAACCTTATATAAAGTAAGATACACGGTTAATCAAAAAAGAGAGCAACAATAAGAAAAGGAGATCAGGGCCGGCGGTTCCGCGCGTTTGCCGAACCCGGCACCTACGAAAGGCCCCGCAAAATATTGTTGAACTGGGTTTCGCAAAAGCTCGCGCTGGCCAAAACCCTGCCCGCGTTACTAATTCCCCGTGCGCGGGCCTCTATATTACAAAATGTAAACTGTGTTTTCCTACAAAAGGCCCCGGAAAAGCTCGCGCCGGCACTAAAAGAGAGCTTGCGGTTTTCTACATTCATGCCCCTGGTTCTAATTGGATTCAATGAACCTGTTCACTAGGCGGATACTGAGTCAACTCATCAGTGCCGGATTTAGATATTGAGAGGCCCTAGGCTATTTCAATTTTGAGGCTCTTTTCAAGCCCTTTTGCGGCCATTTTCTTAAGTTTTGAAGCCAGCTAAATGTTGAGGCCCTAGGCTTCAGCCTACTTAGCCTAGTGGTAAATTCGGCACTGCCATTCATTCACTCTCTGGGGATAAAAGACTGCTAATTTCCATAATCCTTAAGGTGCCCTTCTAAGGATTATTCCTAGATGTGCTATTCTCTTATATGTTACTATTAATAATATTTTATTCTTTATGTAGCCTACATTAATCATAGTTATCTTATTGTTAAATGAAGGACACTGGTATAACTTTTTTCCCGTAAGATATGATCATAATTACCTTCAAGTTTCGCTTTTGATTTTTGACAAAAGTTTTCACATTTGATTATCAGTACTTTTTTTCTTGTTATCAGGATGAAACATTTGAAGGACCTCATGTCTTGTGTTTCTTCATGTCGTTCATGCGACACGACGGAATTCAATTTTCGTATTCAAATAATTATAAATAAGTAGGGTATACTTTTAGTCATATTTATGACTGCATGTTAGGAATACTCTAGGAGTCCTACCAAAATTATGTAGGGTACTGTTCACTTCATTCGTAAACATCTTTGCGTCGTAGCATGAAGCCATCTAAATTACATTTTGAATGACACTGATATGGCTTTGATGCCGTTGAAGTGACGGAGTTCAGAGATGAAGTAAAGGAATACATGTGCATACTCCACTTTTAATCAAATTTCAAAGGTTTCTTATAATCAATTTACTACTATACCACCCGACTTTTTTTTTCTAATTCGTCCTAATACAAATATTTCATACAGGTCCACCAATAAAACTGGCTGCATTGTCGCACAATAAAATCCATATAGACTTTTTCATTAATTAATAGCGCCTATTTTCTGTAATTAGACTGGCATTAATCGTGGCATTAGGCGGGTAGCCTGCTGCGTCAAAATACCGTTCAAAAATTCGCCCGTGTGGTCCTGGTTCCAACGAGACTCGCCTCAGTGGTGTAGTGGGTGGCACGCTCGCTAACTACGTTAGTAGTTCTCGGTTCGATACTGGACCGAAATGGGTTGGCTTGTTTCGGACGAGAGAGAGAGAGGCTCCGAGTGCACCTTCTTTCGGATGACAAGTAAAACCGAGGCAGGAGCAGATCCAGGGGGAGCAATGCAGCAATTGCTCCCTCCTCAGTGACTCAATGGGACGCATATTTCAACTGATGAGTGATTCAACTTTGCAACTAATGAGGCGTTTTTGCATTGCTATCCCCATTTCTATGCTGTCAGTCCAACAGTTGCGGCCCAATCTGCAGTTGGCTAAACCACCGAAGATGGGACATTGTTTAGGGGCAGTAGAGAACCTATTGTATTTCATCATCATCACACCCTTATCCAGCCTGAGGCAGGGTCAGGTCTGCGGGTTCTAATCCTTCACTCCCGCCTATCCCCCACCAAGTCCTCCTCCACCCCGCACACCTCCATCTCCCTTTGCACCACCTGCTCCCACGTCCGCTTTGGTCTTCCCCTACTCCTGGTACCCCCAATTAGTCGTAGTCTCATAATAGACCTAGTAAACTCTGACCTTGCGGTGTTTGAGGATATCCACTAGAGAGAACCTATTGTATTTGCTAGGCAGAATTACTGTATACTAAGGGATTCTGAATATTTAAAAATATATATCCTCCATTGATCCACCCCTCAACCGAGGTCTCGTGTGGTGTACGATGGAATTTGCACCAGTTCTCGTTTGATCACTGAAGTTAAGCAGCGCAACCCCAGCTAGTACTGGCAGGGGTGACCGTTTGGGAAAACTGGGTACTGCTAATACCCAAAAATCGTCGCATTATTGTAGTGTCTGTGCAGTCTCTGCATAAGAACTATAGTGTGGACGGGGATCTAGTGACCTTTGTAGTTGAAGGGCCCTAAAACATCAACATAAACACACTCAACACATGGAATTTGCACGTAAAAGAACCCTCTCTACTATGCATCGGGTAGATGAAACAAATTTTCCAGGTGTAGGAACTCGCCCCCTGGCGTCGGCGGAGTGCCCCAAAAACAGTAGACCGACGATAAATAAGGAGCAGTTTATTGCGTAGTGACATGGGTGGCCGATTGGGAAAACTGGGTACCGCTAATACCCAAAAATCATCGCATTAGTGTAGTGTCTGTGCAGACTATGCACTAGAACTATGCAGTGGACGGGTCTCTAATGACCTTGTAGTTGACGAGACCTTAAACACCAACAAACCAAAAAAAAAATCATCGCATTTGTTGTGACTGTGTAATCTTTGCATTAGAACTACGCAGTGGACGGGGCTCTAATGACTTTATCGTGGAAGGGCCCTAAAACATCAACGAACCAAACGATAAATAAGCATAGGGGTTGCAGCTTTGGTTGGCAACCGGCTGCGGAAAAAAAATGTTCAATATATATCGCTCTTGTGTCCATTCAGAGGTACAAGATGGGTATTCGACCCTGCCATCGGCGGGAAAAGGGTTAGCAGTTGCTTTGGTCCTGGTTCCAAAGAAATGTTAGCTGGTGAAATGCTTACTTGTGCATCGCCATCAAGGTTTCCGAACCGTTCGCGTATCCCACTCACGTGGTTATGAGTCCTATCCCATCTTAAGGTCCTGATCAGTCTGACGAAGCTCCACATTCCTGTTTACTATCTACTATTATTACTACTTCTAACTACATTGCCTCACTCCTCAATGTTGCATGCCTATGTGCCTTGCGTGGGGTGCAGAAAGTGCTATTAGTGGCTGTTAACAAGTGGCAGTTAAATAAGCAATTGCCATATAACTCTTTACATCAGTGCAGTATCACCGTCGCTGTATTGGAGCCGCGTATCATGGGACAGAGGCTACAAAATTTCACGACAAGTTTAATTAGAATAAGATGAAATAAAAACAACAACAAAGGGTTAACTGTGGGCCCAAGTATTTCTTAATATTTCTCCCGGCAACATTGAGTCATTTATTTATTTAATAATCACCGCCCAACTGGGCACTTATAAACAACACACAGCATATAAATTACTCTCAAACAGTAGCAAAACTCCAATGCACGGGTAACGCGCCAGAGCATGGTCCTCAGGTGGGCCAAAGAGCTGAACGGGAACGCTGAGCCCCAAGAACAGCCTTATAAATCAGCTTGTTCATATGGGAACAGGTTTTCTGGCACTTCAGGCGTGTACAAATAAATATGTAGCCACGTACACCCTGGGGGAGGGAATTCCACGCAGCAAGGGTGTTGTAAGGAAAGGACATGTTCAGGACAGACACTGGGGCCACAGTGGTTTTGAACTTAAAGCGACGTGGGGTCCTGAGCTCAGGGTCGGCTTGGAAAAGCTCAGTAATGGTGTGAAACGGATGAGCTGTAAGACGTAAGGCAGAGGCCAATTCAGTTAACCGATGATACACTAAAAAGTAGTTGAAGGCCTGCGAAATTTGAGAAAGGGACATGAAGTTTAAATGTAAGCCTACAAACGTTTCATAATGTCCACGCACACGGCCTGGAAATAGCGTGGATTCCTGCGTCAGTGGTTTCAGGTTCGATTCTGGACCGAGGAGGAGAAACCTTCAGTGTGCTTTCTGTCAGATGGGAAATTCGATGCCACCTTCATGTAAAAGAACCAATTTCTACACTGAATAAAATATATGTACGTAAAGTTCAGCAAAATATCAAGGTGTAGAACCTCGCCCCTAGGCGTCAGGTAGCGGCCGTATTACGTTGGACACACAAGTTCTCATCTGATCACTGACGCAACCCCAGCTTGTACTAATATGGGTGACCGCTTGAGGACACTGGGTACTGCTAATACCCAAAAATCGTCGCATTAGTGTTGTGACTGCGCAATCTTTGAATTAGAACTACGCAGTGGACGTAGCAACACAGTGACACTCGTAACAACGTAGTGTCTGTGCAGACTCTGCATTAAAACTATGCAGTGGATGGGGCTCTAATGGACGCTGTAGTTCAAGGTCCTAATGTTGTTTTTGTTGTAGTTGCCCTTCAACTACAAAGGTCATTAGAGCCCCGTCCACACCATAGTTCTGATGCAGAGACTGCACAGACACTGCACTAATTCGACGATTTTTGGGTATTAGCAGTACCCAGTTGTCCCAAGCGGCCACCCATGTTAGTACTAGCTGGGGTTGCGCTGCTTAACTTCAGTGATCAGACGAGAACTGGTGTTTCCAACGTAATTTGCCGCTCCCTCAAGGTCCTAAAGCACTAACGAAACGACAAAAATTAGGCGTCAAATGAGGAAATGTGACTCAATGAATAAAAATGGCCCGAACCGACGATAAATAAGTACAGGGGTTGCCGCATGTGAAAATTAACGTCAAATGGATCGTTCACGTGTCTCAATGGGACAATAATGGTCACGTAACCCTACTATTGGAGCAAAAGGGGTTAGCGATGATGATGCCATAATATGTAGGGCAGGGGTGTCAAAATGGCGGCCCTTGATGCCTAGAGTTGCGGCCCTCACAGTCGATATCATGTGCATAGCCCTGCGTTGCCCAATGCATGGCTAACACCGCATGGCCCACTGCATGGCCCACATGTGCCCTCGGGGTACCCCGAGTTTGACATGCCCGCCCTTAGTAGGGAGCTAATGTTGAGGCTAAGCAATCAGCGACCCTGAATTTGATGTCATTATTTTTGGAGACAGGCAAGTGGGGTCCTGTGCGACCGCCGGGTTCCAATTAAGTTGAAGGGTAAAGTGTATAGATCTGTCGTTAGGCCCGCGATGCTGTATTTCTCTGAGGGTTGGGCAGTTAGGAAGAACCATGAAAGGCAAATTAAAGTGGCCGAGATGCGAATGCTGCGCTACATGAGTGGGGTGTCACGATCGGACAAAATTAGAAACGATTACGTTAGAGGTAGCTTGGGAACAGATGAGAGGGAACCGGTTGCGGTGGTATGGGCATGTGATGAGGAGGGTTGAGGAGGAGCTTATTAGGTCCATTGTGGGACTGCAGGTAACTGGAGGGACCAGAGGTAGAGGGCGACCAAAACGGACGTGGGAGCAGGTGGTGCAGAGGGACATGGAAGCGTGTGGGGTGGACGGGGACCTGGTGGGGGATAGGCGGGAGTGGAGAATTAGAACCCGCAGACCCAACCCTGCCTCAGGCGGGAGAAGCGTGAGATGATGATGATGATATTTTTATGCATTATTGCCAGTAGGGAATGATTATTACGAAATTTGGGAATAAAACCCAGTCTGTTTTTGTTTCCACTGACGACGTCTAAGGCTAGTTTGCGGCAGACTGCTGTCAATCAAGTTAATGATGTCATCATAGGTTTTGTGTTAGCAACTTGCTCGCAATATGCATTGGAGACCGTAAGGCCCTCTAACGGCGTTTAAAATTTGCAATCAAACTCTGGAAGATTATTGTTCAGTCTTGGGTTTTTGTTATTGTTTTGGTTTGGTTTTTTGTCAGCTTTCATTTATTTACATAAAATGGCATCAAGATTCTCGTCTATCACTTCTTCGGTGAGAAAATGACTCTGTTATTGGTGTAACTACTGTTAACAAACTATTCATAGATATTATGGTTTTTTATTAGGCGAGGTATGCTACCAGCGCATTTGCCAAGACAATCCCAATCAGACCATTGAGACTAGTTCGGAAATTTAGTGCAGGTATTTTTGTTTAAGAATTTTGAATTTCAGTCAGCATCTTCTTCTCAATCATGAAAGAAGTTCATGTTTGAACACGGTTTTGTTCAGGGTGTCGCAATCATACTGTACAAAAGCCTCTGGGCGTTATGTACTGTATATTGCTACGCATTTCAAGTATTTATTGTAATATTTAAGTGGGCATGTTAAATTGTATTATGTCTATCATTAACAAGTATTCCATGTAAAACCCAAGAAGGTCTTTTGTCATAACACTTGTCGCAAGTATTTGACGCAAAACGGTTTTATATATTTTCATAGCACCGCAACTGCTAGCAGCAAAAGTACAGCAACCAGCTCCAGACTTCAAAGGCACTGCAGTTATAAATAAACAATTTAAAGAGGTCAAGTTGTCAGATTTCAAAGGCAAATATTTAATATTGTTCTTCTACCCATTGGATTTGTAAGTGAATTGCACTACTCTGCCACAATTATTAATTATACATTGCTATTTATATAAACAAATATTGTTTTCAGCACTTTCGTATGCCCAACCGAAATAATAGCATTTAGTGATAGGGTAAAAGAGTTTAGAAATATCAACACCGAAATTGTAGGCGTCTCAACGGATTCTCATTTTAGTCATCTGGCATGGATAAATACACCTCGCAAGGTAAAGGGAATATTTATTTCCATTTTTAACGACTACGTAAGCAATATTTATTCATCATGTGTTGGTTTTTAGCACGGTGGCTTAGAGAAACTTGACATACCACTATTATCAGATTTCAACAAAACTATTTCAAATGACTATGGAGTCCTTGTTGAAAGTGCTGGAATTGCTCTCAGGTAAACTGCAATCATTCGGAATCCTTCGATGTAGTTCGTTGACGCGGATGTGACCCAAAATGACAGGATACTTCATGTTTTATACTATTGGGTCACAGTATTCTGTCAGTTATTTACATAATAGGGTAGTAGAAAGTCCCACCCCAAACGTGAAGGGTAGCTGAAATACTTATTAAAATGGCATGTATATATTGATATTTATTAACCAGGGGACTGTTTCTTATTGATCCTAATGGTGTGCTACGTCATATGAGTGTAAATGACTTGCCTGTTGGAAGGTCCGTCGACGAAGCCTTGCGACTTGTTAAAGCGTTTCAGTTTGTTGAAAAGCACGGAGAAGGTTAGTGCTCACATCTCATTAATAAATATTTTCTAATAAAGAAGGTGTCACTAAGCTGCACTTGCACGTATTGTGTTGGTTGATATTATATGTAGTATGTCCAGCTGAATGGAAACCCGACTCTCCAACAATTAAACCAGACCCCGTGAAGTCAAAGGAGTATTTTGAAAAGGTGAATTAGGTAGATGTTGAGTATTAACAGATCTGAAGAATATTTACTCATTGGACTTAGTATACATATTATGAAGTAAATAAAAATAGTTCTTTATCTACTAAATATTATTTTATTTGTACAATACACTACGATGGATTACAATTCATTTCTCTGTCATTAAACGTCTTAACCTTGCTTAATTCGTGTTGGATTTCTTTTTCAATTTGAAGAATCTCTTGTGGTTTTCGATACTGTAATAGGCAAAAAAAATTAATGGAGGTTCCCGGTAACACCATCATTTTCACCGACTTACTTGAATAATTAGTGTATTGTGCGTGTAATCAATTTTCAGGTTGCTGTTATCACATTTTATCCCACATCGGTCTAAATCTGGTAT
>JAAFCE010005724.1:11640209-11724590 GCA_013389805.1 Trigoniulus corallinus | reverse complement strand
TGTAGTTCAAGGTCCTAATGTTGTTTTTGTTGTAGTTGCCCTTCAACTACAAAGGTCATTAGAGCCCCGTCCACACCATAGTTCTGATGCAGAGACTGCACAGACACTGCACTAATTCGACGATTTTTGGGTATTAGCAGTACCCAGTTGTCCCAAGCGGCCACCCATGTCAGTACTAGCTGGGGTTGCGCTGCTTAACTTCAGTGATCAGACGAGAACTGGTGTTTCCAACGCAATTTGCCGCTCCCTCAAAGTCCTAAAGCACTAACGAAACGACAAAAATTAGGCGTCAAATGAGGAAATGTGACTCAATGAATAAAAATGGCCCGAACCGACGATAAATAAGTACAGGGGTTGTCGCATGTGAAAATTAACGTCAAATGGATCGTTCACGTGTCTCAATGGGACAACGTAACCCTACTATTGGAGCAAAAGGGGTTAGTGATGATGATGCCATAATATATAGGGCAGGGGTGTCAAAATGGCGGCCCTTGATGCCTAGAGTTGCGGCCCTCACTGTCGATATCATGTGCATAGCCCTGCATTGCCCAATGCATGGCTAACACCGCATGGCCCACATGTGCCCTCGGGGTACCCCGAGTTTGACATGCCCGCCCTTAGTAGGGGGCTAATGTTGAGGCTAAGCAATCAGCGACCCTGAATTTATATGTCATTATTTTTGGAGACAGGCAAGTGGGGTCCTGTGCGACCGCCGGGTTCCAATTAAGTTGAAGGGTAAAGTGTATAGATCTGTCGTTAGGCCCGCGATGCTGTATGACTCTGAGGGTTGGGCAGTTAGGAAGAACCATGAAAGGCAAATTAAAGTGGCCGAGATGCGAATGCTGCGCTACATGAGTGGGGTGTCACGATCGGACAAAATTAGAAATGATTACGTTAGAGGTAGCTTGGGAGTGGGAGACATTGCGGAACAGATGAGAGGGAACCGGTTGCGGTGGTATGGGCATGTGATGAGGAGGGGAGAGGAGGAGCTTATTAGGTCCATTGTGGGACTGCAGGTAACTGGAGGGACCAGAGGTAGAGGGCGACCAAAATGGACGTGGGAGCAGGTGGTGCAGAGGGACATGGAAGCGTGTGGGTTGGACGGGGACCTGGTGGGGGATAGGCGGGAGTGGAGAATTAGAACCCGCAGACCCCTCCCTGCCTCAGGCGGGAGAAGGGTGAGATGATAATGATATTTTTATGCATTATTGCCAGTAGGGAATGATTATTACGAAATTTGGGAATAAAACCCAGTCTGTTTTTGTTTTCACTGACGACGTCTAAGGCTAGTTTGCGGCAGACTGCTGTCAATCAAGTTAATGATGTCATCATAGGTTTTGTGTCAGCAACTTGCTCGCAATATGCATTGGAGACCGTAAGGCCCTCTAACGGCGTTTAAAATTTGCAATCAAACTCTGGAAGATTATTGTTCAGTCTTGGGTTTTTGTTATTGTTTTGGTTTGGTTTTTTGTCAGCTTTCATTTATTTACATAAAATGGCATCAAGATTTTCGTCTATCACTTCTTCGGTGAGAAAATGACTCTGTTATTGGTGTAACTACTGTTAGCAAACTATTCATAGATATTATGGTTTTTTATTAGGCGAGGTATGCTACCAGCGCATTTGCCAAGACAATCCCAATCAGACCATTGAGACTAGTTCGGAAATTTAGTGCAGGTATTTTTGTTTAAGAATTTTGAATTTTAGTCAGCATCTTCTTCTCAATCATGAAAGAAGTTGATGTTTGAACACGGTTTTGTTCAGGGTGTCGCAATCATACTGTACAAAAGCCTCTGGGCGTTATGTACTGTATATTGCTACGCATTTCAAGTTTTTATTGTAATATTTAAGTGGGCATGTTAAATTGTATTATGTCTATCATTAACAAGTATTCCATGTAAAACCCAAGAAGGTCTTTTGTCATAACACTTGTCGCAAGTATTTGACGCAAAACGGTTTTATATATTTTCATAGCACCGCAACTGCTAGCAGCAAAAGTACAGCAACCAGCTCCAGACTTCAAAGGCACTGCAGTTATAAATAAACAATTTAAAGAGGTCAAGTTGTCAGATTTCAAAGGCAAATATTTAATATTGTTCTTCTACCCATTGGATTTGTAAGTGAATTGCACTACTCTGCCACAATTATTAATTATACATTGCTATTTATATAAAAAAATATTGTTTTCAGCACTTTCGTATGCCCAACCGAAATAATAGCATTTAGTGATAGGGTAAAAGAGTTTAGAAATATCAACACCGAAATTGTAGGCGTCTCAACGGATTCTCATTTTAGTCATCTGGCATGGATAAATACACCTCGCAAGGTAAAGGGAATATTTATTTCCATTTTTAACGACTACGTAAGCAATATTTATTCATCATGTGTTGATTTTTAGCACGGTGGCTTAGAGAAACTTGACATACCACTATTATCAGATTTCAACAAAACTATTTCAAATGACTATGGAGTCCTTGTTGAAAGTGCTGGAATTGCTCTCAGGTAAACTGCAATCATTCGGAATCCTTCGATGTAGTTCGTTGACGCGGATGTGACCCAAAATGACAGGATACTTCATGTTTTATACTATTGGGTCACAGTATTCTGTCACTGTTATTTACATAATAGGGTAGTAGAAAGTCCCACCCCAAACGTGAAGGGTAGCTGAAATACTTATTAAAATGGCATGTATATATTGATATTTATTAACCAGGGGACTGTTTCTTATTGATCCTAATGGTGTGCTACGTCATATGAGTGTAAATGACTTGCCTGTTGGAAGGTCCGTCGACGAAGCCTTGCGACTTGTTAAAGCGTTTCAGTTTGTTGAAAAGCACGGAGAAGGTTAGTGCTCACATCTCATTAATAAATATTTTCTAATAAAGAAGGTGTCACTAAGCTGCACTTGCACGTATTGTGTTGGTTGATATTATATGTAGTATGTCCAGCTGAATGGAAACCCGACTCTCCAACAATTAAACCAGACCCCGTGAAGTCAAAGGAGTATTTTGAAAAGGTGAATTAGGTAGATGTTGAGTATTAACAGATCTGAAGAATATTTACTCATTGGACTTAGTATACATATTATGAAGTAAATAAAAATAGTTCTTTATCTACTAAATATTATTTTATTTGTACAATACACTACGATGGATTACAATTCATTTCTCTGTCATTAAACGTCTTAACCTTGCTTAATTCGTGTTGGATTTCTTTTTCAATTTGAAGAATCTCTTGTGGTTTTCGATACTGTAATAGGCAAAAAAAATTAATGGAGGTTCCCGGTAACACCATCATTTTCACCGACTTACTTGAATAATTAGTGTATTGTGCGTGTAATCAATTTTCAGGTTGCTGTTATCACATTTTATCCCACATCGGTCTAAATCTGGTATTTTGAACACCTTATAATATCTGTGCGAAAAGAGAAAGCATTAATTAATAATATTAACTGAAAGAACTAATTTTTACTTCCGTAATAGCTAAATACTTTTTGTTAGTGGTCTTAATTATCACTGTGTTGTCCAAAGAGTTAGCTGTCACGATATAAGTTGTCAAAGGATAAGGAATATTCCGTATCTTCCACTGAAAGCAATCTTCAGTGTCTAAACGGTAAAAGGTGGGCTAATACAACAACAAGAAGTGTCAAAGTGACATTACGACGTACTAAGAACCCGAGGGCGTGTGCAAGTTGAAGTTGTCAACATAACTCACGTTACTTGCACTTTCATTCATTGCTTCGTTTTCCAAAGTTGGCAGTCCATAGTCTGGTTCTCCTACTTCATAGATCCATTTTCCTTCACCTCCTAAAAACGTCTTCCTTCTCCATTTTCGCACTATCGAAACCATAGAAATTCATGTTTCAACAATAGAATTTTATATAGGAACGTAAAATATCAGATGGGCAACCTTTAAGTCGATTATTACTGTCGTACTCTTCAGCCATTTCTTCTACCTCAGAGAATTTATAATGAATCTTGCGATTTCCTGATTGAATTTAATGAAGCGATCAATCTTTGAAATTCACAAGTTTGAAGCGCATCGAAAGAAACCTACCGTTTTGAAGGAGGCACGTTTTTTCTGCATTCCGTATTTTAGTAACCCAAGATTCGACACTCATGATTACGACTGAAAATCAACTAATCGAAAATACAGTAGCAAATCGTATAAAAATATATTAGTACTTCAATACCTGTTTTTAATCAACCTGCTTGATACTAGCGTCCATAGTTACTATGGCAACAGCATAGTACCTCCGCCTCACAGCTTAAGGAGTTTCATTCTGGACTTTGGCATTTATTTAGGTATACTAGAAATGATTAGATTACTAGTGTTATATTCTAAGGCAGCCATAGTCTGATTTATGGTAATAACATTTTGAGTTTTAATGGAGAATTGAAATTCAAATCCCTTCATTACACACATGTATCAAATACGTTGAAGAATAAAAAGTTTCAGAAGACGCTTTGCGACTACCGTAATAATTTAATCGAATTGCGTCCTCAATGTGTTTACCGGTGGCGGGTATTTCTGTTGTGTTGGATGATTTCTTTTAAGGAGTTTTGCAACTCGAAATTTGAAAAGGTAGTCAATTTATGCATATTATTAAAGCACACCAGCACTTATATCTTCAATGTAATGTTGACGTCATTTGTCACTTTTTCCACGTTTTGAAATACTTGGTGTGAGATGTTTGGGAACGATGTTTTACGGAATGTTGCTTGTCATATACTGTCAATGGAGTAAATTTTTATTTGTATCTTTGCAGAGATATAAGGTGATATTTAATTTTCAAGTACAAAATGTCTTTAAGTGAGACGCCGAATGAGTTTCCTCTAAATAATTCACCGGGAGATGGAATTTCTGCAGTGAAATTTGGTCCCAACTCATCACAGTTCTTATTAGTATCATCGTGGGACTGTACTGTACGTTTATATGATGTAACAGCGAATAATATAAGAATGAAATACAGCCATCCTACACCAGTATTGGATTGTTGTTTTCATGTAAGTTGGTCATATTGTCACACTTTAGCCTGTATATTTACCTGTAAAATATTTGTACTGTAATATAGTTCCAATTTTTTTTTCATATTTGTGGTATAGGATGCTGTACACGCATATAGCGGAGGATTAGACAACACTTTAAAAATGTACGATTTTAACACCAGTTCTGGTATGTGTTTAACCTGCTAGATTTTTCGTTTCGTTGGTATTTTAGGGCCTTTCAATTACACGGTCATTAGAGCCCTGACTATTGCGTGGTTCTAGTGCAGTCTGTTAAGACGCGTTTGGGTAATAGCAGTACCCAGTGTTCCCAAGGGGATCGCCCATGCTAGTACTCATTAGGGTTGCGCCGCTTAACTTCAGTGATCAGACAAGAACTGGTGTCCAACGCAATACAGGAGCTCCCAGACCTGCTAGGTTTTAATGGGTTATCAACGACTAAAAGAAGCACCAAATTAGAGAATTTTCTCTCCCTACTAGTAATCGCTAATTAGGTGAAATCTCTGAATTAGTGTAGTTACTAAGTGTAATATGATTGTGTATTAATTGGCGTTTTCCGTTATAGAGACTGTAGTGGGCAATCATGATGATGCAGTTAGATGTATAGAATATGCTCCAGATGTAAATGTAGTAGTGACAGGCAGCTGGGACCAGACTGTTAAATTATGGGACCCAAGGACTCCATGTTGTGCTGGCACATTTTCTCAGCCAGATAAAGTAAGAAGTTAGATTAGATGCATATTATCATTAAATTGTTGACGTGACCCGTTTGCATCTTAAGGTATACACATTAGCAGTTTGCGGAGACAAACTTGTAGTAGGTACAGCTGGCCGACGTGTGCTCGTCTGGGACCTCAGGAATATGGGTTACGTTCAACAAAGAAGGGAATCAAGTTTAAAATACCAAACACGATGTATCAGATGTTTTCCTAATAAACAGGGATATGTATTGAGCTCAATAGAAGGTAAATATGTCTAATTGTTAATTACGTCTATTGGATGTTTCAGGTGGCATTCTAAACGCTTATTTCATAAATATCTCTAGGTAGAGTTGCTGTAGAATACCTGGATCCCAGCCCAGAAGTTCAAAAAAAGAAGTACGCATTTAAATGTCATCGCATCAAGGAAAATGGTGTCGAATTTATATACCCCGTAAATGCCATTAGCTTCCATAACGCACACAACACTTTCGCTACAGGTGGATCAGATGGATTTGTTAATATATGGGACGGCTTTAATAAGAAGCGCCTATGTCAGTTCCATCGATATCCATCCAGTATTGCCTGTCTCTCATTTAGTCATGATGGCAGTGTTTTGGCTATTGCTTCTTCCTATATGTATGAGCAGGAGGATAAGGAGAAACCAGCAGAGGACACGATTTTTATTCGGCATGTTACTGATCAGGAAACTAAGCCAAAATAAATTTTGTTATGCATTCCGATATCGGACGAAAACAGTGATTTTACTGCCAAAGCGTCAGAAATGACATCCACGAGTAATTAATAAATGAACACTTCATAGGAAACGACGCTAATCTCCTCCAAAAATGACAATTTAGTTTTATCAAATTTACGCAGCTGGTTGTCACCGAATTTCTTAGGCATATTGTTTTTTCCGAAGCGATCGGGCGGATTTAAATTTTTTATTCACAACTGAAGTTTCCAAGTAAATGGGATATTTATAAAAATGATGAAATGTGTCTGAATCCAAATACAGTACTAAGGAATTTTGTGAAATGTCAAAATAGGCAAATGTAACAACTTGCCAACGTACAATGAAAGGAAGCCAAAACTATTAACGTTCATTAACTAAACTCAAACTAATTTTTTGGCTTCAAAGAAACTCTTCAAATGCCTCATTTGCCAAAATCCCATTATTAAAAGTATTGCAGTTTGAGTTATGGACCACCACAATACTCGCTGATTGGTACTTTCACTTGTCTGCCTAAAGCGTTCCTCTCGATACTGAAAATACATTTCAAGATTAAAAACATTTCATTAGCTATCGAGAAGCACAACATTAACTCCATACTCTTTGATAATTCTGTTCTTTTGTAATATGTTCCACTTGTCCAAGAAGCTGTCGGATTCGAAGTTGTAACTCTGTTAATTTATCTTTCTGAGCTACATTTGCGTAGTCAATTGCGTGCTCTCCAACTTGAAGATCTAGATGCACTCTCTGTTGAAAAATGTTGCATTTCATTATCATCTCCAACTGAAGGCATTTTACTTCAACAAACATATATAGTAGTAATGTAGTATCCAGCCATTGATTAAGGGTTGGCATGCCTAGGGGTTTACAAGGTTCTTATCCAAACTAAATGAAAACTAAAGGCCAATTCCACAACATGTAACATGGGTCGCTAAGCTAAAGCTGGTAGAATAAAAGCGAATATATGAACTAACCGACTAGACAGACTATTTAGCTTTCAAATGGGAAGGGCACGAAAATAATGGTGACGTACTCTCTGGGGGTGAGCTGGTGACAAAGGTGCAAGAGGTAAAGTACTTAGGATCAGTGTTCCAAAGCAACGGAGAAACAGATTCGGATGTGACCCACAGAATCAATGCGGGATGGTTGAAGTGGAGACAGGCAAACGGAGTACTGTGTGATAGGAGGGTCCCAATCAAGTGAAAGGGAAGTTTTACAGGGCAGTGGTTAGGCCAGATATGGTATATGGATGTGTTGGGCAGTGAGGAAGAGCCACGTAAATAGAATGCAAGTGTGGCGGTACATGAGAGGTGTGTCAAGATCTGATAAATTAGGAATGAGTATATTAGAGGTAGCCTGGGTGTGGTTGACATCGCAGAAAAAATGGGGGAGTAGATTAAAGTGGTATGGACACAACTAGCAGAGGGTTGAAGGAGGGGCTCGTTAGGTTCATTACAGGAATTCAAGTGGTTGGAAGCACCGGGGGATGGGAAGACCAAGGCAGTCGTGGGAGCTGGTTGTCCATAAGGATATGGTAGTGTGTGGGGATGAGGATACGCGAGTGGAGTGCTAGAACCCGCAAACCCGACCCTGCCACAGGCTGGATAAGGGTATTATTATGATGATGGTGTGAACTAACCAACTGAGATCCACTAAACCATTTTGTTGAGTTTGAAAATAAACAAATAACGTGTTCTCCTGGTGTGTGCGATGTAAATGTAAATCTTCCTTCAGCACTATACACCTTGGAAAGAATGACTTTGTCATCATGATCGCGAACTTCCACGTGCATTCCTATGGCAGGTCCCGGAGGCATAAAGCCACCAGTTCGAGGATCATACAGCTGGACCTTGTAGTTACCTGAGAATATAATTATTTAGATTTTGGCATTTAGATGAGAGTAGCCGGCATACCCAAAAAGCACTCGCACTATACATACCGATGACCATAGTTTCATCAGGGATTTCTTCCATAAAACATTTCCTTTCTGTTTCAGCTATGTGAAAATAAAGTGCAGAAGTCCCTATCACCCACAATGATATCAATGCATAGAAATTATAAACAGAAAACTTCAACATTTCGGTAATAAATTACAAAATACGCATCTAATTATGCTTCAACTAAAAACTATTCTCTGGATTAACTCGTCTTCCTAATGCCACGTTATCACTTACGGAAGCACAGAGGTGCCACTAATGAAGAAACTTTGAAATCCTTCTGTCAGTGACATGTATGGCAGATAGTCTGTATCCAACTAACTGATGGATGGGTTGTTGCGTTGTGTGTAGTTTTGCCGAAATTGAATTTTTGTAATCCGTTTAAACCATAACCTGGACATTTATTAGCGCTGTTTTTTGATACTTTCGGAATTTTAAGTTAGTTCTGGTGCGTGGAATTTTTTCAATTATGGGTTCTGTTATAGATTTAAACGAAATAATTGTGGCTCAACATGATTTAGAGGAAAAGATAAGTTGTCTCAGTACAGAAGCTAGAGATACGAGGAATGAATTAATTTCCTTACATGTCAAAAAATTCAGTGCGAAGAAGTACATTTTTCCGGAATTTGAAAATGGTAAGTTGAATTAATATGGTGATGTCGCACAATTTCAACTCTTGATTAAATTAATGTCAGTGCCGGATTTACCAATAGGCTAATTAGGCTGAACATTTAGCGGGCTTCAAAACTTAAGAAAAGGGGTTCAAAAGGGCTTGAAAAGGGCCTCAAAATTGAAATAGCCTAAGGCCTCTCAGTATCTAAATCCGGCACTGATTAATGTTTCCTTTTTTTTGTTTTAATACCAAATGTGAGTTAATGACAACATCAATTTGAATGTGTTTCATCTTTCAGATACTCAATGGCTAAATACGAGTCGCCCGCTAACAGTTGCCAGAGATTTCAAAGGGAAAATAGTTGTTGTAGACTTTTTTACATACTGTTGCATAAATTGCGTGCATATCTTACCCGATCTAAAACTTTTGGAAAGTCAATACACTGTAGAAAGTGGTGTTGTTGTGGTAAGTAAATTATGAATTACTTTCAGCCATACCTACGTTTAAGAATTAAATTTGTTAGAGAAATTGCATTAATAAAATTCCTAAGAAAGTGCAGAAGTGCAGCCAAGTTGCGTCGGACACGTTTAAGAATTAAATTTGTTAGAGAAATTGC
This sequence comes from Trigoniulus corallinus, assembly GCA_013389805.1. Taxonomy (NCBI): domain Eukaryota; kingdom Metazoa; phylum Arthropoda; class Diplopoda; order Spirobolida; family Trigoniulidae; genus Trigoniulus; species Trigoniulus corallinus. The sequence goes on along the minus strand of JAAFCE010005724.1, from coordinate 11,714,987 downwards.
ATTAATAAAATTCGGACACGTTTAAGAATTAAATTTGTTAGAGAAATTGCATTAATAAAATTCCTAAGAAAGTGCAGAAGTGCAGCCAAGTTGCGTCGGACACACCAGTTCTCGTGAGATCACTGAAGTTAAGCAGCGCAAGCCCACGTTAGTACCAAAATGGGTGGTTGGAAAAGAACGTTGGATGCTGCAAAGTTCCCCTCTCCTATGTCCACTACCTACCTGCTCATCTCCCACGAGCAGCCTTCTAAGGGTTCATCCTGTTATGGCTGCTTGGCTAACTCCCTAACCCATTAAAATGTTGTTCCTCGTAATTCTGTAGTTCATACATAAAATTAAAGTTTTACAAAGTTATGATGTTCTCATGTAGGTTGGTGTCCATTCAGCTAAATTCGAAAATGAAAAACTTTTGGAAAATGTAGCAAATGCAGTTTTGCGTTATGATATACGTCATCCAGTTATCAATGATCCTGCTGGTCATTTGTGGTCAAGTTTATCAATAGCTTGTTGGCCTACTCTTTTGATTCTAGGTATGATTTGAATAGTTTGAAGATGGGATCTCTTGATCACTGGATAAGATAATTCCCACTTCTCTTTATTGAAATGTATTCATCAGGTCCAACAGGGCAGATACTGTTTGTCCTAATCGGAGAAGGTCACAAAGAAAAGTTACTGCTTTACGTAGAGCAATGCTTGGAATATTATAGGAATTGTGGTTCAATCAGTAATCATGAGTTGCCATTAAAGACGTTACATTCTGAGGTGCAAAGCACCGTTCTTCATTTTCCTGGGAAACTGGCGTGCTGTCCGTATGCAGCTAATGACATTGCCATTGCTGACACTGGTCATCATAGAATAATAATTTCGTCAAATAAAGGCTTGGTTAAAGTAAGTTCCTGCTTGAGTTTCTACTTGCATGCACTACTAGCAGTGTAATACTTCTTCTGGGGTTATTTCTTAAGCATATAATCGGTGGACCCGATCCAGGATTTAAAGATGGCGACTTTAATCAAGCTAAATTTTGTTCACCTCAAGGTGTCACCTGGAGATCTTCGGATGAATTGTATGTTGCTGACACTGAAAACCATTCTATACGTGAGGCAAGTTATTTAAATTATCTTTTATGACTAATACTTGCTGACATCGTTTTCAGTATGTTTTAACACTTCTGTTTTTGTTTACGTGAAGATAAATATCATTAGCAAAACTGTTGTGACATTAGTTGGTGATGGGAAACAAGGTACTGATAAGGAAGGTGGTAACATAGGCACTGATCAGAGGATTAATTCACCTTGGGATATTTGTATTGGACCATCCAGCACGGAAAGAAATATTTTATTAATTGCAATGGCTGGACTTCATCAGATTTGGTGTTATGCTCTAGATGATACTTCATTACTGAATGACAGGTTCGAAAACTGTTCTGTTGAGTAAATAACATTTCAACAACTAATTTAATTTCATGAATCCATTAGAGTTCTTAAGAAAGGGACGTGTATAAGGTTGGCTGGATCTGGCAATGAAGAAAATAGAAACAATAGCTATCCTTACAAAGCAAGTTTTGCTCAGCCATCTGGCATTTGCTATGCAAGCCTTAATTCTGCAAACGATGTGCTTATTATAGCTGACAGTGAAAGTTCTTCAATAAGAATGATCAATTTAAAAACAATGGCTGTACAAGGAATTGTTGGTGGTGAATTAAATCCGTTGGTAAGAGACTCATTAGTAATTGTTACATGTGCGAAATTGTAAAAATACTTTGTTATAAACAATTTCGAATGAATTTCATATTTAGAATCTATTTAGTTTTGGGGATAAGGATGGTGTTGGTATAAAAGCGAAATTACAGCATCCCTTAGGAGTTTCATGGAATCCTTCGAAAAAAGTTGTTTACGTCACTGATTCTTATAACCATAAGGTAATTAACTATATTGAAATAAAAAAAAAAGCAAAGTTAATATACACGCGTGTAGTCTATTTCTCACATGGTTGAGACTTGCCGAATTTCAGCAGTTTTTAAATTCGGACACTTCCCCCATTTTGTATTAATTAAAATTGATTTTATGTTCTGGCTGAAGCACAGCTTGTGCCAAGTGATTGAATTCATATTTCGTCACAGGTAAAGGTTATTGATATTTCAATGCAAAAATGTGAGACTTATGCTGGAACGGGCAAGCCTGGTAATAGTTGTGGTAATACGCTAGAAGAGGCGCAGTTTAACGAGCCTGGTGGATTGTGTGTCACAAATGATGGTCTTGTATACGTTGCCGACACTAATAATCATTGTATTAAAGTAATAGATGTACAAAATCGTACAGTCGAGGAGGTATGCATTTGTTTTTGACTCAAGAGTTTCGTGTTGTAGGGGCTCATTTGATTTTAAATTTCTAGTTCCCCGTCTTGCTTATTGAAGATATTGCTGTAACCAATAAAAACAAAGGTGATGCACATGATGGCCTAAAGCCAAAATTGTTGTCGAGACCCCACGCAACTATTTCAGTTGATCCTGTAACTGTCTCACTTGGATGCACGCTCGCCATCACAATGAAATTGGAACTGGAGACTGGTCTGAAGATTAATGAGAATGCACCCAATTCGTGGAGACTACATTTTCTAAGTATAGAATCCTTATATTTTACATATTTACCTGGATAATTAATTAAGGCGATTAATTAGCTAGAAAACAACTTTATTATCCGGACCAGGTTACATCTTCAGTGGGGAAAATATGACTAACCGTAATAACTAAAATGGTTTACGGCGTCAAGTTATTTCCTGAAATGTCTCCCTTTTCCAATCCTTTGTCTTTTCAACTGTTTTTATTTGTGCTCTTCGTGGATGCGAAATCATACCATAAGCAGGAATTTAATGGTTTTTTTTTCAATGTATTACTACAGTGTATCTGCATCGTTTCTCACTTTCTACTGTTTAAAATATTTTCAGTTTAGGAATAGGGACTTTTTTATTGAAGTTCGTCAGTGATCATTGTTACCCTTCGCACTTGTTACTAAATAACTCATGTACGATTATAAATATTTTTTATTTTGCAGAAAATTCTGAAATTGTTGATCATAGTGGTGGAGCACTCTTGGATGCAGCGGATCTGAAAGTTGAATTGGCCAAAGTTTTATCTGATAGGTTTGACTCGTTAGGTATGGAATGTGTTTTGTATATTTGCGATAAAGATAATTTATGCCACATGAGAATTTTACTGTTTAAAACAGATTTCATTTATTCCAATGAGTCTTCAGATTGTGGCATATGTAAATTAAATTTTAAACATAAAGTGGATCACCGGGCATTAGTCAAATAATTTTGTTAATTTAAGAAATTTGTTTTTGGAAGTTTTAGCTCTCCTAACATTTGTATACAAAAGAATTATTAAATTTTTGAAATTATTTTGATTTTACTTTCGACAACGACTCAGGTAAATGATAAAAATTGTTTGAGACCTTTTGGATTCCATCCTTGACGGACACGTCTTCACGTTGTAATTGAAGTTTAAAAACTCATGTTCTTTTGTGGCTCGTAATTTCTGTGAGTTTAATGATATTTCACGAGTCCAGCGTACGATATTTATTTGGCAGGTTTGCGTTGGTGTTAGCCAGCCATTTTATTTCATACAATTTTTAATTTAGTTATATTCACTACTTAGCATTTTTAACTGATGGTATTGCAAGCTAAGCTCTACTTAGCATCAAATTTACATACGTCATTGAAGTAAGTTGTATTTCAGGAAATGGAAATTTTGAATGTGTCCTTCATTACAGCATGCAGTTTATGCATATAATCTTGATTAAGAGTGATGAATAAGGATAAGTTTAAGCCACCGTATTTACTGTCTGAATAGCTCGAATTTGTGGCTACCCAACTCTGCGGGAAATGATTTAGCAGAGAAAGATCCTGAGACCTTTTCAAAATTACAGTATATTTCTCTCATAAGTCTTCCTTTAATATGCAGTCCCATGTTTTTGAAACTTGGTTACAACACTGAAAATCATCTTCATATGTCGTTAACCCGTTCTCTCCCCACTCCTTCATTTTTATTAATTTCGTCCCTGTCCACCCAGTATAGTCATCTCTAGGGTTGGATTGACTCGCCGGGTTATCGCTCCTTACCCGATGGGCCAGTGGGCCATCATTAAAAAGTTTCAAATGGCTATAGGTATTTTTGATATAATTTCTTGTCGGGATTATGTTTTTGTCCAGTCTGGCCCTGGTCATGTCCCAAATGCTTCATATTTCCCTCCCTTGCTTCTGTGTATCGGTGATCTGCTAGTGAGGGCTACATTCCCATAATAGATGATGCCAGCGCTAAAATATTAAGAACTAAAAACAAGGATGCAGAATTGTTAATAGTAGTGATTAGTTATAGTTATCTCCATTTCTGGAATCGCTCATGCATATCGATAGCATAATGTGCTTTAGTTGTTTTTTATATTCATAAATAAGGCCTGACTGAACACCATTTGAAGATGAGGAATTAAGATGCTGTTTACGAATTTATAGCTTGTAGGTGATATGCTTTTTTATTGGTGGGCTATGAACTGGGTATAGAAGTTTAGAAATGAAAGCGCAACATGTCTTTTCGATTAAACACCTAGGGGTATTCTACTTAAATGAATATTTTATGGTTATTTCACAGTTGGTGTATATTTCACACTGTAATGATTTTCTTGTGACGAACACAAAATATCAGATACAAATTCTAACATTGATTTATAGTGTCAATATTTTTGCCATTTATTTGTCGATATCGTCTAATGTCGTTATTTCTTCGTGTGTCTATGTAGAGAGTGACCTAACTTTTTGAGTTCTTAACATTGATAGGATTGGAAATTACCTTACTGCAGAAATCGATTTTTAGTGTTGTAAAGTAAAATATGGTCTTGATGGATAAGATATAACGAAGGATATTATACTGTCTGTGATAGTCGGTCTAAATGCAATTTACGTGTTTGGGTAACATGATTTTTATAACATTGTGAGTATGCATAATATTACTGTAGACTGCAGTCATTTTCAGAGCATTAATTTCAGAAAATTTCGTGTTAAATTTCGCGGAAAACTTCACAGACGTTAAATGACTTAAGAAATGGATTGATAATTAGCGGGCCATTGGGTCATGAATAAAATAAATGTTATTTATGAAGTAAACGACGAAGCCTATAGTGGAGAAATAGAAAGCTAAAAGAACAGCTCTGTTCACGATTAACAGTAATCAGGAATATATTTTCGTCAACGTGCACTCTTTACCTCGAAATTTAAGAAAAATCATATATCTGCATAAATTATCAATTCAGTTTGTTTACCATACAGTATGTATTCGGTATGCATAATCATTGTGACGTCTAACTCCATCATCTTGAAATACATTAATTCACTTTTTGAATTTATATTGGCCAAACGACCTCCATGTTGTTATTGTTTACTTCATTAATCAGAGTGTTTTGTAAACTATGTTTTGCGTGCGTAAAATATGATCACCATTCTTCTGAATGTCAAGTGCACAACTATATTACGTAATAACGAATTCCGTCTGGAAATCGGCAGTCCGAGGTTCGCTACCGACAGTTTAATTATCCTTCAATTATTGTTGGCGTTATTAGTCGAACAACTACATCTGGCCGAATCCTTTTAGTTCTTAACATTCCATCATTAGTGTAGTGGGGCTGTATTGACGTTATTTTCAGGACCCTTGATTTTAAATGTACGGTTAATTGAATTGCAACTTTTTTTGATCAGACGAGAACTGGTGTGTCCAACGCAACTCGCCTCTCCCCGCCCCAGGACAATCCGATCTTGTATCATCTTTATGTTACTCGTATTCGTCATGTTGTTCCATTTTTTTTTTCTTGCATACACTTCGCGCAAAAATTATTTAAACACTTTTTCAGAGTGTAACCAGATGCAAGAGCATGTCATCTCCGACATTCTGAGGTAGATGCCATCATAAAGAATAGACATTAGGAAAGCCTAGTACAGTAGACACATAAGGAAGTCAACAGCGGACCAGGTCTTTGCAGGGTAAAAGTAAAAAGTACCCACACAGCGGGGACATGGATCCAAGGCATGATTTGCAAGCACTAGTTCAGAAACTGAAATCGTTTTGCACCCTGGGACGCCAGTCGCTATGGATTTTTTTCCTGTTTTTTTTTTAGAAAGCATTTTCATTGTGGTAATAGATGAGAATTTGACATGCTTGGTCCAGCGCACTTTCTTAATGCCATTAGTGTAGCAAATAGTGTAAGTATATTTTACAAGAATTTTATTTACACTGCTGTGTAATGTTAACAACCTATTATGCCCCCTTCCCCCTTCTTCCTCTTCCTGACATCTTTATTTGGTCAATGTGTTTGAAATTCTATGAACCATACCAGTGAAAGTAAAATGTCTTTTAATCCGAGTTCTTCATAGAAATTCAACTATAGATTCTTAAGGTCTACGACAGAGGAGGAAGAAAAGGTTAACGAAGAAAGAAATTTAACTGTGTCCGAAGGAATTTACTTTTACTCGTGGTCAATCTCAAAAAATAAATGGATCTATTATGTTACGCTGCCGTGAGTATTTTTTGTTTCAATATTGGTGAAATCGATGACAAGGGATTCAACAAAAAAATATCAGATCATCCTTCTCCTCCCCCGGACCCTTTCTTTTACTCATTGTTAACTAGACTATCCCACACATCTTTGATTTCAATAGAATTATATTAAGAAAGACATGGAGAGGGAAAAATTGATTTTATTGCCAACATGTACTGTAAAATGAAGTTTTATAACTTTAGAAAGTTATTTTGAAGTTGAAATGTTATAGTACGGCACATTTAATAACGTGGATCAATATGGTCCTTTTTGATTTCAATTCTCTAGGCAATTTTTGATAACAGAGAGACCTGTTCTTTCAAATATGAAGCACCAATCTGTTGTACTATTATTATAATTTATCGATAAACAAAGTACCAGCTTTATAGTCAACATCATCACGTGACCCGTTTGATGGTAAGTAAGAATTTAGTCTGCTCCTGGGAGTCAACAAACAACCGCACCACTTAGGCCTTGAGTGTGCCTTGACACACACATACTACTGCTATTATTGAGACGTACAGTATAATTCCCGGATGCTTTAGCAACTGGACATGTATTTTGTGACACGGCTGATCTGAAAACTCTCAAGTGGGTGATATTACTCGTCAGACATCTGGAGAGCGGCGAATTGCGTTGGACACACCAGTTCTCGTCTGATCACTGAAGTTAAACAGCGCAACCCCAGCTAGTACTGGGTGGCCGCTTGGGAAAACTGGCTACTGCTAATACCCAAAAATCGTCGCATTAGTGTAGTGTCTGTGCAGTCTCTGCATAAGAACTATGCTGTGGACGGGGCTCTAATGACTTTTGTTGTTGAAGGGCCCTAAAACACCAACAAACAACAACAACAGACATCTGGATGGTCGGTTACACTGTGTGGCTACAACTGATTTTACTCCAGTCGGGTATAGTCTGTAAAGACTAAAGTATTTCAACATCCACAAAATGCCTTCAACTTTTACGTGACCTCCGTTGAGATTTTGGACAAAGTTGTTGACCAAATAAAAGGCTGGAAAAGGACATTCATTAGTCCATCCACAAATATTTGGTTGAGATTTTATTATGTTGACACCCCAGTTTTAAGTTTTGCTACTGCCCAGGGCTCTGACCCTAGAGTTTGCGGCGCCCCCCCCCAAGGCAGCAGGCGGTAGCGGAACCCAAGGCAGAAGGCAGTAGCAGGGCCCAAGGCAGCAGGCGGTAGCGGGGTCCTAGTGCCTAGATTTATGAAGTTGATTGCTTACCAATGCAGTACTTTAATGTTTTTAGACACACGTGAAATCAAAATATAGTTTTTTAAAAAACAATTTTTTCCAATTGACCAGCGCGGGGCCCAAGATGGTTGACTCGGTCGCCTTATCCTAGAACCGGCCCTGTTACCGCACCGCCACTGTTGTCCCTTACGACAATATAAGATGACTGGTTGTGTAAAACGTGAATTCAACGATCATTACTATTAATATATGCAGTGTTTATTATTAATAGATGATGATGATGGGTTATAATGATAAAAAATTCATTGCTGAAAGTAGCATGTTTACAAGTAATAACTGCGATGCAAAAGCGTTTTATCCTCTGTTATTTCGTTAAAACGTTGAGAAAAATATTAGCGGGATATAAAAAGGAATTAATTTTGTTTTGGTCTTTATGTAAATACCCCTCCCCTCCGTCTCCCTCATCCCAGACGATGTGTCTTTTAACATCTTTATTTTTTAATGCTAACTTATATGTCGTTAGAAAACTTAATCCTTGCAAACTTGCATTGGAGCTTGTGCATCTCAGCTTTTCCTATAGTCAGTTGTTATAAAGTTGCAAATCCATTGTTTCCTATTTTTCCGTGGTTGTATATGCAAATGAATACAATGTGAAAGTGGTGTCTTTGCTATTTTCGTAATATGCAAATTCGGTTATCATCGTTATGCTAAACTTAGATTGTATGCGAACGATAAAACATATGAAAATTGCAACTTAAGCAACTGTAATTTGTATGTATTTTTTATCCTTAAGACCATCAAGAGAATTCTCTTATATAGTTTATAGATTTGACGCCCTCAGATGCTGTTTTTTTCTCTCCCCTCTCCATCCCATCCCAGTTCACATCGTTTCTCTGGCAGCGTTTATGCGATAATGTTTTTTTAGTTTATATAACGTGTTGCTTTTCCTGTTGAAATGCTTGCGAATATATTACTCCGGCTTAAGATGACATTAATGAAAGGGGAGAAAAAATTTCCCCCACGCTAATGAATTTAGGCCTCACTTTGCTGAGCATAAAAATACATAAATGTGATAGATGTCTCTAGCATCCTATTGAAGTATTTTTGCTTAGTTATCAAAGTGCAAATGAATGTCTCCCTGCAGGCCAGGGGTGTTGCAAGGTGTAACCTCATTAAACATTGGGAGATGCAGTAGTTAGAAGTAGAATAAAGTTTTAGCCTTTTGATACCTGTTGGTCAGAGGGTGAACTATGGAGAACATTTCCACGTGGTCTGAGCGGAGAATTGCGTTGAACACCCCAGTTCTCGTCCGATCACTGAATTTAAGCAGCGCAACCCCACCTAGTACTGACATGGGTGGTCGCTCGGAAAAGCTGGGTACTGCTAATACCCAATAATCGTCGCATTAGTGCTGTGTCTGTGCAGTATATGCATTAGAACTATGCAGTGGACGGGTCTCTAATGACCTTGTAGTTGACGGGACCTTAAACACCAACAAACAACAACAATTCCAAGAACTTTTAAATAAACATTTGGCTAAACATTTGTCCCATCGGAATTGGAATCGTAGCCGTTCACCGACGCCAGGAATTGAGGATCTTTCTGACTTCTCATCCGATGGAAGGGGCACACTTTGGGTCCTTCTCTCTCTTTCTTGATAGAAGTCACCCGCCTCGACCATGAATGGAATTTTCAATCACTAACGCAAAGCTAACTGCACCACCGAGACGGAGTTTTCAACAAAAAGGGACAAAATCCAAATTTTTAATAAAAAAAATGTGTCGGTCCAAGTGAAATTCCATACACTTTCTACCATGTTATTACTACGCCCCTTCTTGTTGTAGTTCTACATTATCCCCTACCTTATATTCTTATCCCGCCTGTGTCAGGGTCGGATCGGCAGGTTCTAATCCTCCACTCCCGGGGGAGTGCATCCCTATAACGGATCTGAACAGCTCCTCTTCACCGCTTCTCATCGCATGCCGATACCACCTCAATCTATTCTCTTATGTATTCAGCAATGTCCCCATCCCAAGTTACCTCTAATTGCTCCGTCCTAATTCTATCTGTTCTCGACACCTCGGTCAAGTACAGCAGCAGTATTCGCATTTCGGCTACTTGCGTTCTCTTTTCGTGGCTCTTCTCGTTGCCCAACCATACACCAGCCTGGCTAACCACTGCCGTGTAAAACTTCCCTTTCGACTTTATTGGGGGCCACCGATCACGTGAGACTCCTCTTGCCCGTCTCCACTGCAACCACCCCACATTGATCCCATGGGTCGCATCCGAATCTATATCCCTGTTCTCCTGGACCACCAATGCTAAGTACCTAACCTCTTGCGCCTTTGGTACCACCTCTCCGCTTTCCCCAGAGCGAACATCACCATTTTGTCCTTGTGCATCCCAATTGAAAGCTAGGTACTCTGTCTTTTTCACCCTATTCCACACGGCATTGGTCGTCCCTTCCCAGTCTACCAGACTGTGCGTTTCCTGCCTGAATTCTTGTTTTGGGAGACAATTTTCATCACCTAATGACCTGTTCTCTCCATGAGTGTATCTTGCCTGCTAATGTTCACTTTCTTTCTGAAAATCTCAACTGGGACCTCAGTCACAGACCTCTAGCCCTAAAGAAATCTGTGACCTCCGTTGTAGTGACTGGAAAGTGATAAGGTGCTTGTTCTTCTCCCTAAACTACCGTAAAATCTCACGTAGTGCCCGCGGATTATACGCGAAACATAGGGTCATTTAGTGCGGACTATATGCGAGAGCGGACTATAAATGAAACCCAGGGTTCTCAGTGAAAACTGCTCTTCATTTTCTGAACATTTTATTACACTTAACAACACGATTTTACACAGTACGTTCTTATTTATATGATAATGCAATATAAAATCTTTCACATTTCAAATTCATTGTCAGGGCAATCTGACATTTCATGTTCAAATTCATTCGATCCCATTGCCCCTACAAGTTGCTCCACTGGCTACAGTAGGAATTTGAAAGTGCGGACTATATTTGAAACATACCCATCGCTAATGCGGGCTATAGACGGGTGCGGACTGTATTTGAGGTGCGGACTTTACGTGAGATTTTACGGTATGTCTTAGACAATGCAAAGCCGTGTGCTCTTGATGCTTCAAGGATTGACTGTCCCTCTGGGTGGACCATTCGTACACCACACTGGACCTCGGTTTTACTTCTCATCCGAAGGAAGGTGCACTCGGGGCCTCTCTTTTGCCCGAAAGAAGCCAACCCACCTCGGTCCAGTATCAAACCTAGAACCACTAGTGCCCTAACGATAATAATAGGCCGACGTTAAATAAGCATACTGTAGAGTTCCTAGATTTTGTCTGCAACCGTTTTCATAAAAGTACCATCTGATAATTCGTCCCTTTGTTTTCGATTCCACTGGGACAAACGGGTAGATGATTATGCCATAGGCGGGAATTAGATGACTCGTAATTTGCAAGGCTGCCTAAGGCCTGTTGTAATTGGAAGAGCGCTCATATTCAGATTGACCTCTCGCTAAATTGTAGTTTCAATTATTATACTAATAATGCGACATTTATTTCGCACACGATTGAATTTTAATGACTTGAATGACAGTGTTGTGACATCTCCGTTGAACACCAGTCGAATGGGTCGTAAGGGGCACCAGGTTTTGCTCTACGGGGCCAATAGACCATCGTTAAAAATTGGTAGAAAATAGCATACAGTATTAGTATAATAAGAATATTAATTTTATAGAAATATTCGTCAGTGGCTCTAGGTTTGATACTGGACCGAGATGGGTTGGTTTCTTTCGGGCGAGAGAGAGGCCCCGAGTGCGCTTCCCTTCGGATGAGAAGTAAAACTGAGGTCCCGTGTGGTATACGATGGCATTGGCACGTTATTTGTTTGTTGGTGTTTTAGGGCCCTTCAACTACAAGGTCATTAGAGCCCCGTCCACAGCATAGTTCTTATACAGACTGCACAGACACTACACTAATGCGACGATTTTTGGTTATTAGCAGTACCCAGTGTTCCCAAGCGGCCACCCACGTCAGTACTAGCTGGGGTTGCGCTGCCTAACTTCAGTGATCAGACGAGAATTGGTGTGTCCAACGCAATTCGCCGCTCATTGGCACGCAAAGAACCCTCTCTCATAACGGGGCATGTTTCATAGATGAGGCAAAATTTCCAGGTGTAGGAGCTCGCCCCCTGGCATCGGTGGAATGCCCCAACGAACAGTAGACCGACGATAAATAAGATTTGAGGTTGCAGCTTTGGTCGGCAACCGGCTGTGGAAAAACACTGTCAAATATTCGCCCTTGAGTCCATTTAGAGGGACACGATGGGTGCCCAACCCTGCCATAGGGCGGGAGAAGGGTTAGGAGTTGCTATATAGAAATAATCCCGTATTGCCTCTTGCTTGTTGTTGCTCAGTTTTAAAGACTATGGGCCTTTGTTGTAGTTTTCCTCCGGGGCCACATTTTCCATCCAGTCTGACTCCATGAATTTCGGAACCGATTTTGCATGATTGATGATATCGGTTATTATCAGTCCTTAATTTGATTTGTACCTTGGGATCAGGGGTCAGACTCCTGGCCATTAGTGGGAGATTTCTGATTAAACTCTTCCCTGGGGTAAACTTCGATATAGGTAACAGTAGCAGTATAGGTAACAGAGCAGGCATTCTGGTACACCGTTTCGGCACGTTAGTTCACGTGTTGTAACATAAGCAATATTGATAACTATCAGAAGCATGCATCACAACATCACTCTACATATAGTCAGTTGCATTAAATATTTTTGAAATTCAAATATGTAATAATTTTATATTTTTGGCAGAATCATCTGGAATTAATGGTGCCCTTTGGAAAATAAATGCATAAATTATTCAAATTGAAAGGCAAGTTTTCAGGAAGTAATAATGTAAATTTCTTGCATGATGTAATACTTAGCCGGAATGCGTGGGTTTCAGTGTCGTAATTTTCTCTTATTTTTATTATTACAGATTTATATCCTAATTCTCTATTCAATTCATTCAGTTTGTCATTATTTAATTTCAAACTCTTGTTGGGTTACATCAGTGGTTACATTGATGAAAAGTTGTTGTTGAGAGTTGTCAGAATGGAGATTCTAAATATGCTAGTGTGATAAGACCAGGTCGCGACCATTAGCTTGATTGGCTGATCGGTTGGTGACGTCATTTGGACTTGATGACGTATTTATCATGAAGATGGTAGGGCTGATCCTCCTGAACTGTTTAGTTTCTATATTTAAAGAAAAATTTCGGAGAGGACATCATTTAGAAACTGGTGTTGTGTTTAATCGAAGAGCGACATTTCAACATTGAAGGTAAGCGATTAATTTTAATATAAAATATTTCAATTTGGAAATGTAACGAAATGCTTAGGGACGGAAAAAAAGAATTTGTTTTTAATCTTTATTGAAATATAACTTGTTGATTCTTGAATGTTGGGTACTACTAATGGCAAGGTCCTATGGCAGTGTGGCTGATAGGGAATTAAAATCAGCGGGAATTTGATTTATTTTTATTTGTCCTGGTGGAAAATAGTCTGAGATGTTTTGACATTTTTGTATTTTAAAGAGTAATTACTTTTTATGTAACTTTTCAAATGAGTTCAGGGTCCATAATTGTAATACTGTTTATGGGATTTCATCCCTGCCTATGGCCTTAGAGCTGCTGAATTGCGTTGGATCCACCAGTTCTCGTCAGATCACTGAAGTTAAGCAACGCACTTTCGATTTCTCGAGGAAACCTCAACAAATTTTTAGGGGCTTGTCCTTTTAAGATTACTACTCTTAGTTTATTGAGAACGTGTGGGGAGCGGCAAATTGCGTTGGACACACCAGTTCTCGTCTGGTCACTGAAGTTAAGCAGCGCAATCCCACCTAGTGCTGACATGGGTGGCCGCTTGGAAAAACTGGGTACTGCTAATACCCAAAAATCGTCGCATTAGTGTAGTGTCTGTGCAGTCTCTGCGTTAGAACTACGCAGTGGACGGGGCTCGAATGACCTTGTAGTTGCAGGGCCCTAAAACACCAACAAACAAACAAACGAGAACGTTGTGTTTACCAGGAATGCATTTTGATTGCACTTTTTAACGTCGTCATTATTGATATTGCTAGAGTCTTTGCCTAGATGAAAGCTTATTTGCAAACGTCAGTTGGACAACTCTTCACAAACTGTTTTTAAACTGTGCAGATTAGTTGTTGCTTTTAGCAGTTTGAGGCACTTTACTAACACTTTACCTCATGAAAAGTAGATGACAGTTTCCTGAACACCTAGGTCCGCCACGGTGGTTCACTAGTAGCACCTTTGAGTCTGTAGGTGCAGGTTCTATCGACAACATTCCAAGGAGTAGGAGCTCGCTCTTTCCCCGGGAGGGGCCGGTGGAAGAAGGGTGGCATTAGAATTTCTCATCTGACGTCTGACACTAGCCGATTTAATGTTGTACTTTTAAAATTAGGCAAGGCTCTTTGTGGTGCATGTGCTCAACTTATAGGCCCATCATTATCACACATGTTGAGTGGTGTATGTGGATTCATACCTGAAGAAGTTCACTGACTGAGAAACAGCAGATCCAATGTTACCATTGCCAGTGCCAAATTACGAAGCTGCTACTTAATAGGACTGCATTTATGGAAGCATTAAGTGGTTGCAGACCTGTTCCAACGTTACAGCGTTGGGATATATCCAATAATCAAACGTTATAACCCTATTACTTTTTTGGAACTGATGTAGTAGGAAGCGGACTTTCTTGACTGTGCAGTGGGAAGGCTCTCCATCCTACCAGCCCCCTCGCCCTCTTCTTTTAACCTTACGATCAGTAATGGGATTTAACTGGTTCGCAGGGAATTATATAGAACCTAAAATTGAACCCTCGCCCATTTGAGCCGAGTTTCATCAGCTAAACAGTCTTAAAAATGTTTGGCCAAGAGCATGTGCGTTGCCTTGAAATCACTTGTGACTTATTGATGCTTGGAAAGCTTGACCTCTCCGGCGTTCATACATGAGGTATCAGTGGTGGACTGAATGTAAAACTATTGATGCCCCACTTCTTCAAGCTGGACCAAAAATGCTGAAAGCAGCTGTATTGCGTTGGACTCACCAGTTCTCGTCTGATCAATGAAGTTAAGCAACGCAACCCCAACTAGTACTAGCGTGAGTAACCGCTTGGGAACACTGGGTACTACTAATACCCAAAAATAGCTGTATCGGCGTAGTGTTTGGGCGAACTATGCATTAGAACTACGCAGTGGACGGGGCTCTAATGCCCGTTGTAGTTGAATGGCCCTTAAACACCAACGAAAAGACGACCAAAAATGCTACCACTGCTTACAGGTTGCAGTTAATAGCATAAATCCATGCTAGGCAAAAAACATGACTCGTATTGAAGGGAAAGGATCCCAAAAGAAAATTTTCCATCCCCTAATAAAATTCTTTTCAGAGCAAATGATCAAAAGGCATGTTACTAATTGCTAAAAGATGAGGAGTTACTGCCATCGTTGAATTTATAGTATAAAAAAAGATGTGTAATGAATACAAATTATGTGCACCACACACACTATTGTACTTCATAGACTTCCGTTTGGATAGGTTAAGAGCTTAATTCATCTCTAATGCACTTCTGCTTCAGTGCAATTGTATTACCTATAACTTCTAAGGGAAAGGGTTAGTGGGTGGTCGAACATTCATTATGTTAGGTTAGTGTAATCAATAGTTATTACGAAGACCATCAAATGACCTAAGTAAATATAAGGAAGTGCACCTTTGATGTGATCTTCAGGGCTCAGATACAATGACAAACAATGGACAGTTGACATTACTGTTGTGAATTCCATAGTCAAATATCCGATTACAAACCTAGGAATCAAACAGTTATGAACTGGAAATAATTGTTAGATATTAGCTGCTTGGATGATTGGGGTTTCTTTTGATGCCAATTCTGGCTACTTCGGTGCCAGAAACGAGTTTTCACACCCGGAAGAGTTGCTGATCCATTGTTTTATGCACTTCCTTGAGAAAGTAAGAATAACGTAATTACGCCAAACTCCTACCGGATTTGAATCCCAAACGTCATACTCTCTCTTGTTGTTTACGAGGTAATCGGAAAAGTCTGAACAGTAAAGTAAAAGTATGCCATCATCATTCTAGCCGTTTTCCTGCCTTTTGCAGGGTCGAGTACTACTTTGTCCCGTCGGTACCGGGAAAGTATCAGTGAACTCTTACGTAGCTGGCTGTTGACCTAATACGACAACCCTAGTAATTTGATGTCGGTCTGTCTTCCTTTGGAGGCATATTTCTTATACCGAGCACCAAAGGGCGGGCTGATACATCTGAGAATTAGGGCCTTACTTCCAATGCGATGGAAAGCACACTTGGAACTCTCATCTCGCTCCCAAGAAGCTAGGTTAGAACTTACAACTATGGGTTCACGAGAAAAGTGTGTGATCATTAGGCCACCGAAACACCAAGTCGTTTTCTAATCTGACAATTCATGTGACCATGGTTATGTGGGTTGGATGTCCCAGGTTTATTTCGGTGGGGAAGGAGGAATGAATGTCCACAGGAGGACCCGCCTCGGTGGCGCAGAGGTAGCTTTGGCGCAATGTCCGGGGTTGGCATCTTTGGGGGAGCCCCTAGTGAGACTTTTGCGAGGAAGTAACACTATGGCCTCAGTCAGTGTTTACGGCCGCATCTGCGCCTAAAACAACCCTTGTTGCAGATGAAGTGTAGGAGATATAGAAGCTTGTCTCCTGGCCTCGGGTGGGGAGCGGCGAATTGCGTTGGACACAGTGGCGTCACAGTAGGGTTGGCGTCACCCGGTGCGGTGACATCATGGTGTCACCCCCCCCCTCTCCCGAAGAAAAGCCGCTTCTTCTGCTTTGGTATCACCCCATTTCTCATGGTTCGAGTGGTGTCACCCAGTGCGGCCCGCACCCTCCTAGTGACGCCACTGGTTGGACACACCAGTTCTCGTCTGATCACTGAAGCTAAGCAGCGCAATCCCAGCTAGTACTGACATGGGTGGCCGCTTAGGAAAACTGGGTTCCGCTAGTATCCAAAAATCGTCGCATCAGTGTAGTGTCTGTGCAGTTTCTGCATCAGAACTACACAGTGGACGGGGCTCTAATGACCTTGTAGTTGAAGGGCCCTAAAACACCAACAAACAAACAACCTGGCCTCGGTGGAGGAAAAGTGCCCTAAAGAAGGAAGAATAGGCCGACAATAAACCTAGTATAGGGCTTGCATCATTAGGCGGGCAGACGGAAAGGGGTTAGTGATGATGATGATAATAATAATGAAGGCCGAAAGGACGGTGCTGTGCAACTCTAACACCTCCTATCTGATACCAGACCGGCAGTTATCTTGGATTTTGTTTGCAGACTTTAGGAATGTTGTCAGTTATTTGATTTCCAACTCAATTTCAAATTTAAACTTTTGATGAGTAGTGAAGAAAAAAACTTTCTCGAAAAGTGTAAATGCAGTGACATTTCAAGTTACTTGAATTTATTTTGAGATTAGTACCAGGAATTTTGTCGCTATCTGATTGTGTAATCGATGTTTTCGTCCTTGTCTCGAGCAGATTGATTTGGCCCTTAGCGAGTGTCGTAATTGAGTAAAAATGACCAAATAGCATCACTAATAGTTCGCAGTGTTGTTTCAAAATGGTAAACAGAAGGTCAACAATAGACTTATTACTTTTCGCATACTGAAAAAGATAATGATAATATTTTCGTCAACTCATTTCTAGATTAAAATGTTGCAGTTTTTAAAACTTTTCTAGAAGGAATCCTAACATGAGGACCAAGTTTTAATTTCAAATCGCTGATTATTTTAACTTCTATAACTGCAATTCTATCTCCCCCTTGGGCTGTTACAATCAAACAACGAAATTGCACGTGTTTGTCTTATATCTTTCATCTATTTTCAACATCCCATTTATTTTGTTGTGGTTACTGCTTGCAGACTTGTACTTAGCTTTTTTTCGAAAAAATGAATCACATTCTGCGTTTTAGAAGCGATAGAGCAACTCCTAATCCTTGCCCGCCTATGGCAGGGTCGGGTACCCATCTCAGCGGCGAATTGCGTTGACACACCAGTTCTCGTCTGATCACTGAAGTTAAGCAACGCAACCCCAGTTAGTACTGACATGGGTGGTCGCTTGAGAAAACTGGGTACCGCTGATACCCAAAAATCGTCACATTAGTGTAGGGTCTGTGCATTCTCTGCACTAGAACTACGCAGTGAACGGGGCTCTAATGACCTTGTAGTTGAAGGGCCCTAAAACACATCTTGTTCCTCTGAATGGTCACAAGGGCGATGTATTGGACATTGTTTTTCTGCAGCCGGTTGCCGACCATAGTTGCAACCCCTATGCTTGTTTATCGTCTGTTCGTTGGGGAATTCCACCGACGCCAGGGGGCTAGCTCTTACTCCTGGAAATTTTGCCTCATCTACCCATTGCATAGTAGAGAGGGTCCTTTGACGTGCATATGCCATCGGACACCATACGGGACCTCGGTTTTACTTCACATCCGAAAGAAGGCTCACTCGGGCCCTCTCTCGCCTGAAAGAAGCCAATCCACTTCGGGCCAGTATCGAACCTAGAACTATTGACGCAGTTAACGAGCGTGCTACCCACTACGCTGCACCATACTGCCTTAGTTGCTCTGTGGGTGTAGGTTCGATTCTGTCCCTAAACGTGCTTTCCTTCTGAGTGAAAGCAAAGCCGTGGTTTCGTGTGGTGTGCACGATATGACTTGCACATAAAGGAGCCCTTTCTGGAGGGAAGGTATAGATCGGTAAAATTCCCATGTGTAGGAGCTCGTCCTCCTTGCGTCGGGGGAAGAAAAGTGTCCCAAAGAATTAAAATAAGCCGACAAAAAATAGGTATAGGGAGCTGAAGCATTATTGGGTTGGCAGTCAGCTGCGTAATAAATAATACGGTTCAACCGATTGCTCACGTCTCTCAATAGGGTTTGTTTGTTTCGTTGGTGTTTTAGGGCCCTTCAGCTACAAGGTCATTAGAGCCCCGTCCATTGCATAGTTCTAGTGCAGAGACTGCACAAACACTACACTAATGCGACGATTAGTGGGTGTTAGCAGTAGCCAGTTTTCCCAAGCAGCCACCCATGTTAGTACTAGCTGGGGTTGCATTGCTTAACTTCAGTTGCGTTGTATTGAAGTTAACTTAGTTGCGTTGCGTTGGACACACCTGTTCCCGTGAGATCACTGAAGTTAAGCAGCGCAAGCCCACGTCAATACCAACATGGGTGGTTGGTAAAGTTTCCTCTCTCCTTCATCCTCTTCACCTTCCTCCTCATCTCCCGCAAGCAGCCTCTTAAGGGTTCGTCCTGTTATGGCTGCTTGGCTTACTCCGCAACCCATGATATTAATCTGACGAGAACTGGTGTGTCCAGCGCAATAAGCCGCTCCCTCTCCCTCACGGGCACTCGAATCCGCCATAAGCGGGAAAAGGGTCTCTTTTCGTCTTCGTTTGTTCTGACGTTCTTCTTCACCATTAGATATCTAGTGTTAAGTTAAATATAAATCTGAATTACAATTATAATCTCATCTCATTATTCCGTCAACTCTGAAAAGGTTCTTGATTTCGATGTTGACGTATTTCTGAAGGAAAAAAAGCGATAATTTCAGAAATGAATTTTAATACTTGCATATATTAAACGTCATTTCTCGCTTTTATTAATTTTGCTCATTATTGAAAAAAGCGATTTCTTTTCAATGTGTGTAGTGAAGGATGCACATCATTAAACTGAAGACTAAAGAAAAGAAAGTGAAGCACTTCATTATTTATTATCAATTAAATTGAAGATGCTCTAATGAAAAACTTCATCTTCAGGTGTTTTTTCATCCCAAAAGATGTAGTAATTAGTGCTCAATGGATGTTACATAAATCCATCAGCTTTCTTTTTTTTTGTGATCATGTAATGTTAATTTGACAGTGGTTCTTAAATGAATTGTCCAACTTGTCAGCCATGCTAATTGTTTAGTTAATGAAGAACATTTTAAGGAACATTAAAACATAGTTTTGTTTTTTAAGATGTCATCAGCGGTGTTTTAGGGCCCTTCAACTACAAAGTCATTAGAGCCTCGTCCACTGCATAGTTCTAGTGCAGAGACTGCACAGACACTACACTAAATCAGCGATTATTGGATATTAGCAGTACCAAGTTTTCCCAACCGGCCACCCATGTTAGTACTAGCTGGGGTTGCTTTGCTTAACTTCAGTGATCAACGCTGGTGTGCCCAACGCCTTATTTTGGTCATGATTATGAGTTTGAACTTAAAATACTGCGAAATGCTCTATACCCTGAGAGAGGAGCGACCTGGCAGCTTTGCTTTTATGTGACATTTTTTTTTACTGGCCCTTTGACAAATGGGAGCAAATAGGGACGCTGTAACAACGTGCAAGATTTTTCACTTGGTCCACCAAACGTTTTATAAAAAAAGGACAACTTTGGAAAATTATATATTACATTGTTTTGTTTAAAAAAAATTCTTGGGGGATAATGTGGGGATGTCCACATTTTCCACATACCAGCCCACCCTCTGCTTGGAGACTAAGGAAGTAAGAATAATACTTCCGCCTCGGTTACTCAGTAGTTGCATCCTTTCCTCTAAGTCTGTGATTGTCGGCGCGATCCTGGACCAGTCGAATAATTTCTTTTGCTTAAGAGAAAAGTCTCCAAAGTCCACAGGGTGGGAAGGACAAGTGGGGGAGTGAAAAAGCCCTTTCCAGGTGTAGATCTGGGAGGTAGGCGGGTCGAAAAGCTGCCCAACTGCAGTGCTATTTAAAGTGGCAGAATCAATGCATAAATGGATTGTAGAGGTTTATATTGTTATTACAGTATATGAGTAATGGATTGAAACCAAACGGATGATGGATTTTTGTTGGTTTTAGGGCCCTTCAACTACAATGGTCATTAGAGCCCTTCAACTACAGTGGTCATTAGAGCCCCGTCCACTGCGTAGTTCTAATGCCGAGTCTGCACAGACATTACACTGTTACGACGATTTGGGTATTAGCAGTACCCAGTGTTCATGAGCGGTCACCCATGCTAGTACTGGCTGGGGTTGTGTTACTTAACTTCAGTGATCAGGCGAGAACTGGTGCGTCCAACGCAATACAGCCGCTATACGGGTGATGGGACCTACCAATCTAGAGAGTTCTCTAGTGAGTTCTAGAAGTAGCCCTTCTGTTCAACTTTTATCAATGCATGACATGATTAGGGAATTAGGCTGGGACACACTAAGCCAGGGGCGTATATCTCACAGCATTAGTCTTTTTATCAGACTGCTGCTGCTGAGGTGCAATGGACCTCTGGTTGGAAGTGTGTCCCTGGTTGAGTATAAGGGGAGAAAGGATCATTCATATAAATTGAAGAGATTAAGGCACAGACAGACTCGTTCTACTGGTCTTTCTTACTAAGGACCATTCGGCTAGTATTGTAGGGGGAGGGCACTAGAATTATGGCTTAGGGTTTTAGGAGTTTTATGGTATTATATGTAGGAATGTGAGTTGGTCTCTCCATTGCCATATTGGCCAAATAAGGCTGCTTGCAGTGTAGTGAATTAGAATTTCAGCTACTCCATCCTAATATCCAGGGCCGGCTGAAGGTTTTGCGGGGCTTTGGGAAAAGTTATTACTGGGGACACCAAAATACCTGCAAAGAAGAATTTTATTTGACTTTATTTTAAATTATCGACTAAAACAAATTGTCTTTAATACAGCGTAGGACAGGATTTGGGTCGTTTTTTAGCGTTGGATCCAACAGTGGCACCGATTTTCTCGTCACAGACCAATAAACTGTTATTAACTAATTGTACATTCAGTACAGTGATAAATAGAAGAGAAATTTCAGTGGAATTGTAAATCATTCTAGTGAAAACATTGAAACCCACTCCACCTAAAAGTTTGTTTCCCATTAACCAGAAATGCAGGCACCAAATCAGCAATATCTAAATCACAATGTGCACATTTATTACGTCTTTACACGCCTTTAGAATCCTGTCACTAATTCAATGGAACTTCTTTTTAATTTGGAGGGACATGTGACAAATATTGTACAATCCATCGTAATTTATGTGCACTCTGAAGTTATTTACAGTCAATTACTCTTTGGAGGAAAAAAGTTTAAAATGTTTTTAAAGTTAACTATTGCGAATAAAGTGCATTGCTGGTTGGTCAATAATTTAAAATCTGAGTTCTGAAAGCTGATTACTGCCGCCTAGAGTAGGGAAAGGTGGCTATGGAAAAGGGGGGGGGCTGAAAGTGAATATGAAAAAGACGGAATACCTAGCTTTCAACTGGAGTGGTCAGGGAGCAGAGGGCTAGGTTCGCTCGGGAGGTGAGGTGATACCAGCAGTGCAGGAGTTTAGATACTTAGGATCAGTGTTCCAGGGAAACGGGGAATAGACTCAGGGGAGATACTCAGGTTGGCTAAAGTGGAGACAGGCAAGTGGAGTCCTATGTGACCGCCAGGTGCCTATAAAGCTAAAAGGCAAAGTCTATAGAACTGTGGTTAGGCCAGTGTTGGGCCGTGAGGAAGGACCATGAAAGGAGAATGCAGGTGTCTGAGATGCGAATGCTGCGCTTCATGAGTGGGGTGTCACGAACTGACAGTATCCGAAACGACCATGTTAGAGGTAGTCTTGGGGTGGGTGACATCGCTGAGAAGATGAGGGAAAACAGGTTGAGATGGTATGGGCATGAGATGAGAAGGGGGAGGAGGAACTAGGTAGGTCCATCGTGGGGCTGCAGGTGGTCGGGAGCGCCAGGAGGAGGGGAGGACCAAAGCGGACGTGGGAGCAGGTGGTACAAAAGGACATGGGTGTGTGCGGGGTGGATGGAGGCCTGGTTGGGGATTCGGCGGGGGCGGAGGATTGGAACTCGCAGACCCGACCCAGTTTCGTGCTGGAGAAGGGTATGATGATGATGAAAGGGTCCTGCTATTTGCAGGTGGCATTTTATAGGTAAATGTCACCTGCTGAATGTGGGCTCAGGGCAGAATTCACGTATATCGTGTTGGTTCAGGCCTGAGGGCCAGAATCGCCCTAGTGTTATTTAAGTTTAAGTGCTATTTTCACCCAAATTTTGTGCTGGATTCTATAGTTGCATATCCACCCGCCTCGGTTGCGCAGTAAGTAGCGTGCTCGATTTACTGCGCCAGTGGTTCCACGCAGTGGCATTAAAGGGGGGGGTCGGTCCTCAACGGGTGACACCTCTCGCACCATAACAAATGGGGTGACACCAAAACGGAAGAAGGAACTGAGCGTTTATTTTTCGGGAGAGGGGGGGGGTGACCCTAGCGACGCCTCTGGTTCCACGTTCGATACTGGATCGAGAGGGAAGCTCCGAATGTGCCTTCCTTCTGATGAGAAGTAAAACCGAGGTCCCGTGTGGTGTACGACACCTCTCTACTATGCAACGGGTATATGAGGCAAAATTACCAGGCGTAGGAGCTCGTCCCCTGGCGTCAGTGAAGTGCTCCAACGAACAGTAGACCGACGATAAAGAAGCTCAAGGGTTGCAGCTTTGCTCGGAAGCCGGCTACGGAAAAACACTGTCTAAAATATCACCCTTGTGTCCATTCAGAGGGACAAGATGGGTACCCGACGCTGCCATAGGTAGGAAAAGGATTAGAAGTTGCTTTTATTCAATAGTTTCATATCCATAGTTGGGTTATCATTTGTCATACCATCGTGAGGTATGTTGCTGTATGAAAGTTGTGATTGAGGCCCGTTCTATTCTTTCGGTTTAAGGCCCATGAAAACCTTTCTCAGGCACTGGACGAGATTGCGTCTGTCTCTCGGGTGGGAGGAAGACTTTTTTCTCATAAGTAGCTGGGCGTAGAAGTGAAAGAAAGCCGATTACTAGAATGAAGGTCCTAGAAACTTAAACGGACAGGGCAGAAGAATCAGGGAGACTCCAAGTGGTGGAATGATAAGCTGAACTTGCGCCTGGCGTGCAGTCAATTGTCTAGGTGTGAAGTATGACCGCCATCATCATCACTCCTGTGGCAGGGTCGGATCTTTGAGGTTCTCGCTGTCATTTCCCTTATACTCTCAGTAAAGTCACTGTCTACCCAGTGGCGGTTTTAGGCACGTGCAAACTGTGCAAATGCACGAGGCCTCGCTTTTGCAAGTTGAAAGGGCCTCGCACTTTCAATTTGCACAGGGCCTCCCTCGCGTATGCTAGAACCGCTACTGTGTCTACCTTACATACTGCCATGACATGTTGCATAACCAGCACCATTGATTGCCCAAGTTGATAACATACAGCGGAGTCTCAGTGATCCGATCTACGATAATCAGAGCATTTCTTTTTGTTTGTTTTTTTTTTCTTTAAATCAATTTATAAACCGCCGCGGTGGCGTAGTGCTTAGCACGCTCGGCAACTTCGTCAGTAGTTCTAGGTTCGATACTGGACCGAGGTGGGTTGGCTTCTTTCGGGCCAGTGAGAGGCCGCGAGTGTGCCTTCTTTCGGCTGAGAAGTAAAACCGACGTCCCGTGTGGGTGTACCATGGCACTTGCACGTAAAAGAACCCTCTCAACTATGCAACGGGTAGATGAGGCAAAATTTCCAGGTGTAGGAGCTCGCCCCCTG
This sequence comes from Trigoniulus corallinus, assembly GCA_013389805.1. Lineage (NCBI taxonomy): Eukaryota > Metazoa > Arthropoda > Diplopoda > Spirobolida > Trigoniulidae > Trigoniulus > Trigoniulus corallinus. The sequence goes on along the minus strand of JAAFCE010005724.1, from coordinate 11,690,552 downwards.
GCGTCGGTAGCATTCCGCAACGAACACTAGGCAGACGATAAACAAGCGTAGGGGTGCAGCTTTGGTCGGCAACCGGCTGCAGAAAAACTATGATCAATATATCGCCCTATGTCCATTCAGAGGGACAAGATGGGTACCCAACCCTGCCATAGGCGGGAAAAGGGTTAGGAGTTGCTTTTTTTTTTTTAAACACATTTTAAAAGTATGTACAGACATGCTGCATATACTGTATATGCACATTTAAATTTTAAATTATGTACTCTACTTACTTATTGAGATTACAAATGTATAAAAATATTACTGCAATTTTATTCCAAGATTTCACTAATTTCAACTTCATTCCAAAAATCCGAGAGGGTCGCTGTTCCATCCAACTCGGATTATCGAAATTTCTTGTTTAAAGGGTTTTTTTTTGTAAATTTCAGAATTTCGCAACAATAAAAGATGAAATTGGCGCAAGTTGTTGCTTTATTTCTAACATTTCTATTTGGAACTTTGACTTCATTAACACGGGCAGAGTATGTTCAAGAGGTAGGTTGATCAATCGAAATATTTCAATTTTTTCCAGTAATAGTAGCTTCATAAATCTCCGTAAAGTGAAAATAGACCTTATATAATATTTTAATTTAGGACTCGATTCCAACGAATTCGGACGAACAGGTTGTTAAACGACCATTTTGCAATGCGTTCACAGGTTGTGGACGAAAACGTTCAGACGACAACGATGTGGGGTCAGATACTGAAGCTCTTCTTCAAAGTCTTGGACAACAAATTTTGAGGCAAGCAAAACTTCGTGGACTTCAAACAAGTTTTAATTCTTACGGTGCCATAGCACGTCCTAAGGTGAGATTTTCAAGATTTCAGATCAATAATGACTGGTTGCTTCTTTACCTGAACGATTGTCCCTATCCAAAGTTAATGATACCTGCTTCGGCGGCTCAGAGGTAACTTTCTTAATTGTGAGTCCATGGTTTTAGGCTCGATCCTTGCCGAAGTAGATGCGTTCTGCCAGGCGAGTGCACCTTTTGCCCCAGGCCAGTGGCGTCACTAGGGGGGATGCGGGCCGCACCGGGTGACACCACTCGCTTCATTGTAAATCGGGTGACACCAAAGTAGAAGCGGCTTTTTTTTTCGGGATGGGAGGGGTGACACCGTACCGGGTGACGCCAACCCTAACGACGCCACTGCCCCGGGCGCCGATGAATTACTTTCAGCAAAAGAGAGGTCTGCATTAAATAGCTAAATCGACCAACCCGAGATCGGTGGTGTCATTCTGACGCGAAAGAAACAAGAAATGACCACGTACTATGTGACATTCCCGTAATAGAACCACCTGTAACCCAATTTGTGGTTATGATTAGAAATCTGACGAATAACTACGGATGGACGACTGAATGAATAATGTTGTTCCTTTGCCGGACTTCCTCAAGGTGCCGCTGACATAGTAATTGTGAAAAATATTGATTTGTTTCAGTTGCCCAGCGTTTTGCTCATAAATTTCCGATCTGATGCATGCTCTCTCGCTTTTCCTCTCAACACCAATTTCTGTTTCGTTGGTGTTTTAGGGTCCTTCAGCTACAATGGCCGTTGGAGCCCCATCCACTGCATAGTTCTGATGCAGAGTCTGCACAGACTCTAACGCTGTTATGACAATTTTTGGTATTAGCACTACCCAGTGTTCCCAAGCGGTCACCAATGCTATTACTAGCTGGGGTAGGGTTGCTTAACTATGCAGTGGACGGGGCTCCCATGACCGTTGTAGTTGAAGGGCCCTAAAATACTTACGAAACAAACGAAACCAATTTTTGTCTCCATACATTTACTTTTATGTTTCTGGAATTTGAGGGAGCGGCTTATTGTGTTGGATACACCAGTTCTCGTCTGATTACTGAAGTTAAGCAACGCAACCCCAGTTAGTACTGACATGGGTGGCTGCTTTGGAAAACTGTGTACTGGTAATACCCAAAAATCGTCCCATTAGTGTAGTGTCTGTGCAGTCTCTGCATTAAAACTACGCAAAGGGCGAGGCTCTAATGATCTTTTTAGTTGAAGGGCCATAAAACACCAACAAACGAAGTCTGGAACTTGAAATCCGGTGCATGTAGAGTGGCCATGTCGCAAAAGTGGACTAGCTAGTAGTAACTGTAACAGTATCGCAGAGGCCTGCAATGATCTTTGGTTTACGAAGTCCAATACCCGTTAGGAAATTCGGCCTTCTTACTTCACTGTTTAATTTAAGCATATATTTTTCTGCTTCGGAGAACGTATAAAATAAGAATGCTATTTCGGACAACCGAGTCTTTTTCTTAGCAATTCACAAGCTATACCGAGGTACATGGTGTTAATTTCTTTAGTAATGTTTCTTGACCTAGGAAAGATTGATGTATATTGATCATGCTACAAACAAGAGGTACTTTTTCTACATAGCGTGCAATGAGTAAATTACGATGTTTGTTTGAAAGATTACTGCAGTAGAATTGGAATGTTAGACCTGTTAGGACATCAATAAAATAACGGAATGTGACGCATTCACTTCATCAAATATTACGTCCTAATTGCTTGCAATTCGTTCGTTCGTTCCCCAAAGTTTTAAATGATGTAGGCGGATTGAAATTATTCCTCAGCAGCAATCTAGCAATACGAGTACTATGATGCTACAATTCCCTGTAAGATTAAAGATGCTGCCAGGGCCGAACCACACATAAAAGTAAGCGTATAGAAATACTACCAAAAAGGCCAACGGCTGGCCTATCACTTACGTGCAAGCTAGAGCAAAGCCATTTCACAACAACGAAACAACCATCGGCAAATGCGGCATCCTCTATTCGGTGAAAAAAACCACTACCCTTGGTTAGTTATTTTCACCATTTTGGAATTACCGAAATACAGCGTCCACCCGACTTAGAAATTTTAAAAATATAATTAGTGTACGGTTGCGGTTGACCGTGGCCATAGATCAGTGGTTCTCATCTGGGGCTCCGTAGCAGAATTTTCGGGGCTCCACGGCCACAAAGCGCTGCGGATCCCGGGGGCACCACAAACGCCAGTCTATCGTTGTCCTGTGATGGACAAGTAGTTAAAAACAAAGGATTTCTGGAACAAGGACTTGTTCCTAAAACATTCCATATTATATATTTGCTTCCAGTCATTTCTGCGCATGTTTAATTTTTCAATATTGCTTGAATCAAAAAGGGGGTCCGGCGAACGAACTGGCTGCCAAGTAAGGGCTCCGCGACTCCAAACGGCCTGAGAACCACTGGCATAGATAATGACGGATAGCATCTGAAAATATTTTGACTTTAAAATTGTGTGCTTCGTGAATCCAGTTCCAACGACAACAATATGAATCTGTCTAATTTCAGAGTAAGTTTCAATCGCCATGGCTCGACTTCCTTGGTGACAGAAAGAAACGTATGGTAACCAACTCTGATGTTGCACACAACAACAACAACAAATTCGACACGGATAACGTACATTTTGGATATTCACCATAAAGAAAATAATGTTTTAGTGATGAGTGCAATATGTCTTCAAAGCTTTATTCTTAGAAAACGAAATTTGTTAGAACCAAATAATAGTATTACTTTTGTTCCACTTTAAAAGCAGATTTTAAAAATAATTCATGCCTCGACTAACAGGTATGCAGTAATAAAATTACATATTTATGATAACCTGCAAGAAAAAATAATGTCAGAACCGTGTTGAACTACTCACCAAAATTAAGTAACGAGCATTCAGCAACTTACAACGCGTTTCGTAACTCCGCTTATTGGATTATTTTACGAAGTTCGAGGCCTCTTCCAGCCACACAAATATAATGTGCGTTTCCCCTGCCAATATAGAAGACATAAAAGAAATTAGTATTATTATAAAGAAGAATCTTAGACATGAAATACTTTCATGTATGCACCTGTCTGTCCATCCAGTAAGTGACGCTATATCAGGGATATTTGATATTTCATAACATTTTAACTTGAATTCTTTATTTGATTCATCTGCGTGTTCAGTATGCCAAATACAAATTCGTTGATCAACAGATGAACTTGCGAAAACTTGTGGCGTAAAAAAATGTAGACCTTTGAAAATATGAATAAAATTCTAAAGTCGTTTTCCTTGGTGAGAAACTTCTTAGGAAACTTGAGAAAAGTTTGGTTTGGTTTCGTACCTGTGATTTGGGCTGAGTGCCCTTTAATAGTGACTCGACCCACTTCATTCACTGTCATAGAACTGCCTTCTAGCTGAATTTCAATAGTACTTATGTTTATGAGAATATCGTCACCGCCTGTCGCTATTAAAAATGTTTGCCTTTCAACGATCTCTTCCGATTTCCGAATTATCGCTAATGCAGTTATTCCTGACTGATGTAACTGCAATGCAGCAATTGGTACAGCAGAGAGTGACTGAATTTCCATCGAGCATTTTAGATGACTCTTATTTTTGAAATTATTTTTGACGGATGAGTTTTCAAGATAAGACAATTTCATATCTGCCATTTGCCAGAAAATTGCTTTTCCATCTGTTGCTGTAGTTATCAGGAGTTCATCGTTGCGAATGCGGACAAATTTTGCCTTCAGCATACAGTGGGCATGAAGAGGATTCTCTGTCAGCAGTTTAATTACTCCACTTTTTGTGTTTAAACTGAAAATTCTTGTTAAAAAATTATTCTAATTAATGAAAGTTTTCAAAATCCTGAGAAAATGCATATATCTCCAAAGAAAATATCCCAGAGTGACAGTTTAGAAAACGTAACAACAATTCTAGTTTTAACGCCCAAATATTCAAGCTAGTAACCCATTTTTTTTCAAGAAAGTGCTGCAGTAGGAAAACTGCAAAATGTTACCTCAAATAAGAATCTGAACATGCTGTCGCAATTAAATATAAAGATCCACATTCAGCGTGTTGCAATGGGCAAACGGACACATCCATATAACGAGTTTCAGGATCAAAAGTCATTGTTTGTTTCTTCCAAGGTTTTCTGACATTTCGACCTTCGGGATTTAGCATATGTGAGGCAATCTCTTGCATTCTTGGTGTTGAATTGATGGCGTCATGGCACAAATAATCTAAATAATAAAGTAAACCCATTAATTTCAATGACATGTTAATGCTAACGAGAGAGGTCTTTGACTAAATAATGCCAAGGAGCAGAAATGTGACCGTATTTATCTATTAGGTATTTAACTGACTGGTAATTTCATGCTGATATCCAAAGGGCCCTTACTTCATCTAAAGGTGAGTTTGAAACTTCTCAAATAAAAATGTATAACTTACCATTAATAGTTATTCGCCAACAAATCATTTGAGCTCTCCCGCCAACCGAAACTAATAAAATGTCTCTACTTTCTCCAGTTTCTTGCCATGAACAAAATGCTGTTGACTTTACACTAGAAATGTGACCTTTCATTGTGTAATCCAAGCTCCCAAAATAACTATCTTCAGTTTCTTGAAAACTTACAATGCCTAGAGTTGTGTCTTCACTTGCAGTTACACAAACTTAAACAAAAACTGTATTATAATCAGAGTAACTGGCTATTCTTAATACGATGCGAGTATGTGTTCCTTACCAATCTTATTTGGCAGAGTAAATAAATGCTCAATGCTGCATATTGCTCTTTTGTGAAAACCTGACTGATAAAAGATTCAAACAGCTTTCTGACTTTCTAGTTCAAAGTCGTATATTATAGCGGATTTTATCAAAATGTTTACCTTTACTGACACAGGAATGCTGCTTCTAACTTTGGCTTTGTGGATCTCAATTTCACGACCTTTAATGAATGCAAACATTGCAATATCACGGTGCAGTTTAAAACTCCACGAACGATGTCCTCCACCACATGGAACTTCCCATAAAGCTATCTGCTGCTTTTCACTCCAAAGAACAAAACTACACTAAGAAAGCATTATAATTAGAATCCAATCTCAAATTACAGAGAACAGTATCCAATAATCCTTACCGAATGAAATCCATATACGACCATATCATCATCTAATTTCCTAATGCCACTTATCCATTTTGGGCAGCCAGTAATCTACGATTTACAAGCAAATTTATTTTATTTCATGCATGTTAATGAAATACATAAGAAATCCTACTCACCCAACTTTTACGGAGAATAACCAAGTTGTTATCCACAAGTTCAAAAAATGTGACAAAACCATCGCGACCAGAAGAATACACACCATCTTTGGTGCAACTGATATTTGTCACGCCATTGCATCCATGGAATTGAGGAAACGATTGAATTGGGTAAAGGACTGTAGTCTATTTCAACAGGCAAGAATTTTAAACGGGGAAATGATAACAAATTACATTTAAAAGGACTTACCAACGGAGTGTCATAATCTACAGTGTACAGGTAAATACTTCCATCACGACAACCACAGATTAATAAAATTTGATCTTTTTGAATAACCGCTGTAACAGTAGCAAACCATCTCTGTCGAGTCTTTGGCAATTCCAACATGCATTTCGGTTTTAAACAGCATCCATCAAATTGAACATCCCACAAAGTCTAACAATCGTTCAAATAATCAGCAATGTCAATATATTGGACAAGATAGGTTAATCAACTTGAAGCACTTATAGCAGCCTTAAATCTACCAACCATTTTTCCTTGTGACTCACAGGTCAACAGAAAATTTTGGTCAATCCACTGTAAAGCAAATATTTTCCCCTCACATATTTTTGAGTAACCCAGATACATCAATGTGCTGTCTTCGGCTACTACAAAATGGAAATGTAGAATTATAGAGCCCGGTAAATATTTAATTATGCATGTTCTAAACATGCTACTACAAATCTTACCAGTTCTCAGTAATGTTACACCTCCAGAAATATCTCCAATACATATAGCACTATTATTATTTCCAATATCTGTCGCATCTATTATGCTGTATGATTTAAATTTCGCATCTTCAAGACACACTGACGCAGTGTTGCTCATCATGTCATAGACTACTAAAATTCTATATAAAAATTAACTATGATTTTAAAGAAAATTTCTTAGTCACAGGCATGCTCAATTGAACTAAAGTTATTTTGAGGGCTAAGTTACAAGCTATCACGATTGAGACTAATATAAAGTAGGATTTGTTTGACCTAATGGATTTGACCCCCACAACTTGTCAATAATGATGTGAAAGATCTTTAAAATCTATAAGAAATAATATACACACCCAACATTTGTCATAACTAGCAACCTATACTCGTCTAGCATGTACAATTCGCGAGGGAAATCAGAAGGTGACATAATCTGAAATGAATTAACTTGTCACAAATTTGTTTAAGTCAATTGTAATAATAGCTAGTTACTTATACCTTGTTCATCGGCATGGCAGTCGACGGTGAAGTAGCGCTGTCTAAAATACTTAATGTTTGATATGCATTCTCCGTTAAAGACCATAATTTAATGCTGCCATCACCTCCTCCCGTCACCTAAACATATAAGATATATTTTAATATGGATAACTACTGCCAATAGGATAAATATTAGACACTTAACTACTAGCGTTTCATTCTCCGTGACAGCCAAACTCCGAATACTGCTTCCGGCATGACAAAGAATCTTTTTTATTAAAGCTCCCTTATTAACAGACTCTTCACCATTCCAAATGCATAATAAGGAATCCTATGAAATAATTCTGCTTGACAAGTATTCGTCGATTTAGGAAAAAAGGCGTTTATAGAGTTCTAACCTCTCCGCAGCTTATGTAAAAATTGGTTAGCACTGCTACTTTCCAAACTCTAGCTTCATGTCCGTATAATCTATGCAGAAAAATGAAGCTTGAACGTTCCCATATATTATATGAAGATTCTGCGGTTTCGATTTCATGATGCCATATCTGTATACTTCTGTCATCAGAACTTGAGCACAACTTTCTTAGTTTTTCATGATATGTAATACAGAATATTACTCCCTAATAAGAAGTTTAAATTTTTTAAAAATTCGGAAACATGAATATAATTATCAATAATGTAAAACTTCAACTATAAGCAATAGCACTTACATCGTGACCTTTAAGGCGGTGTAAAATCTTATCGTCTTCTTGAGATGGAATGTCATTAGGACACCAAATTAAAATTTCTTTAAATACAGTCCCTGAGAAAACTCCTGCCGTTTCCCAATCTGTGCCAACGATAAGGCCACAATATCTGATGGGAAGTTAAGGACAAGAATTAAATTAATGTTCAAAAGTGTAGGATTAAAGACGTTCAGTAAGGATACAGTATGCATTTCTCTGAGCATTTAGACACTTTCTGCTGTTTTTCTTCGACCGGATTCCAAAAAATAACGTAATTATGAGCTAAGAGAAGCGCAATACAACCCTGAAATATAATACTTCTGTTTACTTTAGTTTTTGTGAAAGAAAAATAATTCATTTATATTTTCTTACGTTATGTAGCCATCGAACATCCCAAATCCAATCTTGAAATTTTATAACATTCGTCTCTGCCTTAAGACTTTAATGACAAAACTAATGTTAAAGAAAGTTTTGGAAACTTAATAAATCATCAAAACGTGTGCATACCTCACAGAGTCCGAATTAAGAGATATGTGAAGGATTTTCATACATCTCCCACCAAACACACAAAGTCTTGCAGTAGATCCATTTATTTCAGGTTTTTCTATGTAAAATAAAGGATTACTTCAAACGACAACAAATCCGGACTCCATGAAATGTCCAAGTTGAATGTAGTGAAATACCTGGTCTTATTCCATGAACATTTAGAGCTTTAAAAACTTTCCATCTTGTAAAATATAAAACTTTTAAAGTAGTAATTTGAAAAATGTGCAACCACGACCCTTCACCTAAAAATGTTATTGTTTATAAGTAAAAGAATTTTTTAAACCAACCAATTTCAAAGGCAAAACAAAAAGTCGACAACCTGCCTGTGACAGATTGCTCAATGAAAAACTTTTCAAGCCACCGGGCTGATAGTTCTGATTGGAGGTCCTGGCCTGGAAAAGGCTTGACCTGTTTGGTCCAGACTCCCTACCTCTATCACACCTCTATCCCCCTCCCCCATTAAAGAATACATTATTATATTCATGGATCGAGGACTAGCGGGCTAGTCCTAATGATAAGGCTGTAGGCACCTACGATGCAGAACCTAGGTGCCTGGTAAGCACTTATCGGACTTGAGTATAGGACCCAGCTTCACTTCGAATAAAACATCACCATTCAACAAATGTAGAGTGCAATTTGGTGGATTCTTCCTCTGATGGAGTGTCCTATCAAGCTATCAATAGCCCCGTAGGATTTGTAGTTAATAGTGCAGCCAAGTTGCGCTGGACACACCAGTTCCCGTGAGGTCACTGAAGTTAAGCAACATGGGTGGTTATTACAGAACGCTGGGTGCTGCAAGTTTGCCATTCCCTGCATCCTCCACACCTTCCTCCTTGTCTCCAGCAAGCAGCCCCCTAAGGGTTCAGCCTGTTATGGCTGCTAGGCTTCCTTCCTAGGTTGTTATTGTGTGTAATAAGGGAATGAAAGTCCGGCATATTCAATAAAGGACCAAATACAGTACATCTGACTGAAAGGTTGCCAATTCGTTTGTGTAGTGCAGCGTTTCTCCATGTGCGATCCGCGACCCACTGCTGGACCGCACATTTTACTACTAAACAAGTATTTCATCTGGTCTAAGTCATGCGCTGAGTTAAGTTTAAGGGCCACTAAATTACATTTGCTTTGCATGTAACAAAAATTTGGAAACCACGGCGACAGTAACTACTGTAGCTACTTGAGGGCACTACAGTCTGGACAATAGATTATCGATGACTTCCAGGTGTCAAAAAGAAAACAACAAACCTTTCGTTGCTTTGCCAATGATTAGTTTAAAAGTCTTACCTGCAAATAAATACTGCCCGACAAACTCTAGGCATGTTATTTGTGATGTCATAAAATGATTTCGCCAGGTGACGGTCGACGAATCTGGATCGCACATTCGATAGCATGTGCTCAACATGACTGCAGCACTTGCACTAAGCTTCGCGTTTATTATGAATGCTTTAATAAGATAAAATTAACGTCTTAACCTAACGATAACAACATTCGAGCATTTCTGCAGTTAAGACCCAATTACTAAGGTAAATTAAACTACTATATCTTTCTAATAATAAGGTAAGTTTGCACTGTGAACTCCATTCAACAGCAGACATCTTACATCCTGTATAATCGTAGTAATGTAGGGTCATTCAGAAGATGCACTTTCGTTCGTTCAGCGCTATTCGTTTTCGTTTGAATCAGTTGGCCAAATACTACAAGCAATCAAGTAGACCTGGATTGGATCAAAGGTTCCGAAATATTCGTATGTTTATATTTTTGCATATTCATGTATGGTTATTACTTATTATACCGTTTTAAGGTGCTCTGTGTCAGACAAGTATACAAGTTACGGGTAATGGCGTTTGAACCCTCGGCAGCCGAACACACTTCTTCAGGGCTTGAAGTGTGCCAAAAGTTTAGGAATACAGTGATACCTCGGATCACGAACGTCTTGGTGCACGAACAAACCAGTCTACGAACACCACATGGAAACAGATTTTGCTTCTGTGCACGAACGATGCTTCAGTTAACGAACACGCACGCATGGAGCACAACGCAGTTCATCTGCGTTAAGCAGCCAACCCAAGGTAGTACCGACATGGGTGGTTGGTTGGGAACATTGGGTGCTACTAACTTCTCCCCTCCTACATTCCCCACTCCTGCCTCCCTTTCACCCGCGAGCAGCCTCCACAAGGTCCGGCCCGTTTTGGCTGCTTGGCCTACTCCCCAACCCGTTGGCATAACATTATCATGCATGAGCACAGTAGAGTCCTAACAACAAGTGTTGATATTTTAGTTTTTTCTTTATTTAATTAAATTTATCTCTATCTATGGCTTTATCCCTTACTGCGGATCCAGAGGGGGGAAGCAATGCAACAATTGCTCCCCCTCAGTGACTCAATGGGTCACAACTGACCCAATGGGACATTTTTGCATTGATATCCCCATTTCTATACTGCCAGTCCAACAGTTGCAGTCCAATCTGTAGTTGGCTAAACCACTGAAAGATAGGACATTGTCTAAGGAGCAGGAGAGTACCTATTGTAATTGCTAGCAAGATTTATACTAAGGGATTCTGAATATTTAAAAATATTTGGGGCGTTTTTTTAAGTGATCCTGATCCGCCCCTGGATCCGCCATTGGCATCGTTATGTCTTGTTTGAGGGGGATTAGTTACCTTAGTAGTATTATAAGGAACATAAACAAGCCTGAAAAATATATATGCAAAAATGATTTTTATTCCATTTTCATAATGCACACGACTAAAATTTATTGTTATCTCATCAACATTTTAAATAAGTGATGTCGCTAATAATATTTAACATTTCTTTTAGTCAAAATAGAATTTTCGATCTTTCATTTTCCAAAGGCTAATTTTTTGAAAGTAAACTTTAAAATATCAACGCGTCTGTTTACATTATCATTATATCTAAGAGTTCAAATCAGTAATAGGTTACGTTACTCCTGTTGTAGTGATGCCTTTCATTTTCGAGATTGGAATGTACTTTCTAGTCCATGAATGTTGCACACCTGTGACAGAAAAAGATTAAGAGGTTAGAGACCAAAAAAGATTAAACTATGACACGGGGAAAATTATCGGGGGGTAAGGCTTTGTGGCAAATACTGTATGTGTAAATAAGATTATAGAACAGCTTGTTCTAGCAGGTCTCCAAATTCAGAGTATGGTAGAGTTAGCGCAGTTTTAAACTTCGGATGCGACCGGCAGCCAGTCAGTCCCTGGGGCTGCCAATATAGGGCTTTAAAAGGAAGTAATTGCACACGAGTCGCCTGCGCACTGGGCTGAATTATTTTGAGATTACCATTTGTAGCAACTACAAGAGCCCCACGACATTCAGACGGTTAATCTCCTGCGTACTGGGCTACTGTACCCCCCGTCGATCCTGGGATAGAGTTCTCCAAACCCATTTCCACGTTCCAAACCCATTCCCAGGCCCATACTTAATTTGACACTGTCCATACTTTCAGTTTTTCAGTGCAGCCCTTAGTCCATACCTTTTCATACTACTGCTGACAGGAGTAGGGACCCTGAGTAGGGGAATGGGCTCCACAATCTATGGCGTTTGCTAACGACTTGGGAATCTAAGGAGGAGGCTCAGCAGGGCCTAAATGATATTAGGGCAGCGATATAAAAAAAGGGGGACTGAAACTATATGAAGAAGACTGAATATCTTGCTTTCATCTGGAACGGACATAGACAAAATGATGAGGTTGTATCTGGGAACGAATTGGCGCCTACGGTTCAGATGGTTAAATATCTGGGATCAGTTCTCCAGAACAATGGGGAAACCCACAGAATAAATTCAGGTTGGTTAAAGTGGAGACAGGCAAGTGGTGTACTGTGTGATCAAAGGATCCCAAAATTAAGCTGAAGGGGAAGTTATTTAGAACCGTGGTAAGGCCAGCTATGCTTTATGGCTCACAGTATTGGTTAGGGAGGGAGACCAGGACATGAGATGAAAGTGGCCGAAATGCAAATGCTGCGGTAAATGAGTGGGGTGTCGACAGCTTATAAAATTAGAAACGCGCACATTAGTGGTAGGCTGGAGGGGTGGGTAACATCGCGGAGAAGACGAAGGAATACCACTTGAGGTGGTTTGGACATGGGATAAGATGAAGGGAAGAGGAGTTAATCAGGACAATTACGGGGATGAAGATTGTTGCTGATACCTGGGGCAGGGGACGACCAAACCAGACGTGGGAGCAAATTGTCCGATTACCGAGTGGACAGGAAATTAGTGAGTGATAGATGAGAATGGAGAGCTAGAACCCCCAGACCCTGTATGACATGACACAGACAAGATAAGGGTATGATGATGATAAGATAAGTGATGGGATTATAAAGTAATGACTTAAAAGTACCATCGACCTACTCGATTCATAATTTTCATATAAATAGATAATGAATCATGATCTTACCTCATTCAAATATGTGATTTGAGGCAGTAAATGTCTTAGGTAAGTGTTACAGTCTTGAGATCGTTTCCCAGCTGGTGACCAGTCTCTTGAAAACGTTATTTGAGATGCCACTAACAGGAATTGACTGCAGAAGGCCATGATCATGAAAATAGCCAGTAGACGTACTTGCATTTTCATTCTGGAAAATAAATAATAACCGAAATAAATAATAAGGATATCCAATATTCGATTTAGATCTAAAATAAAGTTGAAGTAGCGATTTTAAAGTGGTCTGAGTGAGACTCGAATTCACACTAGTGAAAAAACTTTTTGATAAGTTTGTCGATAGCTAAAAAAATTTTGTTCAAGACTCCTTTTACAACTAGGGACCTAACGAGCTCCTCCTCCCCTCTTGACACGTCATGAGAAGAGGGGAGGAGGAGCTCGTTAGGTCCTTGCCAGGAATGCAGGTGGTCGGTAGCACCCGGGGCAGGGGGAGACCGAAGCAGACTTGGGAACAGGTTGTTCGTAAGGACATGGCAATGTGTGGGGTGGACGGGGACCTGGTGGGAGACAGACGGGAGTGGAGGGCTAGAACCCGCAGACCCGACCCTGCCACAGGCGGGATAAGGATATGATGATGACTCCTTTTACAACTAGCTTAGTTCTTAGGAAATTTGATCACGATTCTTAAATATAGTTTAAACACTTCATTTTAAACTTCTAAAATGTATTGAATTTCAGTAAATTTTGACATAAGATTAACATTTAATTTCTGCTGTGGTGTCGACAGTTAATAGTTAATTGTTAATAGTTAATATTCTTTTTAAATTGTGAAAGAAGAAAGGTGGAATTAATTAAATGCATTCGAAAGGTGCCACTGTCGGTGGCTTGATAACCATTCAACATACAACTACTTAATGACGGCTACTTACCTAGATTCTTGTATCTTCAAGAAAGATTTTCGATTTAAAGATGTAGTTCAGATGATAAAGACAGAAAGTTCCTTATCAAACAGTGATCTAAGATGTGAGAATTTGTCGAACATTCCTTCTGCTTTTATAGGGACTTGTTATGATATGCAAGTTCGTCAGAATGACGACGAGAAGGAATCGAATCAATTTTGGGTAAATCTTTTGAATAATTCATTTGATCATTTTAACATTCTACGACATCAAAAAAGACTCTCTAGGACTCACAATCATTCAAGTAAGATCCAATGTCACATGCTTGGCTTGGTATCGAAAAGAAGCGGCATCTTTGATTGCATTACTTAAAGCTATGTCTTATTGAATCGTTATTATTGGAATATTTAATAGTCAGATCAGCAACCAATAAATGAATTCTCTAGAGTCCCCAATATGCAAACCTACTCTGCTATATGTAAATACCTTTATGAGTGAATTGGTTAACACCTTCTTCCACTGGGATTCAATAGGAAAGCAATTGAATAAAACTCTATACAAAGATGTGTTCGTGACAAAACTGATCTAGCAAACATTTAAATTACAATCTCCTATAAGTTAATTTATCAAAGTAGTATAATAGTCACTGCAAAAAAAACATGGATTGCAAGTTGGGGTCATTCAGAACTGTTACATTTTAATTCATGTTGCAACTCCTGGTCATATTCCCCTACCCCGAGTGAGGTGCCAGAGACTTGCAGATGACTGTTAATGTTACGCTAACGGGTTTGGGAGTCAGCCACACAGCCATAACGGGCTGGACCCTGTGGAGGCTGCTCGGGGGTGAGAGGGAGGTAGGAGTAGGGGATGTAAGAGAGGGGAAATATCACAACCAACCAAACCATCCATGAATGAGCATATCGTGTTTCCCCCTCTCACGGTAAAGAATCTACCGTTTTCGGGCACCGGGCCAGTGACGGAGCTGTACATCATGAGCTCAGGATCTGTACACCATGAGCTCAGGATTATTTGAGTGGCGCATTGCGTTTTACACACCAGTTCTCGTCTGATCACTGAAGTTAAGCAATGCAATCCCAGCTAGTACTGACATGGGTGGTCGCTCGGGAAAACTGGGTACTGCTAATACCCAAAAATCGTCGCATTAGTGTAGTGTCTGTGCAGTATATGCATTAGAACTATATAATGGACGGGTCTCTAATGACCTTGTAGTTGATGGGACCTAAAACACCAACAAACAATCAGGATTATTTTGGGCTTTAAATGAGGAGACTCCCTAGATCCTATTTCTGTTTCTAAATTATAAAGTTATAGGATATTTTCAATATTTGCATTTCTTCCCAAATCTTGAAAATTTTTTTGTTAATCATGCTTTCTTAGGTCCTACACTTTGTGCCTAAAGTGAATAATGGATAAAGGGCCTAGATGGTGAAGCAAATGGGACATTAGAAAGGTGTGCGAACAGCTTAAGTTTGACTCCTGATACCGTTAATAGGAAGGTAGTGAGTGAGCAGTGCAGGCACATTTCATAATAATAGTTGTGGTAATCACTCGTTTTAAAATAGTCTTTATTTATACCGATTTGGACGTTTACATTTCATTGTCGTTTTCCTTAAATGTTTAAAGTGTGGAGTCCGATTTTAATAAATCGTTATCAGTTTTATAATATTGAATTAACAGATACTCCATAGTTATATTTTCTTGAAATAAGTTACGTATATTTTTTCATTTCCCGAGAGCTTGATTGAGATAGTTATGGAAGGATGACCCAACCTGAAATAGATAAAATGTTATGTTAAATTTCTGAAATGATATTTAAGATATGGTACTAATAATAGATTATCATTCCTAACATTTCTTCTGCCTGTAGCATCAGGAACATACGGCCTACCTGTTGGACGGCATTGTTATATAGCCGGCTGCCGACTAATGTTACAGTTCCTACTTCTTGAAGTTTTGTTTACCTTCTTACGCTTCACCATATTCAGGGGAGGAGAGCGAACTCCTCACCTAGGAACTTTACGTTCAGGTGACATCACGCATACCACACCGGGCTAAGACTTTGCTTCTTATCCGACTGAAGGCGCCGGGGGGAGGGTGATGTGTTGGCCAAATGACTTGCCCAATTGCTCACTAACCCGCCTCTAACTGACTGACTGATCCTTTGGTGCCTATTTACAGGTTGGAGCACAATGAAAAGGCGTATGGAGTTTTTCATAGTGGCTCAATCAGTCGTGTCTCAGTACTTTTCCATCTGACGTATTAAATGCTCCGGATGTGACAGGAAAAGTCTTTGGCCGACAACGTGTGAGGCCAGGATCGAGCCAGAAATAATATACCCGTGAACCAGTATAGAATCACAGATTTAGGAGCAGCCGAGTTTGTAAAAACAGGCCCTGTACACTCTAAGTAAGACGGAAAGAAACAAATATTGATGATGATGGTGGCTTTGCTCAGTGGTTATCTATAATCTGAAAATCCGCAGCAGCACTGAATACGAGTGGGTATCTTGAACAGGGTCACAGTAGCTTCTAATGCATTGCAAACATTAGTCTTTACGTAATCCCAAAAGCATACAAATAATGGTGTCGAAAAGAGAGCCTAGATTCCTTAAGGCACCTGCCATTTTTGATGTCATCATGTTCAGTTTGTATTCTACATGTGTAGAAAAGAATTAGTGTGTCTTTCTCTCTTTTAGAGTAGTCTTGTTTGAACTTGTCTAGATAAGTTTAGTGTGATTTTTCTTATTTATGGTTATTTTTGGGTATTTATTATGTGAGAAAGAGAAGAATGAGAGAAAAGTACTCACATGAGTAGGATCCAATTTTCATCCGAAAGATTCGCCCTGGGATACATCTTTTCTTACTGTTGGTGATCTTCTTGGCATACCTTTATGCGATTTACTTCTTTCTGCAAAGTAAGCACAGGTTTTACTTCAGAATTTCGTCGGAATTTTTTTTAAAAAGATTTTTATGGGATGAAATGGAGGCCCTTGTAAAAACTGTATTGCTTGGTTGTTTCAATTTAGTATTGGTGAGTCGTTGTAACTGAAGGCCTACTGGAAACAGCTATTTAAGAGCCCTGGGAATTTATTTGGCACTGCCCATTTTCTTGTCATTTTAGAGATCCTAACAGATTTAATCAAATAGGCAATTTTAAATTAAACATGAAAAATGAAATTAGGTTTTAGAAGTTATGAAACGCTAAGTTTTTGTCGGTAAAATGTTTGTAATTATTTTTTTCTGAACCGAAAAACGTCTTTTGAGTCCTTGTTGATAACAGACTCAGATACTGCATCTTCATCATCAATTACATCATCCAGAAATCAATTCCCCACCTGTTGCAGGATCAGGGTTAGAAAGGGCAGGACAGGATCGTCATAGATAGGCAGTCGAGGAGGAAGGAAAACACAAATATTAACCAGTAGCTTTCAAAGTCTTACAAGTCGATAGTGCCGGATTAGGATTTTTATGTACATTGGGCCAAAAGGATGGAATCTTGTCCAAAATTAAGATAAAATCAAGGCGTTCGGGACCCTAGGTGTGGGTCTACTTGGCCTATACAGTAGAACTTCGTTATATCGAACTCGCTTATATCGAAATCCTGCTTATTCCCGCTTATATCGAAGCTTGAGCGCCGGTCCCGCCCGATGTAAATTTTAGCTTTACATATAATTCTGGATTTGGATATATCGAATCTCGGATATATCGAACTATTTTTCACGGTCCCCTGAGGTTCGATATAACGAGATTCTACTGTACTTAAATCTGGACTGTTGATGGGGAACTGCACCCCATCCTCACATATTGAAACCCGTTTTGCCAAAAATATAAAACTCTGTTACATACCGCCAGAAGTGAATAGATATCCATCACCGTATCCATGGAAAATCTACATACATTTCCGGAATTTGCCCTTTTACCCCAGCCAGTGGAAAACGTTAATTGAGCGTCCGTTAGAGAGAAACAACTTATAATAACGACAACAATTAGGTAAATAACCAATGTAGTTGACCGTCTCATGCTGTAATACAGTCTGAAAATAAAAATGAAAGAAATTAAATGACTATATTTGAAATTGATGATGGCTCTTTAAAAACATTGGATATTAATATTATTCAAATTCTTTTGTGGAGGACGTGGGACGTGCTTGCACCCGGTACATTTCTTTCCATTTTGTCTTTTTGTTGTTGCGTAGTCCATCTCGTGTTTTGTTTTAATTGTATGTCGACAATGTATGCATACAATATGTTATCTATAAGTTTATTACATCATAGCTTTAATATTGTACAGTTTATGTTTAAACGTTATTATATACTGTGTTTATGACTGAAACTGCAGCATTTAATGGCCCTACTATCCTAACCCAAGTAGAGTAGAGCCTTGGCTGTTATCTTGCTCATCCACAGCCTTTCTGATGACTGCTGTTAATGTTAGTAGTCTGACGAGTTAGGAATAAATAAAATGAGATCTGAAGAAGAAAATGTAATGAAAGCTACTTTGGGCGTTTATAGCGGAGCTGAATCTAAGAATAGTTAAGGAATGAGTGACCACATTCATTAGGGCAATGAAACTACAATTTAATTTTGTTGTTGGTGTTTTAGGGCCCTTCAACTACAAGGTCATTAGGGCCTCGTCAACTGTGTAGTTCTTATGCAGAGACTGCACAGACACTACACTAATACGACAATTTTTGGATACTAGCGGTACCCAGTTTTCCCAAGCGGCCACCCATGTCAGTACTAGCTGGGGTTACGCTGCTTAACTTCAGTGATCAGACGAGAACTGGTGTGTCTAACGCAATTTGCCGCTCCCCTACAATTTAAGTGATTAATACTACGAACTGTCCTGAATTTTCACAGATGTATCATGTCCTCCTGCTTGTTGTATGTTGATTCCTAGGTCAATCCTGAAGGTCTGTGTATGATTTTGTGTGTGGAAGAGACCCTACACCTTAGAATTAGACCATGACTAAAGCTTGAAAAAAAGGCCGCCGGCCTTTAGAAAGAGCAACAATCATATAAATTGCTACAGTATATTACTATCGTGTTTTAATTTTTATCGACGGCCCACCGAAGAAAGCCCAGTTCCATTTATGAGGTATTCCAACATTGAAGGAGACTGGTGGTTGGTGCACCATGTCATCTACGCGAATATGAATTGAGCTGCTGTTAATAAAGGACGAAGTTAAATAATTCTTAATCAAAACTGATGATTTACTAGTATCATCAATGAATGGTCAAATGTCCTATGATAGGGTCATAACCTCAAAGCTTAAATCTAGACTACCGATATAAATGAAGGGTGGACAGCATCTAATTGTCTTGATGATGCTTTGGACAAATTTAGAAGTGATGGGAAGGAATGGGTTGACCTAGTGGAGTGTTTTATTTACTCAACAGTTGGAAGTAACATGATAACTGGCGTATGAACTATACTTTTTGTGGATTTTTCAAGTAGTTACTTAACCAGTTCTTAAGGAAATGAAGTGCAAGATATCTCTTTCATTACATGCTACCCACAGAAAGGTTTTTGTGGATCGAATAACGAAATATTGGATTTCTTACATTCAGTAGGTATCTCTAACATTATCTTTAATCCGGAAGAGTTTTAATCATCTCGAATTACTGATTTCGGTTAGTTGAAAAGAAGAGACAATTTAATTAAAATTTCTTCAAGTAGTAGCAGTCAGTTATTACTATTTATTCCTACCTTTCTGGAGAAATCTTCATTTAACACAAGTTACTTAGTGTACTTTCAATTTAGTTTTTTATTTTAGTGCGAATCAGATATCAATGTGTCGGTATATTTTTTTTCATTCAAAAGATCTGATGCATCTTTAATTATCGGATTTGGTATATATTAATAATCAGATTTCTATCTTTAGCATAACCATTTCCCGCCCACGACAAGGATCGGATAGAAACGAGTTGGGTCAACCAAGCAAAACAAAAATGGGGAATAAAGAAAAGGAGACCCAAACCGGGAAATAGAAAGGGATTGTAGCTAAGGCTAACCAAGATTAGTAGGACAGAAATATTAAAAACAAGGAAAAAGGGAAAAGGAATTGCACTTGCACGTAAAAGAACCCTCTCTACTATGCAACAGGTAGATGAGATAAAATTTCCAGGTGTAGGAGCTCGCTCCCTGGCGTCGGTAGCATTCCCCAACGAACACTAGACCGACGATAAATGAGCGTAGGGGTGCAACTTTGGCCGGCAACCGGCTGCAGAAAAAACTGATCGCCCTATGTCCATTCAGAGGGACAAGATGGGTACCCGACCCTGCCATAGGCGGGGAAAAGGTTAGTAGTTGGTTTGCTTTTTGAAGAAGGGAGGAGGAATTGAAAAGCAACGGTTTGTTTGGTTTGTTGATGTTTTAAAGCCCTACAACTGCAATAGTCATTAGAACCCCGTTAACTGTGTAGTTCTAATGCAGAGTCTGCACTAGAACTACCCAATGCTTCCAAGCGAACGCCAAGCTAGTACTAGCTGAGGTTGCATTGCTTAACTTCAGGGATCAGACAAGAACTGGTGTGTCCGACGCAATACAGCCGCTCTCCAAAATAAGCAACAGTTATTTTGGTGAGCCTGGATCACTTTTCGAACCATCTCTCTTCTTTTCACCTAGAATATTTTCGACGTACACCGTATTTCAGGAGTCCTCGCTTCTCAAAATGTACGGTATATACGGTGGTCCCAAGGGCCAAGAGGCCCAGCTCTACTTGCCTGCTAACCTAATGCTACAACTCGTGCAATCGCTTTTTGTGACATCTAAGACACAGTGGGTAAAATTCAAAAACATTTTGTCTAGTTTATTAGAAAAAATTTAGGTATGCATTACCACTACATTTTTCACACGTTCATGTCACAGTTTACTCTTTGAACTCGGAGAGTTCTTTCTGATGTTCTTAACTAGGTCCCTGATCACCTTTTCCCATGCGCACACACTTACCCTTATATTCTCCTATAAGGGAGAAAGAAAAAGGATGATGGAGCAATTCCTCAGGTCTAGACATCAGCTCACTATCATCCCATTGATATTCTAAGCACATCAAGCCAAATGCACATTAAATCGCTATTCCCTAATACTTGTATGGCTTTATGAAAATATTTTTGTACAATTCCTGTCAATATAGCCCAGACCGAGTGGTCATTCAATGCACTTTTTCCCCTGGTCCAGCGTTCTGTCGATTCTACATCCCATAAGTTGTTGTGGTTCCAGTCTGTACTAATATTGATATTAAAACATGTGTTGTTTTTCAAATCGAGGTTGTTAAAAAACTTATATTGCAGCATTGCTAAATTTTAAGCTATTTGTAACATACTTAGTGAGATAATTAATCTTAGAAATGAATTGTAGGCTAGGTACTGGAAAAATGCCCAGGTGGAATGTCTTGATTTTAAATTTCTAAATTTAGGTTTAAGCTAAAAGATTGCCTAGAATCGAAATGTTGTGAAGAGTAATTTTTCAAAACAAATTCTATGTAGAAGTTTGAACATTCACTCTCGAGATTAAGCTGATGACAGTTACAATATTTAGACAATATGCGATTAGCAAAACTGATTTTTAAATATTATATATTTATATAATTTTGTTAAACAAATTTAGCTGTAAAAAAGCCTTATATTGGACATGCATTTATCAGAATTATTAGCTTCATTTTATCCGTGAAATATTTAAATGTTTGAATACTTAAGTATGTATTTCGAATGAAATATTAGGCCTTCGAGAGAGTAGAAAGAATAACAATAGTAATATGAAGACAGGAGTTTATCTTACCTGATATTGCCACGAAAATGACTTTAAAAATCAATTCAGTATTTGTTTCGGCTTTTTTTGTGTTTTGCTGTGTGTAACGTCGTGAACAACGTTTAAGAAAACAATAGAATGACTGACTGATGTGAATCTCAAAAGTTTTACGTCATTTGTGGAGTTTTATCAACAAATCAAGTTGCAGGCTTTTATTTTTATATGGTTTGGCGTAACCCCCTGACTTTGGTCAAATCAGTCGTCACGTGACGTTTGTCAGTTAACAACGCATTGTTTTCATCGCCCACGATACAGGAGATGCTACAAAGCTAAACTTGGGTAGAGATAGAAAGGTGCTTTTAAAAAATGAATGAAAACATATTGTATTGTTTTTCATTTGAATTTACGTAAAAGTAGTGGGAGGGACTATAGTAATGAAGAGAACAGACGCTACACCTAACACATCCATTAAAATTAGTGATTTCATTAGTGACTATATACAGTAACTTTCATAATCTATTCTCAAGTAAACCAATTATTATTCTGAGAGTAAAAAGATGTTTTAGTTGCTTTTTCCATCCGTGAAATTCATATGGTAAATAAGAGAAGTCTGAGAAAGGCAGTACTGGATCAAAGTTTATAGGGGCTGAAAACATAAAATGGGACCCAAACGCGGAAATCATAATTTTTATGCTGTAGGGAACCTTAGATTTCTAATCAGCACATCTCTTCGAGGCCTATGGCCCGGGTCTAATTGGAAGGCACTGGTTGGTTTGTTGGTGTTTTAGGGCCCTTCAACACCAAGGTCATTAGAGCCCCGTCCACTGCGTAGTTCTAATTCAGAGACTGCACAGACACTACATTAATGCGACGATTTTTGGATATTAGCAGTACCCAGTTTTCCTAAGCGGCCACCCATGTCAGTACTAACTTGGGTTGGGTTGTTTAATTTCAGCGATCAGACGAGAACTAGGGTGTCCAACCCAATAAGCCGTTCCCTAGGAAGGCACTGGAGAAACATGTGGTCCATGGGACTGCTGTTTTATTCCCATCCTCCTCCATCAGATTGTCAATTAGGACTCCTCTTACCACGAAATATGACATCAATTTCAACCAGGATCGACCTCAGACTTCCCTACTGGCTCCTCAATATTAATGATCCATCTACTGCATGTCAACTATCAGGCTGTGTGATATTTTTTTGGGACATTATTTTTCAGGCAGAATTCACAGAGTGCTTAAGCATCAAGAATATCGATCAGCATCCCGATCTTCGGCGAGCATTGGAATAACTTGCTTCAGAGACGTTGTTCTTGTTTTCTTTTGTCTTTATCTAATCATTCTCTCGCCTGTGGCAGGGTCGGATACTCATGAGTCTCGGTTGTCGAAATACAGTCAGAGGAGTGGATGGATTTTGTTGTTTGTTGGTGTTTTAGGGCCCTTCAACTACAAAGGTCATTAGAGCCCCGTCCACAGTATAGTTCTTATGCAGAGACTGCACAGACACTACACTAATGCGACAATTTATGGGTATTAGCAGTACCCAGTTTTCCCAAGCGTCCAGCCATGTTAGTACTAGCTGAGGTTGCGCTGCTTAACTTCAGTGATCAGACGAGAACTGGTGTGTCCAACGCAATTCGCCGCTCCCTGACTGGATGGAGAGTATGAAAGATATGATGGGTGTTTCAGCGTTGCCTGACATGAAAGAGATGTACTTCTATTACCTAGTGTTTCTCGAGATGAGCCCTGTTAACTGTTTTATTCAATAAAACGACAAAGGCGAGCTCTGGAGTAAGCTCTGTAGGGTAGTTTGCTAGAGGCTGGTCAACATCTTCATGCATACATGCTAAAAAGACAGAATGCCCTCTTCCTGCTTGCTTAGCATGCAATTGTTTTTGTAAATCTAATGTAGCTCACCAATGCATAGATAGCCCTGGGTGCAGGCGAGGTTGTTACTTTTAATATTGGGATCTGTAAAGGTTCATACTTCATGTAGTGGAAACGTTGACATCAATATGAATTTCATTTATTTTTCACTACGTAAAAAGTGATGTAAGTGGGGACCATAGTACAACCAATAATCTATTTTATTCTCTCAAATTCGGCATGTCAAAAGTTATGTTATAAACAGTAATTACTTTAATGCATTGAACATGGCCTCATTATCATGTAAATCACAGTAAGCGCAATGACGCAAAGCTTGCAATTGATAATATGTATTTTAATGATAAGAAATTACTCTTACGCACGTATACTAATTCATGATCTGAATTGAATGGCTACCTGAGTTAGAGATCTAAAGACCCCCCCAAAAGATAAAGCGAAAACACTGTTCTAATATTGAAATTGTATTGGACACTGCTACACATTTCAATCAGAATGGAGCTGCTATATTGCGTTGGGGACACGAGTTCTCGTCTGATCACTGAAGTTAAACAACACATCCCCAGCTAGTACTAACATGGGTGGCCGCTTGGGAACACTGGGTACTGCTAATGCCCAAAATCGTCGTAGCAATGTACTGTAGTGTCTGTGCAGAATCTGCATTAAAACTACGCGGTGGATGGGGCTCTGACCGTTGTAGTTGAAGGGCCCTGAAACACAAATGAAACAAACAAATTAATCAGACAGAGTGCTTAAGTTGGGATTGCAGGCTCGATCCTAGTCAAGATGGGTGAATAGGCTAATGTCTCAACAGGTGATCTCCAATATGTTCTCTCATCTCAGCTGTTAACGAACATAAGACCTGTTTCTTTTTTCACTTGTGTCTTTAGACCGCGACTTTTGTTAGTACTAATATAATCTGGGTTTTATTGAAGGAAAAATAAAACGGGTAGTAGTTCCTTAGAAGTTTTCATTTGTTCATTTTCCACTAATGTCGATATTCCTTAATTTATAGCAAGCGAGCAGCCCAGACCAGAAATAAAAGCAGGTAGAAAAATAATTGCAATTTCTGTCTGAGGAGTACAAAGCCATAAATCAAAAGAAACTTCACATTTTTCAATTAGAGAGGCCATTTTTGATGTTGTTGAGTTGATTATGTTATTCCCAGTGAGAAATTAATGGCGTAACTAAAACGCAGAAATTCGATAAATGTTATGATCCAACTCGCCCATGGGTTTAATTCCTCTTTTCTTTTTTCTGTCCTCTCTGTCTCTGCCTCTTTTATTCTCACTATGCATCCATCTTCCTCTGCCATTCTGTGCTTTTTACTAGATACTGTACTTCTAAATTTATGGGTAACCGATCCTACCATAGTCAAGAAACTCCACCGCCGCGACGGATTTGAACAAGGAATATATTTGACATTTTCATCCATAAAAATTCGAAATGAAAATTTTTTAAATATACCGGTAATATACCTTAGAAGACCTTATTGCGGTCCTGGATAGAACCACTCAACAGCAAGTTGTCAAGAGCTTGGAGGATGTGATACGAAAGGCAATGAGAATGATTAGAATGTATATTAGGACATGTCATAGATGGGTGGGTGGGGAGTCCCATTTCCATGCAAAAGGGGACCGGCTTATTGCGTTGGACACACCAGTTCTCGTCTGATCACTGAAGTTAAGCAGCGCAACCCCAGCCAGCACTGACATGGGTGGCCGCTTGGGAAAACTGGGTACTGCTAATACCCAAAAATCGTCGCATTAGTGTAGTGTCTGTGCAGTCTCTGAATAAGAACTATGCTGTGGACGGGGCTCTAATGACCTTTGTAGTTGAAGGGCCCTAAAACACTAACAAACAACGACAAATAGAACGGGTGACCGCCTGGGAAACATGAGTATTGCTAACACCCCGGTTGGGAAAACAGGGTACTGCTAATACCCAAAAATCGTCGCATTAGTGTAGTGTCTGTGCAGTCTCTGCATTAGAACCATGCAGTTGAAGGGCACAAAATCCATGCAACAGATGTTCTTATCGTCAAATGTGTCAAACAGGCAGCACTACATAAAAGTATGTTCACCAATTTCAGTTTGTAAACTTCACGGCAAATTACAGTCGACAATTAAAACATTATTTTTCTACCTTAAAAATAAAGAAAGTTAATCAAAAGTTTTTTTTTTGACTGTTTTAAGACATAGGCGAAGAATGCGTGATCATGTAGTAACCTATAAAGATATTGCTTAAGGTGGCATTTGGTTTATGCAACAAAAAAATACAATAAATAAAAATCACTTTCAAGATAGAAAAATGACGTATTCAACAATGTGTCGAAAAAGCTCCTCTAAATCTCGAAATCCTATTAGAGCAATGCAGAATTATCAGAAGATCAAATAGAATTCAATTGGGTTGAGCAAAAATAATTGCCTGAAGCTGACATTGTAAAGTAAATTAAATAAACGAAATAATATCAAAATGACGAAGTAAATGTGGTGCAGAAGTAAAAAAATAAAATTCGCAAGAAAAGATCTAATATACATTATAAAAAACTTATCCTTAAGGAATACACTAAGAAATAAACAATTCGTACATATCCTAGTCACATTATTGGCATAAAGGATTAGTAAACGACAAGATTTTTGTAACCTGCAGATAATTTCTGCATAGTAGTACTTCAATCTGTCATCTATTCAATGCAGTTTGATTTTTAGTCGCTTTCGGTGCTCAAATTGCTTATTAAACTCTTGTCGTTTTTAAAAAGTTCAACTAACAGCAAGGCCGGCGCGATATTTTGCGGGGTCCTGTACAAAATAATGAAGCTGGGCCTTCCCTTATATGAAAGGTACTTAGAAAAATTACACATTGAAATTTTTTAAGTTTAATTTCTATAAATTTGTTCCTGTTCGTTATGAAGTTATTTGCCACCATACTGCGGCGACAGCGCCTGTGCTGCTAGGTGTTGACCCCTGGCAAAATATCAACTCAACTCTCCAAATGCGCGGGGGGGGGGGGTCCTGTGCCGTTGCACAGTTCGCACACCCATAAGTCTCTGACTAAAAGTACAGATTTGCAATAATGGAAGCAATAACCAGCTAAGGGCACTGCTTGACCCAACACGACCAAGTTCTACTATTTAAAGCTTGTGCTACGCTATAGAAGGACGTAGCCAAAGGGCCCTAATAACCAAAGTAGTTGGGAACGACGAATTGTATTGGACACACCAGTTCTCGTCGTTGTTGCTGTTGTTGTTTGTTGGTGGTTTAGGGCCCGCAACTACTTTGGTTGGTTTGGTTGTTTAGTTGGTGTTTTAGGGCCCTTCAACTACAAGGTCATTAGAGCCCCGTCCACAGCATAGTTCTTATGCAGAGACTGCATAATGGTTATTAGCAGTACCCAGTTTTCCCAAGCTGCCACTCTTGTCAGTACTAGCTGGGGTTGCGCTGCTTAACTTCAGTGATCAGACGAGAACTGGTGTGTCCAACGCAATTCGACGCTACCAGTTCTGGCTACCAGTGGACGCTACCAAAACTGGGTACTGCTAATAACCAAAAATCGTCGCATTAGTGTAGTGTCTGTGCAGTCTCTGCATAAGAACTATGCTGGGGACGGGGCTCTAATGACCTTGTAGTTGAAGGGCTCTAAAACACCAACCAAACAACCAAACCAACCAAAGTAGTTGCGGGCCCTAAAACACCAACAAACAATAATGACGTAGCCAACAGTGACGTAAATATATTAGGCACCAAGGGGATGCGTTCATGCACGGCCGTAACTAGGGCGTGGCGAAGGAGGCGGCCGCCACGGGCGCAACTGGGTTTGGGGCGCAAAATGTTTAAGTTTTTTGTCATTATTGAGTTACAGGCAAGCGAATGTTAGACAATTGCCACAGGCGCTTCATACCCCCGTTACGGCTCTGAGTTCATGAGGACCGCTCATAGATGGTACCCCCAGAATGTTGTAAACATGCTAGTAGAAGCTAGTGCTTCTGTCCCCAACTTTTTCGCCATAGACGTAGGCTCTCCCGTCGTACTGTACTGTATGGTATTGTTTATCGGGACCTCACACTCGCAGCGTATTTTTGTGCGCCCAGTGGGTGAGTTCAATAGCGTTGGACAGATCTAAACCGCTAACTGACCCTGTCACACAGCATTTTCTATTAAGACCAGCGATTTGGAGCCCTGTCGTGTGTATCCGTCTGGCCTGTGCAACAGGCCGAAAGGGCGTATTCCAGTGGTGTAGTTCTGTTAGGGTCCAAGGGGATGCCCCCCCCCCCCCCGCAGGATTATGCTCATGGGGACTACTCATTACTTTGAAACTTTGAAAATTGACTGACGCCCATGGTAACCAATATAAAGATCTGGAATGTGCAAGATGAGAAGAACCGGATAAGAAGTCAACCAGTGCCCCCCCCCCCATTCAGTCCTCAGATATTCCTTTTACGAGATCCTTCAATGGCTTTTGTAACTTCATGAACTAATGTGGGTTTCTATCTTATCCCAAAGAGGGTGTAGGAGGCTCTCACGTCACTAAACTCACAAATGCATTTATTGCGCTATGTAATGTACCCCTTCAGCTCTGATCTTACTGACCCCAGAGACAACCTACACCTGGAAGTTTTTCGATTGACACACAGCAGGCTAGATTAATGCGTCAGTGCTTACAGGCAGTGGCGTCGCTAGGGTTAGTGTCACCCCCTCTCCCGAAAAACGCCGCTTCTTCTGCTTTGGTGTCACCCCATTTCTCATGGTGCGAGTGGTGTCACCCGGTGCGGCCCGCACCCTCCTAGTAACGCCACCGATTACGGGTTCGATTAGGGGCCGAGGCGGAGAGGTCCTCAGATAGAAAGTAAACCTTGATCTTGTGTGGTGTGCCCGGTGTCATCCGCACACAAAATAATCCTTATTTCGTAGTTCAGCAAAATTGTAAGGTGTAAGAGTTCGTCCCAGGGCGTCGGTGACAGCAGGCTGCGTAAAAATGCCGTCCAACGGACATCAATTCCCAGTCATGTGAAGCCTTACTTTCTCCATCCTACTTTTAGGCGTGTACTTTGTAGTGTCTGCCCCGGTAGCTCAGTGGGTTGAACTTTTTATTAGAGAATCCATAGGTTGCAGGTTCGACCGTGGCCGTTAGCTTCTTCCCGGGCTAGATGTTACCCCGAGGGGTGAATTCTGTCGGCAGGGAAAGTGTAGTAGGTAGATGGTACTTGCACGTAAAAAGAACTCTTTCTGCATTACATCCCAGTCACCCGTGTGCTCTCAGTACCAACGGAGTCAAATAGTGCCGGACTCTGCCATAAGCGGGGAAGAAGGTCAGGAATGATGACGCAAGGCAAGTGAATTCATCACACGTCATCACTTTCTCTTTCTACACTGACAGTAGGAAATTTCACGGGAGATGCTATTCTGATTATCACTTTTGATAACCCACTAGTAGGGCACTGGATATCGTTAATTCAGAAAAGTCATTCATTTATTGTAAAAACCTGATTATACCCGGATGTTCCGCGTTCGTGGTGGAGTAGGCAGCACAGCACACCTACACAGTACCACAACTTTTTAATTACCGTAGTTTCCGGAGTACAGGTCGACGCGGAGTATAAGTCGAGGTCATTTATTTTTACTGAAATTTCCCATGTTAAGTCTATACTTATCGTATAAGTCGACACCTTTCCTTCACGCCTAACCATGCTGTCAGAAATCTGGCCTATGGCAGGGTCGGGTATTCATCTTGTCCCTCTGCATAGACACAAGGGCGATATATTGGACATTGTTTTTCCGCAGCCGGTTGACGACCAAAGCTGCAACCCCTATGCTTATTTATCGTCGATCTACTGTTCGTTTGGAGCATTTCCCCAGCGACAATGGGTGAGCTCTTACACCTGTAAATTTTGCATCGGCTACTCGTTGCATAGTAGAGAGGGTTCTTTTACGTGCAAATGCCATCGCACACAACACGGGGACCCCGGTTTTACTTCACATCCGAAAGAAGGCTCACTCGGGGCCTCTCTCTCGCCCGAATGAAGCCAACCCACCGCGGTCCAGAATCGAATCTAGAACTACTGACGCAGTTACCGAGCGTTCTACCCACTACGCCACCAAGGCGAGTCAAATTGATTGCCAAAGTAATTTTGGAAAATTGGAAGCAGTCAGTGGCGTAGCCAGGATTTTCTGAAGGGGGGGATATGACTGTCGATAGCATGAACCAGGATTTTCTGAGGGGGGAATATGACTCGATAGGGTGTATACCTCTTATATTCGAGGCCCAAGGGGGGGTTAACTCCCCAAACCCCCCTTGGCTACGCCACTGGAAGCAGTTCACCTGAACTTTTTTGGTTGCAGGAAAGGTCCCAGGAGCATGACTCTCCACTTGGTTCTTGTTGAAGTGTATTTTTGGTTCATTTCGCATATACTACACAAAAACTGGAAATGGATAAACCCATTATAATAAAGCTACTGATATTTTGAGTTTCAATATATATGCAGGCCGGCCACAGTGGGCTACTGGTTGCCTGATAACTGTGCAGTACAATTATTGTTCCTGTCCCGAAGTCATCAGCGTCATTGCCAACTTTCCCGCCTTTGACAGAGTCAGGTACCCACTTTTGTCCCATTCGGAAACGTGAGCGATCTGTTGGAGGGTACTTTACGCAGCCGGCTGCCAATTCTATGGTTATTTCTCGACGGCAAGGGGGGCGAGCTTCTACACCTGAAAATTTTACCTAACTATAGGCCTACATTCTATTTCAGGTAGGCAGGGTTCATTTCTGTGCAGTGGTGACATTGTACCATCCGGCGGAAGGTGCTGTGTTGGCATTTCTCTCATCTCAAAGAAATTCATCATGTCACTACCTCTGCGTCACCGAGGCGGGTCCTGTTTTCATCCTGATTTGGTTGTCTTGTAAATGATTATTACTTTGTTTTCTCGAATGCTCCTCCAACAGGTTTCATGGGTGATGTTACAGATTAGGTCTCAAATCACTGGTGATTTTGTTTTCTAGGAAAAACCTGAGCGAGCGTCCCAGATCTGAGAAAAGTGCTTGTATGACTCTTGCACTGTATGGAAAATCTATGCTGCAGCAGAAAGAAGTAGACGACAATGACTGTCAAGGGGAATGTGTTTTTGCTGTCCTTTTCCCTCCTCCTCCTACTGCCCTGTTTTTGGCATCAGCATTGCCATTGACAGCTGATTCATCTCCCTTGTTAGCTACATTGCAAGGATAATGCAATAACAACAGAATTGGTGTGTCCTATTTATGCAGATTTACTTTAACATACTGAACTCACGAACAACAATAGTGTGCTGATAATGTAGTTGTGATAAATGCTGAAATTTCCCAGGGCGCCTTTCTAAGCGAAATTGGGCGTTACATCTGGTGACTTTAGGCTTCTGTGGAGAAATATTAATCAAGAAAAAGTGGTTTTTGGTAGATTTTTTTATGATCTTCTGGGATCAGAGGCATCTTCGGTCTTAGAGCGAAGCTATTATGAGAGGTACAATACTCGTAAAGGCAACTAATTTCTGATGTTTATTGATCAAGATTACATATTATTACAGAATTTTCAGGATTTTCCACACTTTTCATTTGGGGCTCATTAACATTATCCTTAATTCCAGCATTGGATTGATGGAAAATCAATTTATATATGTAATATCCAAACCAGTGTATGTGAAATTGAGTATTAAAGAGGCACTTTTCATGTTTTGATCTTTTTGAAAGTGAGACCAGAGCACATTTGGTCATTCCCAGTCGAGTATCAGGAAGAAGGTAGGTGTTTTTATTTAATCAGAAGGTCACATGGTAGAGTACCTTGAGAATTCATAGTGCAGGTTCGAACTGGCCACAACTGATATTCTTCTGATGGAATCTAATACTGGAATTCCTGCGATGTATTTGAGGGAACTTTGACATTTCCTGCTGTTCACTTGCTATTCTCTTTCCTCTTCATTTCCAGATATGTTTTCAAGAGTGGTTAAGAGAGGATTCACTCTGCCCTACTGCATTCTGATTTTCAAAGTTTCTTCTTTTAATCGATTCATTTTCTTTAATAATTCGTTTATGAAATTTCTGTTCGTGAGTTGCCTACCGCTCGTATGTTTTCATCTCTTTCTGTCTCAAATATCCACCACTTTTCTGGAATTCAAGTACAGTATATCTGAACCTTTCGTAGGCGAGAAGTGGCAAGTGGGATGATTTGGTGCTTATGCATTGGTGCTATGGAGTTGCTAAGACGTTTGTTATTATTAAAGGTGTGACATCGAACTTAGAAATGCATCATCCTTTCTTCTGTACTAAAATTTTGTACTGTAAGAAAATACGACAAATAAGTGATGTCATTATAAGGCTTCCGTCACTTTATTTCTGAAATTATCTCGTGTCAGTACGCTTCTTGAATTCAATTGAAACAATTTCTCTCTTTTGCATTATTTCAAATGACAGTTTCTATAACAACAGTCATTTTTTTCAATTACACCTTTCTTCCTGATCAGTCATGTAATGGTGTAACCTCAAGTCTTATTTGTGATGCAATTTTCAGTCTATTTACTTTGTGTTATATTAAAAGTTAGTATAAAGATCAACATATAGGGCTTTCTTGAAACCATTTTGATATTGCAGAAACATTATTGTTTTCAAAATTTGTTTCTGTTCGTAGATAGGGAATTATGAGTTTAATAAAAGCTCAAATTTCTTTCGATATCAAAAAGCACCGCTATTTTAATTTCCTTTATTACATTAAAATAAACAGTAGCTCTACTGAGTTGGCTACACTTTCATCGAGAGAAAGAGAGAGCAGAGATCCTATTGATTTCTAAATGTTATCAAATACGTCGTATGCTCGACATAAGAGTAAACCTAAATAGTAATATGGCTTTTAATAACTTTAGTGACAATTCACTGCTGGAAGTATTAAAATAAGGCAGGTGATGTAATATTTTCACACGGAAAAAAAGTCATTCATTAAAAGATATTTTGCAACGTCTCCCTCAGTCATATCAACTATGGTTGGGCAAATGGCGAGGTGCACTTGGTTCTAATGAACTCCTGTCGTTTGATAACTGAACTATCCATTACTAAAATATATACTTTGGCAGCAGCGCTGATTTTAGCATCAAAGGTGTCCGCTACGCACAAAACTACTCTAGTTTATTATTGATAACAAATATTTAACCATTAAAATCTCTATAATAATAATTTAATAGCATGCACAGCACATCTGATGTGACGTATGAGCTCTACGTTACTTATTATAAATACTGTACTTTAGTCAGTGCCATCGTTGTTTTGTGGTAGACAATGAGTGTGCTGGCGAGAGTTTACCTGGACTGTCACTTAAGGAGTGTTGCCCCGTACAGGGAGGGAGCTAGAGCGGCTGTATTGCGTTGGACACACCAGTTCTCGGCTGATCACTGAAGTTAAGCAACGCCACCTCACCTAGTACTAGTATGGGCCGCCGCTTGGAAACACTGGGTACTGCTAATACCCAAATCGCCGTAACAGCGTAGTGCCTGTGCAGACTCTGCATTAGAACTACGCAGTGGACGGGGCAGTTGTAGGTGAAGGGCCCTAAAACGCCAACAAAACAAACAAGGAAGGGAGAACTTACTAATTGTCCATTACCCATTTGTACCGAGCTACTATACGGCATTGTTACATAGCCGGCTGCCGACCTAATGATATAACTCCTGCACCCGGGAATTTTGCCGATCGACACATGCCTTACTCCATGTTCCTCAATGGTGCAAAGGTAGGCGTGTTCGACTATTGTGTTAATAGTTCCAGGATCGAGACGGGCTGGCTTCTACGCCTTCCGTCGGAGGGAAAGTTAAGCCGTGTCACTGCGTGGTGTGTACGATGTCACTTGCACGTAATAGGCCCGTGTAGTTCAGCAAAAATCTCATGTGCAGGAAGTCGCCCCCTGGCGTCGGTGGAGGAGAAATGTCCTAATGAATGAGTGCAGCCAAGTTGCGTTGGACACACCAGTTCCCGTGAGATCACTGAAGTTAAGCAGCGCAAGCCCACGTCAATACCAACATGGGTGGTTGGTAAAGAACGTTGAGTGCTGCAAATTACCCCTTTCCTTCATCCTTTCACCTACCTCCTCATCTCCCGCGGGCAGCCTCCTAAGAGTTCGACCTGTTTCGGCTGCCTGGCTTACTCCCCAACCCTTGAAACTAATCCAGACAATCCAGAAAAAATATGAATATGGACTGCGGGTGCGTGAAAATAACGTCCAACAGATCGCCTCGGTGGCACAGAAGTAGTGCCATACACTACTTCGTTAGGCCTTATTTCGCCAAGACTTATTTCGGGCGAGGAAGGTCTCCCAGTGCGTCTTCGTGTGTAGGATGTCATCTGCATGTAAAATCATCTATACTACTACTTCGCTACCTCTAACCCTTTTCCCGCCTATGATAGGGTCGGGTACACATCTTGTCCGTCTTGTCCTGAATAGACACACGGGTGATACATTGGACGGTGCTTTTCTGCAGCCAGCTGCCAACCAAAGCTGCAACCGCTATACTTATTTATCGACAGTCTACTGTTTATTTGTCCCGCCTATGGCAATGTCGGGTCTGCGAATTCTGGCCTTCCACTCCCGCCTATCACTCATCAGGTTCCCATTCACCCTACACACACCACTACATCTCTCCGTACAGCCTGCTCCCATGTTATTCTGTTTGCCCTGTTAGGGTTCCAAAGTATCAAAAAAGTACCAAATCATATAGGAATGCATAAAGAGAGAGCCGGCTGTATTGCGTTGGACACACCAGTTCTCGTCTCATCACTAAAGGTAAGCAACTCAACCGCTTGGGAGTAGCGCTGAACTACGCAGTGGACGGGGCCAGAGAGAATAAAATTGTGGGACGAAGAAGTCAGAGCAGTAATTAAGGGACAAGAGGAAAGGAAACTGCCGAACTGATGTTACAAACCTTTTCAAAAGGGTGTAGCAAATCTGAAGAATCTGTGTCATCAATTAATAACTTATAAACAAGCAGCACTGCATATTTTTAATAAGTTTATTTATAATTTACATTAAAATTAATTCAGCCGGTTACAGTGCCGAAAATGAAGATTTGTGATGAATGAAAAAGAAACTATAACGTAAAAATGTATTATTTATGTATCCTTCCTTCATTGCGTTAGGTCGTCATGTACTTCACTGAAGTTTTCTCTGTTATTCGCACCAAAATCGAAATCCGTCGGCAAACTGTCAAGGCAGATTCCCTATAAATATGTAATAGGCAACTTTTATATTGACATTCGTCAAGAATAGCAAACTTATATGACCTCAATGCAATTCTCCAAAGACCAATAAAAATGCAGGTAGTGACGTGCTGTGTAGACATGTAATCTAGGTTCTAATGATATTTAAAAGCAAATTAGTGTTTTGCAACCACAGATAGGCAAGTTTAATGACTTCAGTCATGTCACTGAGACCACATTTAACGTTTTTCTTAATAAAATTGCAAAGCACAATCGAACCAAACTATCAACTCAAATTTAGATCAACATTCTTCAAGTAGTCTTACACCTACAATGCATTTACATATATTTCGGTTTCTTATACATTTTGGATAGCAGGTTACTAAAAATCTCAATTCGCAGTCCTCGTTATACCATAGTTCTCCACCAGGTGGGACTAATTCATATAAACAAAACTGGTGCCATGGCAATACAGTAATCAGGTGTGAGAATTAAATAAAAGTGTTTGCAGAAGACGACCTTTTCCCGTCTATGGCCTAGCCAGATGCCATCTCCGTTCCTCTGAACGGACCGTAATTTTACTCAGCTGGTTGCCGGCGAAACCTGTAACCCTCTAAGCCAGCAGTCTCCAACGCTATCGGCCGGCCGGATTTGGAATTTTGCGAAGGCCGGAGGGCCACAACCAGACCGTTTGAAGGTGCTCCACACAGAATGACAAGGTCTGACTGACGCGACTGACATTTGTTCCTGCTCGAAGGCTCATTACTGTTTTACATCCACACTTTACCATTGCGTTTGGAAATTCAGGAAATTTAAATACATTTATAGAATCCTTCCGCAGGCCGAATTAAATCGACTGGCGGGCCGCATGTTGGAGACCCCTGCTCTAAGCCAATTTATTATCGTCCTACTTTTCGTTGGGGTACTCTACCGAGCACCTACTCCTAGTAATTTTGTCTCATCTACCCGTTACATAGTAGAGAGGGTAGATCCAGTGGTGGATCCAGGAGCGGATGAAGGGGAAAGCACTTCAACAAAAGTGCGCCCCAAATATTTTTAAATATTCAGAATCCCTAAGTATAAATCTATCTAGCAATGATAATAGGTCCTCTGCTGCCCCTTAGACAATGTCACATCTTCAGTGGATTAGTCAACTACAGATTGGACTGCAACTGTTGGACTGGCAGTATAGAAATGGGGATAGCAATGCAAAAAATGCCTCATCAGTTGAGCCCTATTGAGGCACTGAGGGGGGGAGCAATTACTGTGGGAGCGGCGAATTGTGTTGAACACACCAGTTCTCGTCTGATCACTGAAGTTAAGCAGCGCAACCCCAGCTAGTACTGGCATGGGTGGCCGCTTGGGAAAACTGGGTACCGCTAGTGTCCAAAAATCATCGCATTAGTGTAGTGTCTGTGCAGTTTCAGCATCACAACTATGCAGTGGATGGGGCTCTAATGACCTTGTAGTTGAAGGACCCTAAAACACCAACAAACAACAAGTAATTACTGCAGTGCTCTCACCTCTGGATCCGCCCCTGAAGCATGAAACTCTTAGATAGCACACTATACATAGACAGCCTGTCCCACATTTACAACTGAGTTCCATAGGTAATTTAAATGACATGTTTTTCTTCCCTCATGTTTGAAGTGTATTAAATGTGTGCATTAACTTACTGCAAATCGACACCAATTATGCTTGAGATTGTCGAATTCTCCGCAGGATTTTGAAATCTGTATTAGTAGTTTCCTTGCCATCATTTCTGATAACAAATCTTCAGCTCGTTTTCGTCCGTTTGTCCATCCCTTGCTGTATTGAAATGTTTGAGTAGTGGCAAAAGGCAGCTCCCAAGCAATCATAACGAGCAATAACGTCATTGGGATGAAGTTTTTCATATCTAATAGCAGTATTGCAACAATTATATGTAATTCATATTCAAGAATTAGCATATGGAGTAGACTGAGGCTATATTGTATGAAAACAGTGTAAAATTACTAGAATTATGCATAAAAATATAAGCTTACTTACTAGTGGCAATTTTTAAACGCTGTTTTACGTCCCTCTTCGGAATTGTGAATAACTACTAATTATTGTTGTTATTATTATGCAGCTTTTAAATAGAAAATTTATGAGTAGGCATCTACTATCACGTGATAATGTTGAGCGTATTGTTAGTTTAGTAACCGTAGTACGGATGTGATTATCTGTAAATTTATAATCAAATTATAGGTTTAAAGTAATCAAGTGTATCCTCTTGAAAAACTACTTGTTTTCCTTAACTAACAAAATGAAAAGCTTATCAATTGTTTACATTTTCATTTGGAATTTAATTGAATCATATTACATTTTTATGACTCCTATATGCAACATCCATGTTTTATTGATTGGTAGCTGTTGATATTTAAATTAAACAAATGAAGATTTTCGTCGTTTGATTTCTCTTGAAAATTATTAAGTGGGTGTAGACGTGTTTGTCGTACATGTTCTGGTGACTGGTAACTTAAGCTGACAGTCAACAGTTATCTTTGGTCCTTTATCTGTTCGTTAAATTCAACCAGCAACCTGCTGTGGAAAAAACAGTCCAATAGATCGCCCTTGTGTCCATTCAGAGGGACAAGATGGGTACCCGGTCCTTCTGTAGGCGGGAAAGGGGGTTAGGAACTGCTATACTAAAGAATTAGCAGATCTTGAAGTTATTGAACTCTTCATACCCTGGTCACTGTCGATATGTTGGTTCGCTCCTAGATGAAATGATGATGGTTCCTTTCTGTCCAAGAGTGAAGCCGGTGACTGGAAAGTAACATCACGATCCTGTGCTATGAGCATGACCTTCCTGTGAAGAATCCTTGAAGAGGGTCCAATCAGCAGTTAAATATGAAAGACTTAAATGCTTATCTCAGTTTCAGAGACTCGTCTATGAAAAGAGATTAGTACACAGTACTTAATCGACCGTCAGGAACAGATGGCCACTCATCATCAAATGGTAGAGACAATTCGAGTTTAAAAATTGCATGTGCTCTGTACTTTTGTTTGTCATGCATTTTGTTCTTAGATCAATCTGATCAGAAAATTGAAAAATGAAAGTCTACTGCAGTAAAGGTACGAAAGAATTGCTGACCAGTGGCAGGACAGGACATGTTTAACTGAGAAATCACATAACCTATTCAGGTAAAACGTAAGTTGCGTGCATCAAATACGAGAGCCTGTTGATAAACTGGGTCTTAAGGCTGAGAGTGTGAAGTTGGTGTATATGGCCTTGCTTCTCATCTGATGGAAGCAATAAATATTTCCTTTCTTTGCCAGGAAAAGTGTGAAATGTAAAATCTAGCAGCCTTGACCCTGTCAAAGTCAGCTTATACAGTTAAAAATAAACATGACTTTTATTTCCTGTAGGATGGAAAACTCTATTATAGGTTAGGTCTCTATTATCAGGGACTAAATCACCGACCTTGACTAGGAGCTCACTTTGAGTTCAAGTGGCAAGCGCGCTGATGTCAGCTTCTGGTGGACAGTTAAATTAATTCAGGTCATTACAACATAAGATCCTGAACGATACAGGGTTAATATTCAATCAGGTGCATAGTAAGTGGTGAGCTATAAGAGTTCTGGCATCATTAGAAGGGCAGAGAATCCCCCCACCATCCAACAGTTCCTCCATGAGTATGGGGTTTACGGCACAGTTTTATCCTCGTCTGCTCTTGCCTACCATGTTGTCATTCTGCGTTTTCTACTTCTGATTCCGTTATTTCCACTATTTTGCTTCTTCTTTCAAGATCCTGAGACTTTAAATGGACACAGGCAAGTGGGGTCCTGTGTGATAGGAGGAACCCAACCAAGTTGAAAGGGAAGTTTTACAGGGCATTGGTTAGGCCAGCTATGCTATATGGATCAGAATGTTTGGTAGTGAGGAAGAGCCACTCATGTACCACGAATGCTGCGGTACATGAGTGAGGTGTCGAAAGCTGATAAAATTAGAAATTAGTATGTCAGAGGTAGCTTTGGGGTAGGGGACATCGCGGAAAAAGTGAGGGAGAGCAGATTGCGGTGGTATGAACATGTAATGCGAAGAGAGCAGGAAGAGCTCGTTGGGTCCATTACAGGAATGCAAGTGGTTGAAAGCACCCGGGGCAGGGAGAGACGAAAGCAGATACTGTATGGTAGTGTGTGTGGGTGGACGGGGACCTACCACAGGCGTAGGATGACCATTCGTCCCGGATTTCAGCTCTCCGTCCCGCATGGATACGCGTCCCGGAATTGACAATTCGTTTAGTGATTCGTCAAAATAAATTTAGCTTCCATGTACGGATGGCTAAAGTGGAAATGGGCAAGCGTAGTCCTATGCGACCGCTAGGTACCAAAAAATTGAAAGGCAAAGTTTACAGAGGGGGAGCGGCTTTATTGCGTTGGGCACACCATTTCTCCTCTGAGCGCTGAAGATAAGCAACGCAACCCCAGCTAGTACTAACATGGGTAGCCGCTTGGGAATACTGGGTACTGCTAATACCCACATAATACAGGGGTGGAAAACTACAGGAAAAATGAGAGAAAATAGATTGAGGTGGTATGGGCATGTGAAGGGGCGGAGGAACTTATTCGGTCCATTATGGGACTGCAGGTGATTGGTGACACCAGGAGTAGGAGGATACCAAAATGGACGAGGGAACAGGTGGTACAACGGGAAATGGAGACGTTCGAGGTGGAGGGGAGTCTGGGGTGGGAATAGTAGGGTCCTGTGCGACAGCCGGGTTCCAGTAAAGTTGAAGGGTAAAGTTTACAGAACCGTCGTTAGGCCCGCTATGCAGTATGGCTCAGAGTGTTGGGCAGTTAGGAAGAACCATGAACGGCAAATGCAAGTGGCTGAGATACGGATGCTGCGCTACATGAGTGGGGTGTCACGATCTGGCAAAATTAGAACCGATTACGTTAGAAGTAGCTTGGGAGTGGGAGACATTGCGGAAAAGATGAGAGGGAACCGGTTGAGGTTGTATGGGCATGTGATGAGGACGGGAGCGGAGCTTATTAGGTCCATTGTGGGACTGCAGGTAATTGGGGGCACTAAAGCAGTGGTGTTCAAACTTTGTTGACTCACGGAACTCTTAAAACTGTAAGATGTTTTGGGGTGAACCCTATCCCACCTTTAGAAAAGCGTATCTTGCTGCTGCTAACGAATTTTCATTTTGACTCGCGGATCCCCCAGAGATGTATTGCGGAACCCAGTTTGAAGACCGCTGCACTAAAGGTAGAGGACGACCAAAATGGACGTGGGAGCAGGTGGTGCAAAGAGACATGGAGGCGTACGTGCGGGGTGGAAGGGGACTTGGTGGGGGATAGGCGGGAGTGGAGGATTAGAACCCGCAGACCCGACCCTGCTTCAGGCAGGAGAAGGGTGAGATGATGATGGGGCAGTCACTGTACCGGATTGGTCACCCTACACAGGCGGGATAAGGGTATGATGATCCTGATACATTAATACTCGACATTCTCAAAGGCACAAAGGGAGTCGTAGTGGCGAAAAAAAATCCATAAGAGTCAGTGGCGGATCCAAGATTTTCGTCAGGGGGGGTTGCAACCCCAACCCCCCCTCCCTTGAATCCGCGCCTGAGAGTGGATAATGGGAATGGTAACTTTTTACCAGTGGCGTCGCTAGGGTTGGCGTCACCCGGTGCGGTGACACCATGGTGTCACGCCCTCTGCCGAAAACAGCCGCTTCTTCTGCTTTGGTGTCACCCCATTTCTCATGGTTGTGAGTGGTGTCACCCGGTGCGGCCCTCCCACACTCCCCTAGTGACGGCACTTGTGGTTAGCACGCTCGGCAACTGCGCCAGTAGTTCTAGGTTCAATACTGGACCGCAGTGGGTCGGCTTCTTTCGGGCTCGAGAGAGGCCGCGAGTGTGCGTTCTTTCGGATGAGAAGTAAAACCGAGGTACCGTGTGGGTGTACGATGGCACTTGCACGTAAAAGAACCCTCTCTACTACGCAAGGGGTAGATGAGGCAAAATTTCCAGGTGGAGGAGCTCCACCCTTGCGTCGGTAGCATTCCCCAACGAACACTAGACCCACGATAAGCGTAGCGGTGCAGAAAAAAACTATGACCAATATGTCTATTCAGAGGGACAAATGGGTACCCGACCCTGCCATAGGCGGGAAAAGGGTTAGGAGTTACTTTATTGGGGCAATTTGTGATAGCTGTGTCCTTCGTCATGGGTAGTACCCCCACTAACATCCCCCTTGTGGAGTATTGAGGAACTGAAGCTGCTTAAATGGAAAGGGAATGCAGCCGTACGAACGTGAAAGCGCTTTTGAGAACAGCGTTCATCGTGACCGATGAACTTGTTTCCCCAATGGATACTGATTGATCCTCTCACCTGCCGCGGTCTTTCTTAGGGTCGATGAAAGATGAATTCCAGAATACTTATTCAAGCAAAGAATTTTAACATCTGCAATACTTTGAAGCGCTTAAAAAAATGTGAGTGTCTGATCCACTATTCTATTTAGGCTTAATCTGTTGTAAGTTTGAATTGACAATAACTTGATGGCGCTAGTAGCTTGTGTGCAATGAAAATTCCGTCTCTGTTTTTATGATGGTTTCAGAAGTTAATGGATACTACTTGATTGCAGGGCGATACCTATCTAGTGTTACAATACTTTGCTACCATGAGTTCTAATGCTGCTTAGAGGTGTTTGAAGATAGAAGTTGTGAGAAGTAATCGCCCTTTGCGGGTGTCCAGGTTGTCCCCTGCACTAAGGTGCTTGTCTGATTAGGAGAGCACCTTCCTCAAGGCAATGTCCTGAGGTATAACGTGAATAAAGGTACCGCATCTCTTCTCCTAAAAATCTGTATCGTTTACCTGCCGTCCAGGATTGACTTGTAGTACAACATCTGGAAGTCGTGTTATAATTCCAGTTTCGGACAATATGTTAGGTGTCGATTCAAATATGTTCGGTATCCTTAGAGTTTTTCCGAAAGTCTGCCAACGCTATATTAAAATGCGGTATATTTAAATGTTACGGACGTAGTTTACGTTTGAGGTATATGTCATCGTCATACCCTTATCCCGGCTGTGGCAGGGTCGGGCCTGCGGGTTCTAGCCCTCCACTCTCACCTATCTCCTACAAGGTTTCCGTCCATTCCACACTAAGTTAAGCAACGCAGCCCCAGCTAGTACTGACATGGGTGGCAGCTTGGGAAAACTGGGTACCGCTAGTATCCAAAAATCGTCGCATTAGTGTAGTGTCTGTGCAGTCTCTTCATCACAACTACACAGTGGACGGGGCGGGGCTCTAATGACCTTGTAGTTGAAGGGCCCTAAAACACCAACAAACAAACAATCCATTCCACACTACCATATCCTGTTTCTATATCTGCTTTGGTCATCTGACCCGGGTGCTTCCAACCACCTGAATTCTCGTACTGGACCTAACGAGCTCCTCCTCAGGTATATGTATATTTGATTATTAATGGGACGGTTGTAGGAATTGAGTTTCAGCTTTTTGAATATCACATCCGAATGTGACTGAAAATTCGTTATTTTTTTTGTATACCGACCAGGGTAGGCTCCAGTAGATTGTGATGATATTCGATAATATCAAACTTTAACAGGACACCTGAAACCTTCAGGAAAGCGTTGCTAATTCGTAAAGGATAAGGTGTGCCTGAGATAAAAGTTTTATATCTTTCAAAATTTAGTTATTGTTTGCAAAATGACTTTATATCGAAGCCTGTGTATCTTGGCATAATATAGTGGCTAAGATTCAGTGTTGAGCAATGTTTTTTTTTTCTTACAACGTTTTATATTTGTATTTCGATTAAATGGACTCGCTGATTTACTAGGGATAAACACGGAAATATTTATACAATACTTATTCACTAGGATACAGTCTTTGGCGGCGTGTTATTAATATATAATTTATGGAACCATAATAAAATTTTGTACGATCCTTTGAAATGATATGATGAAATATTACTTCAGTTACTACCGTGTCAACTCGGAAGCTTTATAATCTTGTTAGTTTTCAAGACAATTTCTTTATCTTTGTCGGTATTTGCGAGATATATCTTTCATTCGAAGACTAAAATAGGTGAAGCTATCACTTCCGGATGGACACTAAACAGATTTCTAAATTTTATTTAAATTCAGAAATTGTGCCATGTTTCTTCTAAGTTGAAATATAAGGCCTGCTGTTACCCAACATGTCGCAAGAGGTGACTAAAAAGGCTTTTTTTGATATTCTGTCATCCCTTTCACTTCCCCTGCTGCTATCATCTTATCATGCTCTTATCTTTCTTTAGTCCACCTGGACTTACGGGTGTTCGACCTTATCGTTAGTGGGAAATGGATTTGTTAAAAAATACCGAAATTGTGGTAAAATTATTCGGCTGTTAGTTAAACTCAGTTATGAGACACAAGTTACTCGAGTTCAAAAATAATACTTAAGGTGAACTCAAACATAACTTGTCTCAGTCTTAGGAGTGACAGCACACTATGTGAATATTGTGCCCTCTTAATTTAAAAAAATGTAAGGATGCGGTGCGGATGTAACACCTGTCAGCCCAAATAATAGTCACAAATGTGTGAGGCATGGAACTGGGCAACGTCATGGCGAGAGTGAGGAGAGCAAATATCTCTAGGATCACATTGCATTATGTTAATCAGGAATCACTGGATATTCATTTTTCAAAATCTTCATTACCTAACCTTTTTCTCGCCTTGGCAGAGCTGGTATTTACGAATCCGGAATTTCGATTTAAAATCAGAGGAATAGAAGGAAGGGTGGTGTAAAAATGGAAAGGACAAAAAGGCAAAGTGGTCGACAGGAAATTACCAACTGTTTTTTTTGCTTAGGCCGTATACATATGGAGCTACTGAAAAGAAACGGAACGGGTTTGTGATTTAAATTACTAACTCGTTAGTTATCTGGTTCCAGACACGCAGTCTACTTAGCAGTCATCGAAATCTGCATTTTCCTCTGTATGATCATGGAACTATTTTCTAACCTCCACGAGCATTTCTACCCTAGTAATGTAAATATGGCATTGATTAATTTTTATTAATAAATGTTGTAATGCTGCTCAATAAATGTTATGATTAGAACTGTTTTTCGTATTTTTAGCAATAAAACTTGGAGTAGCCTGGAAGCCTGAAGTTATATAAAATGGGATATCCCCGGGTATATGAAAAAGGTATATAAAACAAGAAAAGTCGGAAGTTAGTCGCTACCACATGAGAAAATGAGTGCCTCAACTCAAAAGTGACTTGGCAGCTCAGTCGCCTGGAACTGATTACTATCGCGTTACTATAGCTGGTTAGTAGGAAGTAGCACCGTCTGTGGTGTCCCATTCGATTACAAAGACACTGACTCATTGCAAATTCCATTGGAGTCAGCTGTCCGTTTCTTTTGAGTAGTTCCATGTGTAGACGACCTTATATCATATCCGGATTTCAACTCTGAAGTTTATTTAAGAAGGGCTTTCATCATTTGGGAATAATAGATAGAGGTCTTC
The DNA here is from genome assembly GCA_013389805.1 of Trigoniulus corallinus. Classification (NCBI taxonomy): domain Eukaryota; kingdom Metazoa; phylum Arthropoda; class Diplopoda; order Spirobolida; family Trigoniulidae; genus Trigoniulus; species Trigoniulus corallinus. The sequence goes on along the minus strand of JAAFCE010005724.1, from coordinate 11,646,326 downwards.
TTTTGGAAAGCTGGGAATCCATCCCCTGGCTTCGACAAATGAATGTCAGTAATAGGGAACAGGCCCGGCTCGTGAGTTTCAGGCGCCCTAGGCAAGTGGGTTCATCGCCGCGCCCCCGCCCCCCCCTTAAATTTAATGCAGTTATAAACTGTCCGAGCGTCCCTCACGCCCTTGCCATTTGTCTCATTGCCGGGACTACAACAAGGCGCCTCGAGAAAGCCAGTGTTTAAAAAAGGCCCCACCAATCAGAGAAGTTTGGGAACTCCAAGACTGTGAACATTTTAAAAGACCGATAGACTGCATGGCAAGGAAGTGCCTCTGAAATTAGCCGCCCTAAGCAGCCGCCTAGGTTTGCCTGCCCCATGGGCCGCCTATGGTAGGGAAGCTGACGTTAAGCGAAAAGTTGAACCACTGAGAACGTTTAGTCAATGCTGGCATCATCATCACTAACCCTTCACCTCTCTCTGGCAGAGTCGAATGCAGAGGCGTAACTAGGGGGGGCGAGGGGGGACAGATGTCCCCGGGCGCAGAAGGCAGGAGGCGCAAAAATGTACAGCAAAAATGCGCTTAGCGGGTGCCAGAGGGCGCAGATTTCGGTTTTTGTCCCCGGGCGCAGAATACCCTTGGCCTGCCTCGGTACGCCACTGGTCGAATGCCCATTTTTTTCCAATTTGGACACATGAGCAAGCTATTAGACCATATTTTTACTCAGCCGGTTGCCCAGCTTATGCTGCAATCCCTATGCTTACTTATCGTCGACCTGTTTGTCTTCGTTGAGCACTTTTCTTCCAGACTGTAGGGGCGAATTCCTACACCTCGAAATTTTGCCGAACTGCATATGTAGGGGAGACCGGGGCAAGTTGGCGATACTAAGAGTTTTCAGTTTAATTTTTTTTATTTTTCTTTCGAGATAAAATGTTTTACTGTGCTGAGATACTTAGAATGCACCTTTATTTATAATTTAGTGGTTTAAAGTGAAACATTTTTTGATATCTTCAAGGTGATTTTATAATTTTTAATAAACGATGAAAAATTCGTCATCTTGCCCCAGACCCGGGGCAAGATGACGGCCATTGAAAAGTTCCGAAATTTCCGAAGAAAGCTCCGAATTCTGTTATTGTACCCTTATTTCTTTTATAGTAAAATAGGATTAGGCATTATTTATTACATTGTTAAAGGTAAATGAAATAATATTTTTAATTTTTTGTTGTGAATAATAAAAACGCATTAACACTAAAAGTTAAAATCGAAGTAAATAGTAAATCGAATTTATTGTCAACTTAAAAGTTAATGTTTCTAGTTAAAAATAATCACAGGTAAGCTGTCCACCACAAAGAAGATGCCAGTTAACCTTGAGGGTCAAGATGGTGAGTTCGTCAACTTGCCCCAGTCATCTTGCCCCAGCAACCATTTTAAAATTTAAGTATTATAGCAATAAGATTAAAAAATTATTTTAATAGTGAATACTGAATATGAATAGCCAGTTGTCTAAGGTAGATGAAAATGCTATTAGATATTTCTATAGCTTACCTCTATATTAATTATATCTTATTTCCAAAATTTGGTTTCATATAGCCCACAGCAGGAAAACAACGAAAGTCATGTAAATAATATAGTAATGGCAACAGTGCCTTGACAAAATGATTTTTTAGTGTCTAGTCATGAGGTGTACTAGTAGTATTCATAGGATGCTGCTAACTATCAGGAATATCTCTAATTAAGGCATTAGTCATTTTGCCCCGGTCTCCCCTATTATTTAACCCCACGTAGTAAAGTTTCTTTTATGTGCAGATGACATCGTACACACCAAAGGACGGCTCACTAGAGGCCTCTCCCTCTCTTTCTCTCCGGTGCAACATCAAACCTGGAAGTAGCGGCTTATTGCGTTGGACACACCAGTTCTCGTGTGATCACTGAAGTGAAGCAACGCAACCCAGCTAGTACTGACATGGGTGACCGCTTGGTAAAACTGGGTACTGCTAATACCCAATAATCGTCGCATTAGTGTAGTGTCTGTGCTGTCTCTGCATTAGAACTATGCGATGGATGGGGCTCTAATGACCTTGTAGTTGAAGGGTACTAAAACACCACCGAAACAAAAAACAAAACAATCACACCTGGAACCACTGACGCAGTCGTGCTGAAAACGCAGTGGCTTTCCGCATTTTGGCGTTGGGAGGTATGACAACTTTGAAACTTCAGTACGGGCTTTTCCAAAAACCTCCATTGTCAAAGATTGAGACTAGGGACTTTGGTGTAATATGTCACCTACATCCAACTGGCTATGGAACTTTTTGGTAAAGTAGTAGCTGTGAAACCATAGATTAAAATTGAAATCTTCAACCAGATACACATGTTTTAATCTGCATTTTTGTTTCTTTGCTGTATAGATATTAATTAAAAAACAACATTTAACAGCAACGGTACTGATAATAGCATTATGGGATGACGGCATACTCTGCACTTGCATTTGATATATATTTTATTAAACGATTAAAACTATCCCATTGTGTTTTCAAAGTAATCATCGGCACGAATTTTTGATTGGTTAATTGAAGATTGTTGACGCTTTTTTTGTATTTTCATAAACGTTCACTTAGTAACCCCGGGTTAATGGCAGTTAACTGCTGCCACTTAGAAAGTTTATAGCTGTCGTGTGCCATAGGGCTCTAATAAAACGATGAGAAGTGCTACAAATTCCTGTGTCGGGATGATAACATATTAATGTAAGGATCAAGACTTTAATCCGTTAGGTATAATTTGATGATCGATGATGAATTTGTAAAATTCGTCGTCTCCTTCGTCAATCCCATGATGTGTGTGTGTTGTTGGCTCTGTTCACCCCCGTATCCCCTCTTTTAACAACGGGGGAGTCTATAGTAAAAGTGTAGTTTCTGTTTGTGTGTGTGTGAAAAGAGTATTTGAGTGGAAAGAGATTGAATCTAGTTATGCCTAGAACACTATATATGACACAGAAAGAGAAGAGAGAGAGAAAAGCGAAAACGGAGGCGGGCGGAAAAGGGATGATACTCTTGAAAGTGAAACGGACAATGACATTATGCAGAAGTTTGTGCTTAATGTTCGTAGTTGGGCGGGTAAATGATATGGTGAAAGGCTAAATAAGCGGAAAAACAGGGCGAGAGCACGACCAATTTACATTTATATTGACAATGTCGGCTTATTGTAACGCAATTTATCATTCGTTGCCATCGTATGGATGTCTGTAGTGCTGTGTATCTCAAAACGGTTCCTCACCACCGTAACCACCGCCACCACTACCGAGATAATACCATGTACTGAATGAATCCGGAATATTAATTCCGGAATAAAATAATAATTTCAACTTAATCTGTCCATGTATCTTGCATAATAAGAGGATAATAATGCAGATAAGCTAATAAATTACTTTTAATTTCGTACAAGGGTGTCATCTGCATTATCATTTTTTGAAAAGTGCATACAGACTGACAAGCAAAAAGGCTGCTGGGATGATATTATGACCCAACCTTGGGAAAATAGATAGTTATAAAAGGGCCATTTGAGATTGCCATCTTCTACATTAATTGTTGTGGATTGAATTCACGCTCACTTTCTCTTTTATTTCTAAGGAAAAAGATGCGCATTTATGAACAATACAGAGTCTACTGATAAGGATTTTAAGTACTTCTCTCTCTCTCTCTCGTCCTCCTCCTTCTCTTCATCTCTCTTTTGTGTGTCCTCTGTGTGGAGCTTGATATTGTGTCTTCAGTGCCCCTTTCTCCTCGCCTCGTTTCCCTCTTTCACAGCCTCTAATGTAGCTTATAATCAAGTAAATATGAATAGGAAGAAGAGACCATGTTTGACATATTTTGTGACAAATGTAAACCAAGAATTGTTGTATAGACTCTATACAACAATTGTATACTAGAGACTGTAGATACACAATAGTATTATTAGGTGGAGGAGGGGTAAAGATGGGTATATACACAATTAAATAGATGAAATCAGCTGCTCTGCCAATTGGATAGCTTTCATGAAACGTAGGACCTTAAATATGGCATGTGATTCTTATAAAGACACATGCCTGAATGCACTAGCAGCAGTAAATTTGTTGTCATAAGTGTCTTGTGCTTGGTTTGATTTGTGTTTTTTCTTTTGATAACGTTGATGGCAGTAAGACAAGACCGAAAATATCATGAATGTTCGTTTAACTGGGTTCATCAATTAAAATGATTTGAATCTCTGATAGTTGGTTTCAAGAATGCAGCTTACTATGTGAAATTGCTGTCATAATAAGATTGCCATTTGTTGTCTGTATCAGTGTACGTAACATGAACGTAGGGTTGCACTAACACATACAGTAGATATGTAGAATTGGGCTTTCCCCGATAGGCGGGGAGCAGCTGTATTGCGTTGGACATAGCAGTTCTCGTCTGATCACTGAAATTAAGCAACGCAACCACAGTTAGTACCAACATGGGTGGCAGCTTGGGAACACTGTGGAGACTCTGCATTAGAACTATGCAGTGGATGGGGCTCCAATAACCATTGTAGTTGAAGGGCTCTAAGAACTGATGAACTGATATTAAAAACCAATGAACTGATATTAAAACATTATCAGAACGGATTATTTTTATTATTTTTTAACATTATTTTTGAAGGGTTAATCCTTTATCTCTTGATTGCTCTTACTCTTTTCGTGACTTTCCTCAGGACCTAATTTTGTGTTCAGTCCCACCTGGAACATATCGACACTTACGTATGTTATTTGTAACCTTGTAACTTATGTTGTAAAAGACGAATAAAAGAGTTATAACATTCGTGCAACGGCCAGTTGGTCAACAGGTCCCTCCACTATGAGTTTCTTTTTATATTTTCATTATCATTAATAAGAATTTTCTCACAGGGTTCCCATTTTTGTCACTTTGGACACTTTGATAGTTACCATCTTGTGTACCTCTACTTCGATCCTGTGAGTACTGCCACCTATATCTAGGGTCGATGCTGGAGTCCTCAGCACCTACGTGCAAATCGCAAAGAAGTACCTCTCCCCGCTGTGTGACTGTTAAATAATTTTTGAAACATTGAGGCGCCAAGCTGCAGTGCAGGCCCTGGCTTCGTCAAAAGTCAAAGAATTGGCAGGTGTGGTAAGGGGTGTGAAGTAGCATGACTTCACTATCAGTAATGTAATTAAGATAAGGAAACGGTAGTACACAAAATGGATGGGACGACAGATTTCTCACACAAGTACCCCACCCTTTCAATTCATATTTTCTCTCGAAGTCTGTTCCCCGCAGTCATAACGTAATTGGGCGACATGAAATGAACCAACTCAATTCGTAGTTCATTTTTACAGCAATAGCTGGCGTTGACTGTCCCTTTACAAACGCCAGAAATAATTACTTCACTGTACTCGATGTCCAAGGAAATGGCAAGGGGCTTGTGCTCCTCCTTCAGCACATTGACCCTCATTTGTATTGCCAGTTCTCTCTTCCACATCGCGCTATCACGCATTTAGTACTGAATGTAGCAGACTTTTGTAAGGCCATCAAATCGAAATCACGTCAGCGCATTCGCACTCTTGTTTTAGCAACTGTCGCTTGCTATGTACAGTCAATATATTGTGTTTGCTAGAAAAGCATTTTGACAGAAGAGCCATTTTCTCTCATGTTATAATGGTGTCAGAAGTATTTTAAGTTTGGTAAGAATCCACAACAGCCTCCTAATCTCTCCACTACAGATGAGGGGCAGCCCGAGGATAGAGGCAATCATAATGAAGGCCCTTTGAGCTGAAGGAACCTATTTATATGAATATTTTCAGGAATCGAATCATTGTCAGATTTGATTATACCCAATTTTGGTATTCGCGGTTCGTGGACCGGCAGGTGATGTCGCACACCTTCACCCGACTCCACGGTATTTATTTCCTAGCAAAGACATACCCGTTTTGCTTTTTTTATGTTAGTGTTTTAGGTCACTTCAACTACAACGGTCATTAGAGCACCGTCCACTTCGTAGTTCTAATGCAGAGACTGCACAGACACTACACTAATGCGACGATTTTTTGGGTATTAGCGGTATCCACTTTTCCCATTTTTTTTGTTGTTTGTTGGAGTTTAAGGTCCCGTCAACTACAAG
>JAAFCE010005724.1:11445782-11640109 GCA_013389805.1 Trigoniulus corallinus | reverse complement strand
CGACGATTTTTTGGGTATTAGCGGTATCCACTTTTCCCATTTTTTTTTGTTGTTTGTTGGAGTTTAAGGTCCCGTCAACTGCAAGGTCATTAGAGACCCGTCCACTGTATAGTTCTGATGCAGAGACTGCACAGACACTACACTAATGCGACGATTATTGGGTATTAGCAGTACCCAGCTTTCCCGAGCGACCACCCATGTCAGTACTAACTGGGCTTGCGTTGCTTAACTTCAGTGATCAGATGAGAACTGGTGTGTCCAACGCAACTCGCCGCTCCCCCACTTTCCCCAAGTGGTGATCAGACGAGAACTGGTGTGTCCAACGCTATACAGCAGCTCCCTGAAAAACCCATGTTTCAGATGTACTTTCTGTAGGCAGGCGTGCTCTATCAAGGATCTTGCAGTCAGGACCGGCGCATACTTCAGGTTTCCGAGACCTAGTGTTTTCAAATTTCTAACAAAATTTGACATTAGAATGCCCTATATTAATAGAGGCAATATTTGCATTAAATTGGGCTCTATGATTCGACTAGAAGGAAAAGTATTAGACTAGGATTAGTTGTGCTAGGTGTAGGGGATGTAGGAGAAGGGAAATTTGCAGCATCCAACGTTCCCTACCAACCACGTAAGGTTGGCAGCCCGGCTGCGTAAAGATAAACAAGACAGAATCGGGCTCTCGACCCTGCCTTAGGCAGGAAAAGGTTTAGAATTACTTTACACGGACGCTCTATAAGCTTACTTGCGTGCCAATGACTGTTGACACTGCAATTGCTAATTTTATTACACTTCTAGATACTGGTTATTTCGCTTCGGTGGCGCAGTGGGTACCACGTTCGGTAACTGCATCAGTAGTTCTCGGTTCGATACTGGACTCAGGTGGTTGGCTTCTTTCGGGCGAGAGAGAGGCCCCAAGTGCACCTTCTTTGGGATGCGAAGTAAAACCGAGCTCTCGTGTGGTGTACGATGGCACTTGCACGTAAAAGAACCCTCTGTACTATGCAATGGGTAGATGAGGCAAAATTTCCAGGTGTAGGAGCTCTCCTCCTGGAGTCTGCCCCAACGAACAGTAGGCTGACAGTAAAGGGGTTGCAGCTTTTGTCGGCAACCGGCTGTGGAACAACACGGGAGCAGGGAGTTGCGTTGGACACACCAGTTCTCGTCTGATCACTGAAGTTAAGCAACGCAAGCCCAGTTAGTACTGACATGGGTGGTCGCTCGGGAAAGCTGGGTACTGCTAATACCCAATAATCGTCGCATTGGTGTAGTGTCTGTGCAGTATATGCATTAGAACTATACAGTGGACGGGTCTCTAATGACCTTGTAGTTGACGGGACCTTAAACTCCAACAAACAACAACAAGTGGAGCAACACTGTCCAATATATCGCCCTTGTGTCCATTCAGAGGGACAAGATAAGTACCCGACCGTGCCATAAGCAGGAAGAGGGCTAGGAGATGCTTGTTCAACAATGAGTAGTCTTAAATTTTGTTATAAACAACCTTATCAAGTTTGGGAACAATTTTGTCTGGAAGAAAAAACAACAACAACAATGAAATAAAAGTGAAATCAAGCATGAATTTGTGATTATGATAAAAGCAGAATTAATATAGCTACAGAAATTTAGTAAAGAGCTAAAGTATGGTGTGATGTATAAAGATTGTATATTAAATATATGTAGTTAAAGAGAGGAGAAGGGGTTGAGGAAGGATGGGGTGAATGTACATATACATAAAAACAACTCGTCTAATTTTATTATACGTAGATATATAAACATGATGAAAGCGTGGAAGTGTGCACTTGTGAAACCCGTGCTCGTCGTCAACTCGTAAATGTATTTAATCGTCAAACATTTGGGTGTGTTGTGATCTTTAAATGTAATCCATATTCGGCTGTAAGGCTGGCAGGCGCACTTAGAAATGCATTTTATGGATGAATAAGTATTTCAGTTTTAGCAGTTTGCCTCTACACAGTATTCTATACCATGACTATGTGAAAGCCAATTCAGAAACATGACAATTAATAAGTCTTAATTATATATACTTTATGTGCATTAGCCTAAATAAGATTGAAAATTGACGTTAAAAGTCGGTGTGGGATTTGTTTATTACAAAGTCATGAATCAAAACGATATAACGTTATTATAGATATATAGGGCAATTGCTTGGAGTTCTTATTATAATAGCTGTTGGTTTTTGAGATGTGATTTGACTTTTCCCCCCAACGCTCCATAGATTTTATATGCCAGGACTATACATTTCATTATGATTTTTAAATTAAATCATGGATTACTAGAGGTTATAGATGCGTGGATGAAAAAGGTTTTCTTTCTCTCTCTCTTGCGCATCATGAACCCCCTTAAATATATTTTTTCAAATTTTGACATGGATTGAATGGGTGACTGGTTCATGTTTTCGGATAGGGGAATATCTATTTATGTACAACGAGGGAGATGGGATGAAAACAGTAGGGACGTCACGGGGAGAGAAAGAAAAGGGCAGAATTGACGAGAACTAATGCTCAGCTGAGTGCAGCCAATCACAATTGAATCAGCTTTTGACATATCTTTCACTGTTTCTAAAGTGAATGATGAAATGATCTCTGACTCAACTATTAGCAAAAACACGCTCAATTTCCCTACCAATTTGTTAATGTATGGAGTTGAATTGGGTTGTTTATTTAATATATTTTTGTGTTAGGCTGTTGTTAGCCATTTAGTGATGAAAATATATTGAAATGTGCACGGATGAATGAAATATATACATGCTGTATCCCCCCAACAAACAGTCGTCATCCCTCCTTTCTATTCTCCCCTTTTGCATTATGATGAGATGAGGAGAGGAACTAAAGGCATAGGTGCTAGATCTAGTGACTTTATGTTGACTCTCGTAGTATTTAAGGTGTAGCTAATGGTCAACCTTTCGCTGATAATTTTACTTCCCTTTTTATTATTTGTTTTGTAAATCTTATCCCCTCTTCTCCTTTTTCATCGTTTAACAAATGAAGCTCTGTTCATTGTTGGTCTGCGTCCATTTAGGCTGTTTCTTCTTACTTTAAAAATGCGTAACTCTTTTATTTCAATTTATATGATAGTAGGTAGTTTCATATTTTACGATACATGTATGCTATCCAAATGGAAGGTCGAGTTCCCACTGAAGTGTGAGGGAGCGGCGAATTGCGTTGGACACACCAGTTCTCGTCTTATCACTGAAGTTAAGCAACGCAACCCCAGCTAGTACTAACATGGGTGGCCGCTTCGGAAAACTGGGTACTGCTAATACCCAAAAATCGTCGCATTAGCGTAGTGTCTGTGCAGTCTCTGCATAAGAACTATGCTGTGGACGGGGTTCTAATACCCTTGGGGAAAATAGAGTGGAGGGCTTACTGAATGGGAAGGCCACCTTTGCAAATTTTGTAGTGGGGCACAACTATATCTTGGGGTCTTAGAAGTTTTCTGGGTTCTTATGTAGCATTGAGAGTTAGTCTCTCCATTGCCAAATTGGCCATAGTGGCTGCTTGCAGGGAACTAGAATTAGAATTAGTTGAAGGGCCCTAAAACACCAACAAACAGCAACAACTGAAGTGTGACGTATCCTAGGAATCAGGTGGCTAGGGAAACTTTCCAATAGGATAGCTAACGGAGATAGAGGATATTACACAAAAAAGGGCTAGAAGAAGGGTTTGTTCAGATAGTTCAGGATATGTGTGATGGTTGGATAGCCAGGGTAAGGCCTCCTTGGGGAAATGCTGGAGGCTCCCCAATTAAAGTTGGAGTACACAAAGGTTCAGCACTAAGTCCATACCTCTTCATTCTGGTTATGGACGAACTGCCGATGGGAGTTGGAGAATGTGCCCCTTAGTACATGTTATTTGCGGACAATTTAGGGAAACTTATTAACTCCAGAGATCAAGCAGAAGACTTGAAGAAGACAGAGTATTTAGCTTTCAATTGAGAAGGACAGTTATCTGTACTTTGTTGCTAATCTAGTGTTGGAAAGATTGTGCTCCTCCAAAGGGCTCTAATCTTGCATACAAACCTATGTTGACGATATAGTTTTTGGTTCCTTTCTTCTCAATCAATTCAAATCAAAGATATCCTGATACTGTTTAGGGCAATATCCAGCAGAAAAAGCAACTCCTAACCCTTTTCCCACCTATGGCAGGATCGGGTACCCATCTTGTCCCTCTGAATGGACACAAGGGTGATATATTGGACAGGGTTTGTTTCGCAGTCGGTTGCCGACCAAAACTGCAACCTCTATGTTTATTTATAGTCGGTCTGCGATTCGTTGGGGAATTCCACCGCTCCTACACCTGGAAATTTTGCCTCATCTACCCGTTGCATAGTGGAGAGGGTTCTTTTACGTGCAAATGCCATTGCGCACGCACGGGACTTCAGTTTTACTTCCGAGAGAAGGTGTACTCGGGGCCTCTCTCTCGGTCCAGTATCGAACCTAGAATTACTGACGCAGCTACCGAGCCTGCTACACACTGTGCCACCGAGGCGTTTTTTTACAGCTTTGTTGGCAGCATCTAGACAAGTAACTTCCTCTTATAGTTGTGAGCTGATAGCTTACAGATATGGATATTTGAATGTTGCTAAACTGTTGGCAGAGAAATCGACTACTTCCACTCTAACGCTGTTGGAATGTAGTAAGTAACCTCACTGTTGGTAATGATGCGAATTTGTATCGATTACATTATTAACTTGTCTAATGCTTCCGGTAGATACTCAATGTTGAAATTGAGTAGAATAGAAAGAAGGGAGCAGATTTAACACGTGAAACTCAGCAAAAGTGTACCGTATAATCCCGTGATAGATGTCTTAAAATGTAACGAACCTGGTAACGTAATTGAGTAAAGCGCACAGGCCTTAAGAATAAACGAACCTCGATATTGTTGAATTCTTCTGGCAAATTCATGTGAACCCCTGGTCCTTTGTGTGTGTGTGTGTGTGTGTGTGTACGATGTTCGTGCCTGGACATAAAATAATTCCGAATGATTATTATGTGTCATTTTCCCCCTTTTCTCTGATTAGTCCCAAATCTGAGGAGCGTCGAATTGCGTTGGACACACCAGTTCTCGTCTGATTACTGAAGTTAAGCAGCGCAACCCCAGGTAGTACTGCCATGGATTGCCGCTTGGGAAAACTGGGTACTACTAATACCCAAAAATCGTCGCATTAGTATAGTGTCTGTGCAGTCTCTGAATAAGAATTATGCTGTGGACGGGGCTATAATGACCTTGTAGTTGAAGGGCCCTAAAACACCAACAAACAAATCAAATCTGAGGAAGACTGTATTTACTGGAAATCAGGGCTGGCTGGAGGTTTTGTACAGTCTGAAGGGAAAAGGTTTCTTAGTGGTGTTCAAAAATATTTGTATTAAAGAAATGTTTATCGAAAATGTTAGAAATTTAAGTGTGGTATCCCTTAGGCCCGTCTGAGCCGGCTCTGGTGGAAGCATATTCGTTGGAAGTAGTGGTCCAGATTCGCATGTTTGTTAGATGCCACAAAGAACCTCTCCTATGCCAAAAAATTATCAATCAGTATCGTTTGTATGTGTCGGAAGTTACATCCAATAGCCAATCCGCCAAATCCGGATTCAAAGCTGGTATTTCCCAGCGTGTTAGTTTGATGGTCCTAAATGCCCAACAATAAACTGAAATTAGATATGTCTATTTTGTTTGTTGAAGACTTTCTCAGGTGTTTCTTCAAGGGTAGTACGATAGGAGTGTTGTGGTAGGGAGAAAGGACAGTTGAGAGTCCCTCTCTTTTTTCCCCCCTCTCTTTTTTTCTTTTTACTAGGTTGATTTTTGCTTACTGTATATTGAATACTTGTCAGTCTATCTACCTTTGAAATCAACCTATATAAAAGATGTGTCCCCCAGTTTGACTTTTCTTATTCTAATAGAAGTTGACTCATTAAACTATGTAAGACATTTTAAGGTTCAGAAACTCTGCTACTTTTTGATTGTGCATCACTGAAAAGGAAGTGGATAGTCTTGACTCTGTTATATTTTCTTTTTCGTAGGTTGCGCCTTTTATCGAATCAAGATTTTGATATCCGTGAAACAGTGTTGTCATTTTATCAACACACTATCTTCCATGTACCTCTGAAACCAGACCTAGATCCCAGTGATATACGGTGTGCGGATATATTGAACGTTGAATAGAAATTCTTTTTCAAAAGGTGCCTTTTCTATTTTCCTTTCTGTTATAGATATCCTTCTTCATTCAATCCCAAACACACTCCTCTTTTTTCTTCCCTAGCTCGTTTTTCATCATTGGAGTACAAAGATTTCTTTACAAATTATTGCTCATATCGGTTACAGAGGAGGGGAAAATGGGAATCTAGCACCTACTCCCATATTAATGCACTACTAAAGGCGTATTGTTAAACCGCCGAATTAACTAGTAGCAGGTTTAAATTTCGATAGGTTATCATAATAATAATCGGTATGTTTTATATGTGGTAACTAGACCGCATGACAAGATTTATTTACTCCTCTAGATACCTAGAAAAAAACTGAATTAGGTCTGGACACTTTTTTAAATGTTAGACTTGCTATGAAGCTGTATGAACTTTTGAAAATTTTGGTCACCCCTTTTATATTTTTTGAATACAGATAGATATGTTTCTGGTTAAATAAAGTGCTCAATGGTCTTTTATGAAACTGAATTTCGTTTTTCACTTCCTTTTAAAGAGTCGCTAGGTCGATTTCTGAGGAGTTTGCTAGCACTACATACAGTATGTAGCACATGTTAGCGGTGTAATCAAATATTCAAATAACCAGAAGTTAGATAAAAATTAAATAAAGTTTATAACCTTATGGTAAAAACTATCCAAACATAAATACACCCGCAAAGATGCTGCGTAACGTTTTTGAGCTGTAGTGAGCCAAAGTTTTGTGGCGTTTACGTTGATATAACAAAATGCCTACCAAATTCGTTCCCATCAGATTCCACATCCTTTATTATTTTTCAGTGGAGTTATCCAGAATTTGTGCAAACGCATTTTACTTTCAAGTCGTTTCAGGGGGAAGGGGTAAATGCAAATATACTGTAGTTGTCAACTTGTGAGATCCTCTGAGGACATCAGAGAAGGGCAAGTGATAAAATATTCAAAAACCGGATTTACGACAGAAAGAATTAGCCTACATGAAAAAAAATAGCCATCTTTCATCAGGGCCTAAAACTTGGCTCACAATTTTTAGAATTTGCCTAAGCGTTGCAACCATTGCCACAAAATTTATAGTCAGAATTAAGTTTGAAAATGACCAAAATACTGGGAACTGATGCTAAATGATGGGGTGATGCAAAACGTCTCTGTGTCGAACCATGCTCTTATATCGAGAAAAAGAAAATTCCAGTGAAAACACGAAAAGGCAAAATCCCATGTTTTATGAATTGTTCTCATTAGATGACCTGAAGAATTTTCTCCTAAATGTGGCGTTTCTATCCATTGAAATTGTGGAGCTTGACTGAATTTCTGTCTGTTTATATTTGTCCTTTCCTCTTCCCTCTTACATGACTTTTAGTCATGCGTTTGTTTATAAGATTTTACGAAACTACCGGTAATTCAAGCTAAACTGTATGCCAGTCGCCTATAGAACTTGTCCCCCCTTTTTTCTCGTGAGCCTGATACTCGGGTCAAGTGTGGAGATCTTAAAGTGCCCTTTTTCGACCAAATGAAAAATATAGCCATGGCGCCCTGTACTGCATACAATATCACGTGCAGATGAAAAAGCTATTTCTGGATTAAAATTAATAGTTAACTGATCGATTCCAAGCACATCACAATTTTACTCTTACAGCCCGTTTGTCTGGTGCACAATACGACAGTTTGTTTACCGTTGTCAAGACGTGTTTCAACCAAAAAATTTGCAGGCAAATGCGGGAGAACGACTTAACGCTGAGAGCAGCTAGTATATTTTAAATCAAGCTTGTTTCCTATGTGAAAACTTATATGGTGGATAATAAAGACACCGGATTGAGAGCCCTCAGTTTACTATTCAATGCAATTCCCCCTTCTTAAGTCCAACTCGTTAACAGTCTCACTGTTAGCAACAAAAACCGCTATTCATCTAATCCTTAGTGTGGCTCACTTGCAGCCCTATAGACTCACCGTTTATATAGTGAATTGGGAACTTTTAGCATCTAGTCAGTAGAGAGAGAGATATCTAAATGGCGAATTGTTATTTCATGTGTTGAAACAATAATCCATCGATGAAGCTCTCTGTGAAAACTTGGTTGCAATAATGGTGATCATTAGAGGATCCACAAAGTCATTTTATAAGCCATAACAATATTGGCTTCTTTTGATGGCTAGAAGAAGAAGAACCCTATTGGTCCAGTTAATGTCTAGGTCCTTAATGGTGTTTATATCCTCAGTTATATATATAGATTGCTGCGCAAAAATTTTAGGGGAGGTTTTATAAATGACCAAACTTAGACCTCGTTATCTGTAAAGTAACAGTGTATAATCCCAGTGTAACATTAAGTTGTTGTGTAACATATTGCAGGCTTATTTTTGTTTACTGAATCTAGGTCGCATTCAGGTCTATCCATTTGCAGATTAAAGGTCTTTTTTACCAAATTATTGTCCTTTAAGTTGTTCATTGAAATTGTTTCCTTTTTTTTGGTAGGCTGAATGCATTCGTCAGAAATGACACATGGATATTATTCCGTTATTATTTAAATTATTTACAATTTGTAGTTAGCGCTTGTCGGTTACTGTTTATAGGCCTCCGATAATAGACAATTGGGCTCTTTTGGGACAAGTAATGAAGTCGGTGACTAATTCCGCTACTTTATATAAGTGCGTTAGGTTAGTATTCGGCCAAGGTTGAAAGATTGGGCAGCAATTTTTATGGTTAGAAGATGTGACTTAGTCTGTCATGTACTTGACTTTGTGAATCCATGATGGCAGGAACGCTCCTGGCTGAGGCATATGGGCGTATTGGAAGTAACGCTAGGGTGTGTACGATGGCACCTGCACGTAAAAGAATCCCTTCTGCATGGAATAAAATATACGTGTATGTCGGCAAAATTTCCACGTTTAGGAATTCGCTCTCTGGTGTCGGCGGAGGACAGTAGTTCGAATCGCTGCTCCTGCGTGACCCTACGTCATGAGTTTGTTGTTTGTTGGTATTTTAGGGCCCTTCAACTACAAGGTCATTAGAGCCCCATCCACTGTGTAGTTCTGATGCAGGGACTGCACAGACACTACACTAATGCGACGATTTTTGGACACTAGCGGTACTCAGTTTTCCCAAGCGGCCACCCATGTCAATACTAACTGGGGTTGCGTTGCTTAACTTCAGTGATCAGACGATAACTGGTGTGTCCAACGCATTTTTCCGCTCCCTCACGTCATGAGAGGTCAGTAGTTCGAATCGTTGCTTCAGCATGATTCCTTTTTCGCCCTTGCCTCTTTGCAATTTACAGTACTGCTGTCACGAGCTGGGCATGAGCCTGACTCCTGCTGCATTATGGTTATTGTGCAATAGGTCAGATACCATGCATATAATAACCAAACAAAGAATTAATTTACCTGCCAAAAATTTCTATTTTGGTTGTATAGTGCAGTGTTGGAACAGTGGAGTAAGGATATGATGATGAGTACTCTGTCACGAGCTGTGTGGCAATGTCTACCTCGAAATGTTGCAAACAGTTTGTAGCCACCTGGAAACGTCACCTACGTGGGATGAATGTTTGGTCAGCTGAGTGTTCAGGAAATATCCATTAATAACAATTGATTTTATAATGATTTCCATTTGCATATATTTTCTTTATTTGTTAATTGTTATCTTTTGACCATTAATATTCGAATTAAATAGATTTGTCTATCCTTTGAAGTTAAAAATGTTTTAATTGTTGCCACCGGTTTTCCTCTTCTTACCCTTTAGCATTATTATTCACGTTTTAATATTGATGTTAGAATAATTTACCTTTTGGTTGTTATGTTTGAAGTCATGTATTGACTTGCATGCCTAAAGGATTCAATATGATGCTGGAGCCGTTAATACATTTTGAAACCGTTAGTGATATTTTTTTCGACAATCTTGATAAGAGGAAGCCATCAAGTAATTGCTTTCATAATCCAGTAATAAAATGCTGGCAGTATAATTTGAAATTTTTATTGGGGCAAACATGCACCTGTATGGCTTAAACCACAAGAAATGAGTGAAGAAGGTGGAGGGGTGGAAGACAACACCATATCAAGAGGGAAAGAGAGAAAGCAAGACTTAAATCTTAAGAAAGCATGAATTGAAGATTGGCTAGGATCCATGACGGATTAATATGGCGCGTGGATTGAAAACGGCATGACAACAACATTTGTAGGCCATATGTTTTATTGGACTACTACTATAACTATACTGAATCTAAATTTCTGCTTTTTTTTATTATTATTTTTATTATTATTATAGTTTAAAATCTTTGTGTAGTTGTAACCGTTAGAGGACAGTATGTGCAACAGCAACATACACTACTTAATAGCATCTGCTTTTAATCCATGAACTTCAAGTAGGACATTACATTGGTAATCTATATTTAGTTTATCCTCATATATAAGAAGACAGGGAGAAAAAGGTAAAAACCAATTAAAAAGACTAATTTACGACAACCATGTCCTCTTTCTCCCCTTCCCCTATTCCCCCTTTCCCTATCAACTTTAACTCTCGACCCGGAGGAGCCCCTCAGCTCTCAAAAGCTTTGCTCGATATAGATTTTAAATACCCTTGAATCATAAAAGGATGATGTCGGAATGGGGCATAAAGTAATGACGTTAAAAGCATATATTTGATACCTGGTGCACACACCTGTAATTCAGTAAATTAACTTTTATAACTTGGTAAAATGGGGGATGGTCTCTCTACCTCCTCTTCAAGCAGATGATGGTAATTTTATATTTGCGTCTCTCTACTCCCATCTGTCTTGAATTGTTAAATTTGAGCAGTGGCAGGCAGTATCCCCTTCTGAAGATTAATGCTTAGGATTTCTTGCAACAACATAACGATTTAGACAATAAATAAACTTCCTGTTTCTTCTCAATATTCCGGTTGAAATAATAGTTTAATGTGACGTCTATACCATAGGTGAGTGAAAGCTAACGTTATCCCCTACCCCATCCGTCTCTCTATACTAGCACTCCTCTGATCTCTCCAACATGCGGCTAACTTATATTTTAAATACTGAAATGTGCTATTTCTACTTTCCCCTTTTTGCACGATTGTTTCGTTGCTGTTTTAGGGCCCTTTAACTACAATGGTCATTAGAGCCCCAGACACTACGCGGATGCGTTGGACACACCAGTTCTCGTGAGATCACTGAAGTTAAGCAGCGCAAGCCCACGTTAGTACTAACATCGGTGGTTGGTAGAGAACGTTGGGTGATGCAAATATCCCTTCTTCTACATTCTCTATACCTACCTCCTCACAGGAAGCGGCGAATTGCGTTGGACACACCAGTTCTCGTCAGATCACTGAAAGTTAAGCAACGCCAGCCCCAGCTAGTATTGACATGGGTGGCCTCTTTGGAAATCTGGGTACTGCTAATACCCAAAAATCGTCGCATTAGTGTAGTGTCTGTGCAGTCTCTGCATAAGAACTATGCGGTGGACGGGGCTCTAATGACGTTTGTAGTTAAAGGGCCCTAAAACACCAACAAACAAACAACAACCTACCTCCTCATCTCCCGCGAGCAGCCTCCTAAGGGTTCGGCCTGTTATGGCTGCTTGGCTTCGTCCCCAACCCGTTCTAAGAAAAATACTACGAAGAAGGATGCGACGATTTTGGGGTATTAGCAATACTCAGTTTCTCCAAGCGGCCGCCCATGTTAGTAGTAGCTGGAGTTGTGTTGCCTGACTTCAGTGATCAGACGAGAACTGGTGTGTCCAACGTAATACTCCACTCACGAAAAATAAGGAGTGAAGTCTGAGATTTTACACTCATTGGCGAACGAAAAGGTTTTGTGCTGGACTATACTGTCACGAGTTTCAGGTTCGAGATGATTTTGGTTTCTTTCAGGAAAGAGAGAGGCCCCAGTTCGTTTTCCGTCGGATGGAAAGTAAAGCTTTGCCCCCGTGTGTGTACGATGTCACCACTTAGCCTTATGAGCTCATAAGCTAACGTATTCCCATTTATGTCCCTGGGGGCCGCCAGCTGGTGAAATTATGGATTGAATCACACCTGGCCGAATTATTCATCTTTACTCGACCCTTTTCCTGCCATTGGCAGGGATTCTGGGATTTCGTGTTGGAAAAATGATAGGGAGATGGCGAATTAGGGAAACACTGGAGCCTAATGCATGAACTATAATGAATGGCTGCCACAGCCCTTTTCGTCTCCTCATTCCTATTTTCACTCAAGGCGGGTGTCGTTTTTTTATAGTGGAGGGAAGCAGCTGTATTGCGTTGGACACACCAGTTCTCGTCTGATCACTGAAGTTAAGCAACGCAACCCCAGCTAGTATTGGCATGGGTGGCCGCTTTGGAAAACTGGGTATCGCTATTACCCATTAATTAGTGTAGTGTCCGTGCAGTCTCTGCATTAGAACTTCGCAGTGGACGGGGCTCTAATGACCTTGTAGTTGAAGGGCACTAAAGCACCAACGAAAGGAAAAAAATGTAGTGGAGGGAGACACTTTATTTCACTGACAGCAGAGATGAGCTCCCACACCTGGAAAGGTGACAACTTCGCATTCCACGAAAAGCGCCACCTAGGACTTCTTTCTCTCTCGCAACAAGCAAGCTGCTTGCGAAAGGGCTGGGTGTCGGGTTCTTTCCCTCCACTCCCTCCTATCTCCCCCGGGTTCGCAACCTCCTTGGTCTTCCCCTGCCCCAGGGCTTCCAATAACCTGCATCCCTGTAATGGACCTAACCAGCCCCTCTTCCCCTCTTCTCATTATCTGGAAGCCTACTCATCTGTGAGCCACCAAGACACATACAAGCAAAAATAGTGGTTTGAACCCACAGGGATTACAGCAACTACTTACCCTTTTTCCCGCTTATGGTAGGGTCGGGAACCCATCTTATCCTTCCGAATGGCTACAAGGGTGATATATTGGATGGTGTTTTTCCGCAACCGTCTGCCGACCAAAGCTTCAACCCCTAGGCTTATCTATGAACGGACTACTGTTCGTTGGGGCACACCTCCGATGCCAGGGGACGAGCTCATACACCTGAAAATTTTACCTCATCTATCCGTTGCATGGCAGAGAGGGTTCTTTTGCGTGCAAATGCCAGCGGGCACCACCTGGAACCTCGGTTTTACTTCTCATCCGAAGAAAAGCGCACCCTGAGACTGGCTGTCTTTCTCACCCGAAAGAAGTCAGCCCACCTCGATCCAGTATCGAGCCTGGGACCACTGGCGCAGTAAATGGAGCACGCTAGGTATTGCGCCAGCGAGGCAGGTCTGAACCCACACAAGGATTCAACGTTAAATATACCAATAGGAAAAAAGTTAATATTAAGGACTGCAATTAGTAGTGGTATTATTACGCGGGTTTGTAACCCCTGGCTAGTGGAGATTTATGTTCTCTTTCCTCGATATTGTAATAGTCTTTTTTTTTCTTCTCCATTCAATAGAGGTGACATGATTCTTACGTCATATTATTAATCTGATCTCTAGTGTGTGTACAGTGAAAATTAATAATATGGCTGAAGGCGCCACCTGGCTGTTGGGCGGAGATTCTCCATTAAAAGCAAATGCAAATTTTGGCTTCTTAATATTCTAAACATAAGCTCACAATTATGCATTGTTGATATAACTTATCCGATATTTATATATCCTAGTGCTTGTATAAAAAATAATATTAATGTGCAGCCGTACGTCATCTGTTCATCACATTGACGTTAATTAAAGTAAGGTTAGGCTCCATAATTGATGCCAGAAAAAAATTCAAACAACTACGCCCAATATCATTGAGCTTTTCTATAGGAGCGTCGTTATATTTCTATGCTCCATACGGATACACATTTGGTGTTGGATTGAAATTTTTCTGTCAATTGTCGACGGATGAATTCTACGCAAGAAAAAAAGTGGAGTACTTATTTTTAAAATGGAAACAGATGGCGATATGGCCGCATGCTAGCAATTTGGCGCTTTTTCCTTTAGTAGCTTTTTTATTTATAAACTCTGCGATAGTTTAGCATATAATTGAGAAAATAAGTTAATAGTTTGATCATATCAGAAGTCATTTTGAACTCTTTTTTCAACTAAAATTATCTATCGACCTTTTTTTATATAAAGAAATTGTTATAGTAACGAATCCTTACGTATGCGCGTTATTATAACTCTGTTGTTTGTGTTTTAGGGCCCTTCAACTACACGGTCATTAGAGCCCCGTCCACTGTGTAGTTCTGATGCAGAGACTGCACTGACACCACACTAATGCGATGATTTTTGGGTACTAGCAGTACCCAGTTTTCCCAAACAGCCACCCATGTCAGTACTAACTGGGGTTGCGTTGCTTACCTTCAGTGATCAGACGAGAACTGGCGTGTCCAACGCAATTTGCCGCTCCTATATTTGTTTGTTTGTTGGTGTTTAAGGTCCCATCAACTACAAGGTCATTAGAGACCCGTCCATTGCGTAGTTCTAATGCGTAGACTGCACAGACACTACACTAATGCGACGATTATTGGGTATTAGCAGTACCCAGCTTTCCCGAGCGACCCGCTTCTATAACTCAGTGAATCTACATTCATGTGGTTCCAGGATGGACACGTGCAGTTTGCAATGTTTAGGCCTTGTCTTCATAAGTAGAACCCACTGGCATCTTAAAACGCCAAGCGACCTCTTCCATTTCCCCTACCCTAGCGGGGAAGTACAATAGGGCTTAAGTAAATATTTGAAATATGCTGAAAAATTTGAAGGAATTTATTTATATTCGAACCCAAATTTAAGACGTAGTAGAGTCATGGTCCAGCTCAGCGTTTATGCGATCACCTGCTCATGTGAGTCGTGGCTTTGTTTGGTTGGTCAATTTAAAATTAGTCTCAGCTGCGAAGACAAACCATGTACTTACACCTGGAGAATGGCTTTACACCTGGGAATTCTTTAGATATTTTCGTTGCCTTGCAAACGATAGCATGCATCTCAGGGTATCACCGTTCGTCACCGTTTTCCAGCCTGTGGCAGTGTTGGATGACCATTTTTATCCCATTGAGACACACGAGCTATCTGACACATCTACTCTGCCGGCTGCCAACCTAATGCTGCACCCCTTATGCTTATTTCTTGTCGGCTTATTTTGATTCGGTAAGGCACTTCCTCCACTGGCGCCAGGAGCGAGCTCGTTCAGTAAAGCACCGTAAATGACATTGCATACTACATGGGACAGTGGCTTTATTTTCTATCCGACGGAAATGACACTTGGGGCTTCCCTCTCTCCCAAAACAAGCCAACCTCCTTGGTCCTCGATAACAACTGGAGCTACTGAAGGAGGTCTCTATTCCTTCATGGGATTTAAGACATAAAAATTTGAAAACGCCGCCGTTTTCAAAATTATGCTTTAATAGTATGCATAACTCTATATTAATGGTTGTCAGTTCGATTAAAGGCGTTTTAAAGTATTTATTTTGGGTATAAGGTACCTTTCCCTCAGGTGCACGCTGATGATGTGTAGGTTTCATCTTGGCCGCTTGGTCGGTCTACTCATGGAGGTAACTTATGGCCGCCAGACAGCGAACTTCAACACGTAAATTTTTGTCAAATTTTGTAAATTTCATACTCGTGTAACTGTCTTAATGTAGAACGGGAGTTTTACGTTCAATGGTGACATCCTCCAAACGGTGGGGAGCGACGAATTGCGTTGGACACACCAGTTCTCGTCTGATCACTGAAGTTAAGCAGCGCAATCCCAGCTAGTACTGACATGGGTGGCCACTTGGGAAAACTGGGTACTGCTAATACCCAAAAATCGTCGCATTAGTATAGTGTCTGTGCAGTCTCTGCATAAGAACTATGCTGTGGACGGGACTCTAATGACCTTGTAGTTGAAGGGCCCTAAAACACCAACAAACAAACAAATCCAAACGGTGCACTTGAAGACCCCCTTTCATCCGATAGTGCCACTTACTGCAGTCTGCCTTAATGTCCTCCACAGGATCCTTGTAGAGTTGGGTGGCTTTCTTCTTTCCTCATTCTCGAGATGTGAGGCTCGCTGCCCTCCTCGGCATTAACAAATAGCACTGAGAGGCATCCGACCTTTAAATAACACAAAAACAACTATGCAGTAGATTAATTTTCAGTTCTTCGAATTGTGTATTTATTTTCGCATGTGACATAAATGTTTCTCTTTCTACGGTGAAAATATTTTAATATAATAATATTCTTGTTATAATTTAATATAAATAATCTTTCAGCAAAAATGTAAGCGACAGAATGTTGTTAGTGTTATACATCAGATTTGTGCTCTCTTCATTATCCTCTAATTTATTTGGGTCGCTAGTATTCAATGTCGGCGTTGCTTGTGTTGTTGTTTTTGTTGCTGCTGCTGCTGCCAATTTCAATGAGCAGATCACTTTGAAAGAAACCTTTAGAGATGCATATATGAACTAGAAGAGACTCTGAATTTTGCAATATTTATATTTCTCTTTCTTTAGATGACGAAATAAGTATTTATATGTGCACGTTTGCATTTGCCAATGGTGGAATTGTAAGAGATTTGATATGTTTTCATCATGCACCATTAACGTTTTTTTATATATAAGGCGATATTTCGTAGACTGTGGTGGGACGAGAGGAGAGTTGGAGGAGAGGGAGGAAAGCTTTAAATATGACTTTATATGCAACTGTGCATGGCATTTATTAAATTCTCGACGCTGCAGCAATGTAAGTTTATTTGAAATGTGAGATTGCTATTTGAAAAAGACTATTAGATGTAAAAAGAAATATATATGTATGTATGGAAAGGATTTAGACGATAGGAAGGCATCCAAGAAATGGGAGAGGGAGACACACACAAGAAAGAAAACTCTGTATATCCTCCTCTCAAGGGTAGGAAAGGGGTTATCTTACAAAATATAAATGTGATGCCCTCCCTCATCATTTGTCAGATCTTAATGCAATTTCTTTTGCGTTTTGCTCCTTTTTCCCCCTCGTTTGCTCTCCTCCTTAGTTGTAGATAGCTTTTTCAGTCGCATTTCTTAGAAAGTCCGTGTTGCAGGGGGCAGATATGTGACGTCTCATTAAACTATTGGTGTGATGAAATGATGACGTCAATTGATATAAAGCTTTCTTCATTAACATTAACCTCCCCTTAGACTCTCTCTCTCTCTCGCCCTAGCCAATGTTTACCTTCAGTTTAATGGCGTCTAGAAGTGAATTTGAAAAGAATGCAACGAAAGCATTAAAGCATAAACGGTTACCATGGTGATAGACATTTGCATCTTTGCAGATTGCTTTTGATCCCAAAGTGATGAGTAGTAGTTGCATCAACACCATAAATTTATATAAAATGAATTCTTCATTTCCTACTATGTCTTCTTGCTTTTCTACTTTTCCCACCCCCTATTTGATATAACATTAGCAAAGCTTTTGGATAAAGTAAAAAAGTAAAAGTGGAAATCAAATAAAAATAAAAGAGACGTTTTCAGAGATTCTTTCACCCCCTCCCGTATATCTATCCCTTTCTCTTTTTTCTCTTCTTCTGCCTTGGAGTTATCGCCTTTTGGAGGGCATGCTTCTCTCTATCACGCTCTTTCACTCTCTCACCCTACTCCTATATACAGTAATCTTCATCCCCTGTCACATTACAAATGAATAAATATTTTGTCGGAAAGAAAATCAACCCAATTTTTATTCATCTTTTTGATATTCAGACTGTGAATATTATTATTAAATGATAGTTGAATTCATTTATTTGAAGTTGTTTGTGCAGAGTTGAAATAAGATTTTTTTTGGTTGTAATCATCCTAATTGACTGCCCTCTGAATTTAGATATGCCATATTGTAAACTTCTTTCTTGTAATTATTTATTTTTAAAGATAAATTTCAAATATTCTTGTTTTTGGCAACACGTCAGTTACAATTGTTATAGTTGAGTCCGTAGATGCAAGTTCGATCCTGGATGAGGTGTTTGACTTTCATCGGGTTAGAGGAAGGAAAGTCCAGAGTGAGCTTTCTCTCGGACGGGAAATAAAGTCACAATCCCATGGAGGGTGTACGATGCCACCACTGCATTTAAAAGTGCCACCTCTATTGGAGTGAAATATACTTTAAATCGGGAAAATTTACAGGTGTACGAGTTCACCCTCCTGGCGTCGCGTCGTTAAATTGCCTTTAGCAGTAGAGAGACGGTCGTTAAATAACCAGCCAAGCATCAGCTTCCGCGTGTAAGGCAAGGCGCAAAATGAGGCCGCAGGGTGACGCAGCGTAACGCAGCCCTGCGAAATTCTGCTAGCAGGCAATCACCACACATTGAATCGCAGTTTTTCAGCATACTGGTTTGCAATTTGCGTCAGCTAAAATGGCTTTCAGCGTAACAGTGATTGCTTGCTAGCAGAATTTCGCAGGGCTGCGTCACCCTGAGGCCTCATTTTGCGCCTTGCCTTACTGTTGGTGGTGAGACCAGTTACAGTATGTTATTTAGGTGACTGTTTTTTTTTGAACGTGAGAAAAGGGAAGAAAGAGGCGATAGGCCCGTCACAAGAGTGTAGACTCTAGATAACAGGCAGGGTTGAGGGGGAAGTAGTAAACGGATGGGGAAGCAAATTCGGACGTGCACAGTTTTATTTAAAACCTTGACCGTTAACTGAGTGCTACAACTCCTTTTAATTACTTCGTTTGATATTCAGGGTAGTCGGGTTTAAAATTTAGTTAGTATTTTAAAATGCCCGATTTTATATGATCCTCCCCGAGGCGGATGACTTCTTTCGGGTAGGAAAGACCCCCACATGCGCCTTCCGTTGGGTAGGAAGTAAAGCCATGGTCCTGTATGGTGTGTACGATGTCACTTGCAGTCAAAATACTTTCTGGATGAAGAATACAGTACGTAAATTGGCATTTGTAACAACTCGTCCCCCCTGACGTCAGTCCACGAATTTATCCCCATGAAAAATTAGGCTGACGTCAAGTAAGGGGTTGCGGCATAAAGCTGGCAGCCAGGTGCTTAAAATACCGCCCAATAGATGTCCATAGGTTGTTGGGTACCCGACCCGACCTGACGACGAACGTTGTTAAGAATATTTCCCCATGTCAAATGCTTTATTAGTGTACTGGTTTAACTCAATAAAATTCCTTGAGCAATTATGTGCTCCACAACCTTGTAGAAAATGCTTTTACTAATAAGGATGTTCACATTGTTAAATGAAAAGTTCCTCAATGAATCGACTTTCTTAAATTAAAGACCTAACTCTTTACTCTTGTTGTCTTCCCTTACCATACAAAAATTGATATTTTGCATGAGTGTAACATTGCTTTCATTGGTCTAATTACTACATATACTGCGGCATATTCATTTGCATATAATTATAATGTTGTGGTCATTTAATGGATGTCAGCAATCTGGCCACTCTGGTTTTCCTGTTTTGAATTAATTAGTATTTCGTTTATACTATAAAGAGATTTCATGTAAGCTTTAAAGATAACAGTAAGTCTGCAGTGCACATAACCTAAATTAGTACCGTACTTGATAATCGTCTTAATCGGCATTTGCATTATAATTCTTTTTTTGTGCAACTTTTCGTTGCAAGATACTCATTAACTTTACGGTTTATGGTCAAATCTATTTTTAATAGCACATAAGGTTGTATGTATTGATGTGTTGTACGACATTGAAAAGCATTATGCTAAAGAGGAGTGAAAGGTATGACATCACGTTTTGATAGCCCACCACATCAGCCTCGCCACCAATTTCAATGCTCCGTGTAGATTTCTCTCTTCTAGTTTGGAGGCCTACGCCAAATTTCAGCGTATGTTTTTAACCCATCACTGGACTGAATACATGTAAAGTAACAATGCGGACTGGAGAGAAAATTAAGCCTGAGGAAAAGCTATAAAAAAGTCCACAGCTACACCAATGGGTTCATTATTTAACAATAATATGAAGTTCAAAACATATTAGTGATTTTTAATGACGGGGTACTAGGAAAGCCCTATGTTGCTTATGGGCCAGTCCAACCCTGCCAGGTAATATATAACTTATCTAGCTATGGAATAACAAATGATAGCCATAAAAAAGCAGAAGGGTGCCGGAGAATAGAAACTATTGGGACCTTACCGCTGAAAAATTGGACAGTTGCCCCTAGCTGGTGGGGGAGCGGCGAATTGCGTTGGGCACACCAGTTCTCGTCTGATCACTGAAGCTAAGCAACGCAACCTCAGCTAGTACTGACCTGGGTGGTCGCTCGGGAAAGCTGGGTACTGCTAATACCCAATAATCGTCGCATTGGTGTAGTGTCTGTGCAGTCTATGCACTAGAACTATGCAGTGGACGGGTCTCTAATGACCTTGTAGTTGACAGGACCTTAAACACCAACAAAACAAACCTAGCTGGTGGGGGAGCGGCGAATTGCGTTGGACACCAGTTCTCGTCTGATCACTGAAGTTAAGCAGCGCAACCTCAGCTAGTACTGACATGGGTGGCCGCTTGGGAAAACTGGTTACTGCTAATACCCAAGAATCGTCGCATTAGTGTAGTGTCTGTGCGGTCTCTGCATAAGAACTATGCTGTGGACGGGGCTCTAATGACCTTGTAGTTGAAGGGCCCTAAAACACCAACATTCTATACCCTAGCTGGTGGCCTTGTATCTCAAATTTCTAGTCACCTCGTACGATACTTCAGCTTCATTCCCACTCAGAAATATAGGAAATGTGTGCATTCTGGGGTACATATGTGGAGTGTCAAGGACGAAAATAATTACTAACAGTTTAAGTACTGTTTCCAAACGAAATTTGCAGTGTTTTCTGGTAACGACTAAGTTGGCACGGATATACCGGATTATGTTGTCTACAGAATATTAGTAATACTTACAAGATGTCATGCTTCATTATAGTCATTCGAGGCATTTTCTTAATAGTTAACATGCTAATAAGTGCTAAATAATATTGAGATCAAAAATCTTTCAGGGTATTTGATTCCATCAGCAACTAACAAGTGCATATATTGTCAAAAGCGATTTAACAATGTGCTAAAGTGAAAATAAAAACAACAGCCATTGTATGGTAATTTGCTATCACATATTTTGTCAAATTTAATTAAGTAGGTATTTGCATATTAATGATCATATTATTCTCTATGGGTTTGCGGCTGGAAAATGGAGAATCACGATATACCATTTGATCTGTTAACAGTTACCACCCATTTGCTTCAAACCTCTCCATGCCGAGCCTGGCAATTAGAGGTTCCGTAACATAGTGTCTGTTTAAAGACAGAGGAACTTACGGGCACTCGATTACGTTTCTATATCTTTATGGTACGTGGAAAAAATAAATGCAAAAATCAATAGAAAACCTTCCTACTTTCCCAGATGATGCATCAAAGATAGTAAAAGACCTTATCGCGACTGAGAAATCATGCGATTTCAAATCCCTAATAGCAATTCGCATCCTTTGACGGCACTTTTGAAACCGTGTTTCAGCATAACAGTTTGCGTTATAAATCCTTTGTCACATATGGCAGATTCAGGATATTGGTACTAATGAGTTCAGGACATGTAATTAGCAACAGAGCTTGCAAATTGAATCACTTCTATACCCAGAAATTCTAGCGAGTCGAGAAATTACCCCTATGTCTACCTGGAGTGCGCATGAACTGAGTTCAATTACCGTCCGTAAATATTATTGTGCTACCGCCAAAGTTTCCATTTGGCACCCTCAAAGACTGCTGGGTGAAGTGCAAAAAACGGCATTTTGGGGATGCTAGAGAATGTGAACGTTGACTTCCGGGGGGGGGGGGGGAGCGGCGAATTGTGTTGGACACAACCAGCACAACCCCAGCTAGTACTGACATGGGTGGTCGCTCAGGAAAACTGGGTAGTGCTAATACCCAAAAAATCGTCGCATTAGTGTAGTGTCTGTGCAGTCTCTGGATAAGAACTATGCTGTGGACGGGGCTCTAATGACCTTGTAGTTGAAGGCCCCTAAAACACCAACAAAAACAAACAACGATTGACTTCCGGGCGAAGTTGAACATTGGTGAACACTAGTTCAAATCTGGCTCAAGGTTTCTTTAATGGATCTGAGCCTTACCTCATAACCTCGTGAGATTTATCTAAGTTTCTAAGTGTTAAATTATTGAAGAATTTTACACATATGTTGAACTTTCGACTTTGCTAACTAGCTTGTGCTTTTAGTTCTCTGTTAAATTAGTGGAAAGCGCCACATTTCGGACCGAACACACCATTAATCAGTGTTTAAACAGCATTCCGTTGTGGCGCACCAATGTTCTCTTGTAGTGCTTCTTCACTCGATGCTTGCAGGCAATAATTTTCTGCCGGGAGATGGCGGGATTAATAACCGAGGGTTCACTGTGGGATCCCATACTGCATTATTTATAGGAAAACTATTTGAGAAATATGTAGGAAACAATATGTAGCAGCAGGTCAGCGTCCGCCTACAAATCTCAAGTTCTTCTTCCCGTATTTTGAATTATGTGAATTTTTGTTGAAATCTCAATGCGGCGCCCCGCGTGTACAACAAGCTCTGAAGGCCCGCTTTCACTGATCCTGTAGACAGATCCTTGTGGCCAGTCGAGTACTGCTACTGAAGCAACTCCTAACCCTTTTCCCGCCTATGGCAGGGTCGGGTGCCCATCTTGTCCCTCTGAATGGACATAAGGGCGATATATTGGACAGTGTTTATCTGCAGCCGGTTGCCAAACACTGCGCCGCCGAAGCGGGATCAAGCACTATTACTGACTCCTGCGTAATTTTTCTAGGATTCTAGTAGTCTAAATTTTATATCTGCACAGTGTCAAAACCTTGATTTTCATGTTTTATGGGGGCCAATCCCGTTATAGTTGGATGCAAAACCTAATAGATTCAAATAGATTCCACGTACTTAGGGTTCCACGTACTTATTGCGTTGGACACACCAGTTCTCGTCTGATCACTGAAGTAAAGCAACGGAAGCCCAGCTAGTACTAACATGGGTGGCCGCTTAGGAAACCTGGTTACGGCTAATACCTAATAATCGTCGCATTAGTGTAGCGTCTGTGCAGTCTCTGCACTAGAACTATGCAATGGACGAGGCTCTAATGACCTTGTAGTTGAAAGGCCTTAAAACACCAACGAAACGAAAAAAAGGGAACGGCTTATTGCGTTGGACACACCAGTTCTCGTCTGATCACTGAAGTTCAGCAACGCAAGCCCAGTTAGTACTGACATGGGTGGCTGTTTGGGAAAACTGGGTAATACCTGTCGCATTAGTGTAGTGTCTGTGCAGTCTCTGCATTTGAACCATGCTGTGGACGGGGCTCTAACGACCTTGTAGTTTAAGGGCCCTAAAACCCCAACGAACCAATCGGTAGATCTAAATACAGTGGCTAGAACTTAAGAGACTAACAGGCTACTAGTTGAGCTGCCGGAATCGCCGGTCCAGAACATTATGCCATTTATTTTTTTTTTTGGCAAGATGTGCTGAATAGCAATGCCGTTGTTGATTTTCATAGTTGACTTATTGGGGCATAATGTAATTAAAAGTTTGCTTTTTTTAAATGTTTTGCTATGCGAAGTAAATTGCATAATCATTACACCGACAAAAGCAAAACAATGGTCTATCATTTTCTCTCTAAGCAAAGGCATAATTCACTAAAAAAGATTACTTAAATAATTAAGCGCTTGTTTTGCGAGGATTTATAAAGTGGAAAGTGACGTCATGTTGTTAGCAAACGTGGCAACAGCAGCAGCCACTTAAATCATCTGAAATGGTATCCATGCATGGCTTATGATGGATCCATAATGAGACCGAAATAAGGCGAGATAAAAATTCCAGCTGCAAGATGTGAAGTGCACAACCTGTGCTGCTACTGCTTTACCGTTATCCAAAGTACCCTTTTTTGTTTTAAGAGGAAGAATAGGGAAGAGAAAAGGGGAAGGAAGGAAAGGGTTTGATTTGGAAGGAGGAGGGGAAGCACAAAGTGAGGTTTCTTGGCAAGTGGGAGAATGGCTGGCATTACCTTATGGTGCATTAATTACGCGTTAAAATCTCATT
Source organism: Trigoniulus corallinus (assembly GCA_013389805.1). Taxonomy (NCBI): domain Eukaryota; kingdom Metazoa; phylum Arthropoda; class Diplopoda; order Spirobolida; family Trigoniulidae; genus Trigoniulus; species Trigoniulus corallinus. The sequence goes on along the minus strand of JAAFCE010005724.1, from coordinate 11,615,954 downwards.
TGAGGTCATTAGCGCGGACGAGTTGCTCATATATGAGAAAGCTATATCACATATAATCATTTGCCGCATTGCAAGGTCTGCCACCAATGGGCCACTTGCATTTATCCATTCATGTTACGTTGCTCTTGCGGTGCATATTTAAATAGATATGTTCGTGAGCGCGCAGAAAATACATCGTGAGCATCACTTTCGACTAGAGTGACTACATATCCCCATTGTAAACAGGATGTGCTCTATTCCTGCAAGACTCTACGTCTTTACTGACATACGGACTAGGACACCTCTCTGTAGAGGAGGTTCTTACGAAAGTTTTAATAAAGGCGTCTCTTGCCCAGCCCTACATTGGTGTACTCGATTTTTCGTTATTTCCGCCTAATTTCTGATTGGATACCTAGAGTGCAGTGCAGGATCAAGCATTTGGAGAGCCCCAAGCGCAACCTAGGAATGCTATGAAATGAATGCATCACTTAATAAAAATAATGACCAGTCAATCAAAGCAATTCCTAACCCTTTTCCCTCCTATGGCAGGGTCGGGTACCCATCTTGTCCCTCTGAATGGACACAAGGGCAATATATTGGTCATGGTTTTTTCACAGCCGTTTACCGACCAAAGCTGAAACCCGTATGCTTGCTGATTTATCGTCGGTCGACTGTTCGTTGGGGCACTCCACCGACGCGACGCCATGGGCGCGAGCTCCTACGCCTGAAATTTTGCCTTATCTACCCGTTGCATATTAGAGAGGGTTCTTTTACGTGCAAATGCCATCGTACACCACACGAGACCTCGGTTTTACTTCTTATCCAAAAGGAGGTGCACTCGGAGCCCCCCCTCTCTCTCGCCCCTAAAAAAGCCAACCCATCTCTGTCCAGTATCGAACCTAAAACTTTTGGTGCAGTTACCGAAGTGCTACCCACCGAGGCGGATGTCATCTCCTTAAAAATAAATTTTTATTTCTTCTGCTTTTTACAGTCACAGATATGAAGCTGCTAACTTTTGGGGGCCCTAAACGCACACTGCTTGACCCTGTGCAGTAATTTGCCACTGCTGAAGTGCGTGGCTACATGGCTGAGATTGATGAACAGGTTATTTCTGTACTGTCTCCTGATGCGTTTGTAGGGACACGATCCCTTACACTCCTCTCCCCCCAAAAACATACACCCCTGCAAAACCACGCCATTTAAAAATCATTGTTCTTTCAGGTTCTATTGTCATGGCATCCTGTGTTCAACAATAGGACCTGTTCATTAAATTGTAAGACCTTTTGTGGGGACATCCTGAGTTGTCCCTTGGCAGTGAGTCATGGGTACCCGTTGATCACGGGGACCCAAGCACAGTCAAGGACCTCAGGATGTGGTGGCACATGAAGGACACGTTTTTGGGGGTTTGAAGGATTCGTTCCACTTTCACTTCTCAGTCAGAGAGTCAAATTCATTCATGCTAGATTCATCAAGCCTACAGTCCATATTCAGACCTTCATGATTACACAGTCAATCTGTAATCATCAAGTGAATCCTTTTTCTGGAGTCTTCAACTAGCGTGATTATTGCATCTCTTTATGTAGGGTCTCTGACCCACTACTCACCCGACATACCATGGATATACAGTATTTATTTTGTTATTTTTGGATTAAAGCAAACAGCAGGTATCGACCTCAAAAATGTGTCTTTTGTATTCCTTGTGCCCGAAATCTCCGTCCTTACCCATGAATCGCGATACATTGTATTTGAAGATTACTATTGTTGTTGACCTTGAAGTTGTGGAAATTTCTTCGTGGTCTCCAAGATTTGTTTTCAACAAATGGATCAAAACACTTGTTATTTCCAATTTTGTCTCTTCTGCAAAACGTTTAGTGGTTCCCCGTTGTCTGTGGACTTCTGACTCTGCATATTCTATGTCAGAGGTGCTACTCAGTAGTGTACTAAAGTCTAGACCTCTTCTAAGGTGTGTTGTTGGACAACCAATAATTCATACCTCAGTCACACAGTTGTCAAGGGAGCGGCTTCTTGCGTTGGACACACTGATTGCTGAAGTTAAGCAAAGCAACCCCAGCTACTACTAACATGGGTGGCCGCTTGGGAAAACTGGGTACTACTAATACCCAAAAATCGTCGTATTAGTGTCTGTCGTATCTGTGCAGTTTCTGCATTAAAACTTCACAATGGATGGAGCTCTAATGACCTTGCAGTTGTCATCGTTCTTATTTCTTGAGATTATTTTGGGAGAAACATTGTGTTGTTTCCAGCAGAGTCCTTCGTCGTGTGCGTGTGTGAATTGCAACAAAAAACATTTTAAATACAATGATTATGGCGTCGGTAAGTGTCCTTCGGAGATGATCGACCGGCCTTAAATAACCAATTGAACCTATTTGCATGTTGATGCCCTGATTTTTTATGCTCCCGTCGATAATTTTCTGTCCGGTTCGAGCCTCACAGGGTGCACAGAACCTATTCCATAATTGTCTGCTTAGCAGCAGTTTAGAGTTTGAATAAATTGACCTTTAATTTACAAACTTTTATCTAGTAGGAATATTGTAATGTCTTATCAATACTTGTTCAAAATAAATAATCCTTTACAATGTTGATTAGCGGCACTTACATATTCGGTACAATCACATCTCCATTGTAATCTGGAGTACTTGGAAGATAATGTATTATTTCCATATCAACCCTACCGCCTACAAACTGGGTTGTTTTAATCAATTTTTCTTGCAGCGCTTCAGTGATTTCTGGAAAAGCATACCATCGACGGTCAGTGTTTTCCTCTATACTGTCAGTGGCGTTTCGACTTTCTACCTGAGTAGACACTTAATTAATTACATGATGACTAAATAGAATTTTCACTTATTTACTGTTAAAGTATGTGAACATTTAATTAAATAGTGTTATCCATAATTCTGATAAGTGGCCCACCACACTTGAAGGTTGCTGCGATTCAAATGATGATAGTTTGAAGAAGTGTGATTAAATCTTTAAAAACCCAGATGAAGATTAACCGGAAATAAACTCTGTTCACCATGTGCGCTATAAGAATAAACAATTTAATTTGGGTTAAAAACAGTATGAAATTGATATCATATCTGATTATAGCAACCATTTAAAAGTTACAGGGTGAAACTCAATAATGCGTAGGAAAACTTTGTCCGCAGGTTTTCTTACAGGGAGAATATGTCTGGCATGATTAGGGATTTAGGGTGGGACACACTAAACCAGCGGCGTACATCTCACAGGATTAGTCTTTTTATCAGACTGCTGCTGATGGGGTTCACTGGACCTCTGGTTGGAAGTGTGTCCCTAGCTGAGTATAAGGGGAGACAGGATCATTCATATAAAGTGAAGGAAATAAGGGCACAGACAGATTCTTACCACTGGTCTTTTTTTTTACCAAGGACCATTTGGCAATGGAATAGCTTGGAGAGGATAAAGTGGAGGGCTTCCTCAAAGGAAAGGCCACCATTACAAGTATTGTAAGAGGATACAAGAATTATAGCATCATGGTATCATGTGTAGGAATGAGAGTTAGTCTCTCCACTGCCATAATGGCCAAATAAGGCTGCTTGCAGTGTTGTGAATTAGGATTAGAAAAAAAGTATCTTGAAGCCCTGGACAGAGGAACTCGGAAGAGGTCCATAAGCCAGCTATGATTTCGTGTATGTAATGTCCTTTTCGCGTGAAGACTTTTTCCGCACCGAAAAGAAACGTATGTTGTGACAGAGGTTTGAAGGTATACCCGAAACCCGTGGTCTAACCAGTAAGAGAACAGTGGCTAGTGCAAGACTGTCAGGTCACTCCCATCTAATTACCTATTCACCCGCGAAATCCATTCAATGAAGGATAATAAAAAAATATAATCAATTATTCAAATTTGGCTCAGCAGACTGATGTCCTTAAAGGTACATGTGAGGAGGAAGAAAAGAATAGCGGTAGTAGCACTGTGGTAACTTCACAGAGGGGATTGCACTCGGTCCACGTACACTTTAGAAAGATTTCGAGTGAATTCCTCTGCTAGTTGGTGACGTAGTAATAAAATCCAAAAACTTTGAAAGACGAAATGCATTAATTAGAAAGTGGTTTATTAGATGCAATGAAATCCTTTTGATGTCATTACGTGCATTCATTATTACAAGGCTCTATTAATTTAAGGTTTTTATTATTAAAAATGCATTGTAATGGCGTGTTAATGAAACGGATGCCCGTCTCCATGCAACGGTAAATTTCATATCCCTATTTCAATACGCGTCACTTTATTAATATTATTACATTAAATAACATTAATTAAATGCTAATTTGTATGTTGGTAGAAATGTGATGCTGAACTCTTCTCATAGTTCCAGAGCGCGATGAATCGGGTTGTTGTTACTATAGTTACCGATCTGACGAGTGAAGATGGATCCGTAAACATAATGAGAAAATCAGATTGTTGAAGTTATGTCTTTTTATTAGAGACGAAAATAACATATGCCTTTTAACGACTTATATTGGAAAGCAATTAATGTCGAGTGTAAAATTACACACATGACGAAAGAGCATTTGAAATTGTATCTCATAGTCGAAGGATGGCGGAGGATACATAATGGACCTAAAGAACAAATTGACAGAGTGGAGTGCAATCCGAATCACTAAGTACTGTATTTGTTTGTTTATTCTAGTAGGAAAGTGAAAAAAGTATGGCAATCTAGCAGGGCAGTTCACAAAACACTCAGTTTCAAATTTCTTTTGGAGATATCTTGTGACATACTTGGTCAGAAATTTGAGAATTTAAAAAGAGATTTCGTTGAAACTTTAACATTCAACTTGGTTTCACTTAATTCCATGACACGTTCAATTCCTTCTACTTTCCACTTTATTACAGTTTAATGCTTCAGGAAAATAATTCTGCACCTTTTATAGTTGGATTTCGTTTCGGTTCGTTGGTGTTTTAGGGCCCTTCAACTACAAGGTCATGAGAGCTCCGTCCACTTCGTAGTTCTAATGCAGAGACTACACAGACACTACACTAATGCGACGATTTTTGGGTATTAGCGGTACCCAGTTTTCCCAAGCGGCCACCCATGTCACTAGCCCCCTACTAGCTGGGGTTGCGTTGCTTAATTTTAGTGATTAGACGAGAACTGGTGTGTCCAACGCAAATTTCTGCTTTACAGTTGGACTACTACGGAATCTCAATAGTGTGACTTACGTGAAGGAAGTGAAGTGGCTATTTAGTGTCGATTGGTCTGTGTATGAGACTATTTATGCCAGGAGTGACTTGTCCATCTATTATTGACCATGCCAGATTAATATTTTTATGAGCCCGAGGCTGAAAGGAGAGAATAGGTCTCTAAAGAAAGGACCCCAAACACCAAAACCGTAATTTTTATATAGTAAATTACCTTAAGATTGTATGATGAATTAGACTATAACCTAACTATGAATATTCAAAACTAGATTCCGTAAGAAACAATGGAGCGGCGAGTTGCGTTGGACACACCAGTTCTCGTCTGATCACTGAAGTTAAGCAACGCAAGCCCAGTTAGTACTGACATGGGTGGTCGCTCGGGAAAGCTGGGTACTGCTAATACCCAATAATCGTCGCATTAGTGTAGTGTCTGTGCAGTATATGCATTAGAACTATACAGTGGACGGGTCTCTAATGACCTTGTAGTTGACGGGACCTTAAACTCCAACAAACAAAAAAAAAAGTAAGAAACAATTCCTTAAGAAACAAGATATAAGTTACCACGAGAAATTGGGTCCCTTCGAGGTACTAGGCTCAATGATTTTTGGCTTGTAAGTAAGTCTGGCTTTAATTTTCCGTGTAGAAGGTGTTCATTTGCTTGCAGTAATGGCGTTGTATATATTTTCCTACCTGTACCTGACTAGGGCTTTATTTCCTTCCCATTGGGACGGAAAGTATATTAGTCTTAGTTAGGACAGAATTTGCAAACATAGTTAAACACTGACGAGGTCCTAATACGGTCTAGGGATAAGCTAAAAGTCATATTTTATCACTTTTACTGTTAATTGTAAGTGGTCCTTCATGTTGTCTGTTGGGGTATAAATGAATTTTCATGGAAATTGTTTGACAAAATGTGAAAGATACCAATGCGACCTTATCATCGCTCGACTCAGTGATGCTCATTTTCATTAGTCGGTTCTTAAATGTCGTGGTCTTTTCTTAAAAGACCTATGATAAATTACTTTTAACTGCTACTGCAAGAAAAGGGTGGGAGGAAGGATAAGGGAATTAGAAGGTGGAGGGCAATAATGCCTACTTTTTCACACGTGTTCCTTAACCGACACCTGAGTCTATTGTTCACAAGAAGGACCCATGCCAAACTTAAGGAGGGGGTCGATTGCTTTCTGAATAATAGTTTTAAAGTATGGTTGGATTTTTTTAACTTAGAGTAGTTTGGTTACCCTGAAGGGTAATGAGGGGACTACTAAGACCTTAATCATTTTAACAATGTTACCTATCTTCCATGACAATTCTACCTGGTGGAGAAATCAAAAATTTGACAGTTCATTGAATCATTTGAAGATGTGTTCTTTCATCTGTATTATGTTGAATAAGAGCGTTTGTGTCAAAGTGTGTGATATTTACAAGAACCTAACAAACTGGCATGCATTTAATTAATAAGCTCGTGGTGCAAGTTAGCCTGGTTCGGCTCCACCTGCAACCGTTGGTTTTTCTTCTTTGACCAGAGGAGAGTCTCGCAATTACTTTCCATTTGATAGTAAGCTAAGCTATGACCTTGTGTGGAGTTGCTCTATTCTGTTCAGACATCTGCAGCTTTGCACTGTTGAATCTTCGACTCCTGCAGGGCCGGACTGTACAGAAATTTAGACCCGGAGAGAAGCCACAAAAAATGATGTCCACCATTAGTGAAAAAATTTATAATATTAAAACGACCTTCTGTCGTCCTGCCGCTGGTCGACAGAGTCCTCACCTCTAGGTAATGAGAACGGCGAATTGCGTTGGACACACCAGTTCTCGTTTGATCACTGAAGTTAAGCAACGCAACCCCAGCTAGTACTGACATGGGTGACCGCTTGGAAAAACTGGGTACTGCTAATACCCAAAAATCGTCGCATTAGTGTAGGGTCTGTGCAGTCTCTGCATAAGAACTATGCTGTGGACGGGGCTCCAATGACCTTTGTAGTTGAAGGGCCCTAAAACACCAACAAAGAACAAAATCTAGGCAAGGAAGTGGGTAATGCGCCCAGCATTGCACCCGGTAGTACAGTGATATGAGAAAGATTTTAGCCTACACAACCGTCTTCCTTATAACCGCCAAGACAGAACACTGCTTGGGAGCCACTGGTCTAATGGTTTTTAATTATCAAATCCCTAAAGCAAGGGCTTCGCAGAACTCAAAGCTTCGTCCATAAATGCTTTCAGTTCATTTCTTATTGAAGAGCCTCTAAATGGTAAAGTTTTTGTATGTAAGGCATCGTTTGGACAATGCCAAACTTTTTCAGAAAATTTTTCTGTCCAAAATAAGAGAGTAACGCCTCAAGAGTCCTTATACAATGCTGACCAGCTAAATAGAAGGATTATGAGATGTCCAGCAGAGTTTGAAGTTGGCCGGATATATACTGTACCTTGTTTATTTGATAGATATTGGCATGAGATAGATGGTAATGAGAAGAGCAAAGAAGGGAGAAGAATATGGTAACGTGACAAACAAGGACGGGTGGATGGATTGGTCAGTGAAGTGGGTTAATGCGTGAAAGAGTGAAATTTTTGGAAGGAAATGCCGAACTTGGCAGACAGCGTGGAGCCAACAATAGATGCTTTTGGCACCATGCAGTCTACAATAGAAATGTATCCCTTAACTTCTTGACCCTCCCTCTCTGCTTTCCTCCTGCCTCTTTCGACCTACGCTAAGTCCATTTTATTCTTCCCCTGCTTTTTTCCTGAATACACCCTCACCTTGTTTTTCTTTCTACCTCTAGAAAAGTATGCAATCCTCTGGTCAAATATATCGACATTCAAGAAGAAATAAAAAGCGGCTTAGGTACTTTTTTTTCATTCCACCGTGTATTTGATAGGCAATTGACTTTTCGTTGCTTTGTTGACTGAAAAAAGGGCTCCTTTGAACAGAGGAGAGGGATGTGTGAGTCCATTTATTGAAAGACCTAAAGCAACTCGAAACTTTTATTACGGTTTAAACTGTTGCTTAAAATCTTTACTGAGAAATGTCCTGTATCATCTCCCCCTTCTCTTTCCGACCTCACTTTTTCAAAATTGCAACTGTGACTCGATTTTCTTGTTAAATGTTTAGAGACATTGTCATCGGATTTTGGACAACGTTAAAATTTTGAAAAACAACAAGTGGAAAACTTGCTGCTATTTCGACACTCAGCTGGTTTATTTAACGTTAGTCAGTTATCACTATACATAGACTCCGGGGGGTGGGCATTTTCTACGCCTTCACCTGGAAATTCTACTGCCTATCTATTGCATATCTCTGTGAGATATTCAGCCCTCTGTATCTTTGAATGGTGGTAAGAATCTACTAAAGAGGGGTTTGATGTAAGCCAGGTTTGTCAAACTGGAGGCTTGTGATGTGTATTTTTGTGGTCCGCGACTACTGTTGAAGGATTTGTACGTAAAATCCTGAGACAGGCTTTTACGGCATCGGTTTCCGAATGCTACCATTTTCTACCTTTTAAACATTTGCATTTTGCGGATTTTAAGTTCCAGTAATACGGAAAATCAACCAAGTTGCGTTGGACACACCAGTTCTCGTGAGATCACTGAAGTTAACCAGCGTAAGCCCACGTTAGTACCAACATGGGTGGTTGGCAAAGAACGTTGGGTGCTGCAAATTTCCCCTCTTCTTCTTCCTCTGCACCTACCTCGTCATATCCTACGAGCAGCCTCTCAAGGATTCATCCTGTCATGGCTGCTTGGCATAATCCCCACCCATGAAATCAATCCAGTAATCCAGTTCTGTAGAGTTTTTCTGCGCTTGCCTTGGTGGGTCAGGCTTGACTGGTGAGTCCTAATTAATTTCGAAGTGCGAATTAGCAAGACCACCACATATTGAACTGCAAAGTCCATCACAGTTGGACAAGGACCCACTGTGCTCTTCTTCCTGCCGCTGTGGTGTGCTGTTCTCAGTTCAAAAATTTTTGTTAGCTTTTATAGAATGGCAGGGTGCACGCAGTGGGCCTTATGATTCATTTCGCCATAATTATTTTTGGTCTTTATTGATGCATTCTCTTTGACCCACATCCATGACCCAGTGTTTCTTGGTTCGGTCCTGGAACAAGGCGAATTACTTTTTTCTTCTCACCAAAAAGAAATTAACCACCACCTCTATCAAGAGTGAACTTGCGTTACATGAGCACATTAAATATGTACGATGCTACCAAGACTGAATATTTGCACTCTAATGAAGCAGGTCTAACGAAAGGTGACTGACTAAACGGGTCGTAATATCGAATCATACTTCAGTCGTGTAATTTAGCAATTTAGAACCACTGACCATCTTTTCACACATGAGGTCTCAATGTCCCTTCCCAACTTAATTCTTCTGGCTTTTTCTGTCAGATTTCCTCTTTCTTCTCCATGTATATATCTAACGCTGGCGTGAAACGGACCTTTAAACCCCTGAAATAATGTGCTGCCAGTTTAGATGGTCACTGTTATAGATTCTAACTTCATATATACCATATGAGTTTCCAATAATGTTGTATACAGCATACATATCTGTTAGAGATGTTGACCATATTAGATTGCCATAGGAGTGAGGAAAAAAAGCGGTGTCAGAAGGCGTAAATGGCTTCATGGTCTAATAGACATTTGTGGGAAATATTACTGCTCTGAGATTTGCACTATCAAGCTTCATGTACGTGTAAAAGTCAGTTTTTTTCCCTTCCTCTTCTTTTGTTACCCTTAGCCCATGAATTGACTAGGTCATAATGGTTGGCTATTGAAATGGGTTGATGACGCCACCTGGATGGCCTTTTTTTGCGGATGACAAATTGCCTGGTGTAGATCACATGAAAATGAACTTAAATACGTTTTTCAATAGTATATTTAGAGACTGAATTTGGAACAAAAAAAGAAAAGCGCCAAAGAAGGATTAGAAAAGGCATTGCCGTGGTCGGAATTGTATTTGACGGATAAGCGAGATATGAGGATAATATGAGCAACAGCAGCAGCAGCAATAGCTATTCAGTAGGCATATGTATACAACATGACTAAAGTTTACGGATCAAAGTCATTGAGAAAAGATTACCTTCTACGTAAGCTTAAATATATTAATATAATAGTAGTAAAAAGACGAAGAAAAAAGATATTATATACACTGTTGCATAGATTCAACTATGTGCGGGATGTAAAGCTTATCTATTCTTATTCATAACAGCCATATACATTTACTTTCACTGTTGTTTTTCTATTCTCCTCTCTCTCTCTCTCTCTCTCCCAATTTTACGCCCCACCTCAACCTGCCCTTTTACCACCAACGCTCCTATGAGAATTGTGTATAAACCAGAAGTTAAGCTGCACATATGAATAGGATTAACAGGCTCTTAAAACCTGTTTTGCCATAGCGACCCAAAGGCATTAAATTATATAGTTAGTTAATTCATATTTGATATAGACCAATTGCGCAACTGGTGATGTTCGGGCCATTTTTTCTTCCTTCTTACATTTCAAATAGCTCAAAATAAAATCCTCATTATGATAGCGATACAATACATATACCCTCTCCCGAGTATCAAAAATTTGAATAAGTCCACCCTCATATGAACATTGTTTGGAGAAGGCCGCTTCCTTCGTTTCCTGAACGAGACGTACGGTGACACACATGACTGATGGAGCAAATGATAACGAATTACAAGTTGGTACGATTCCTAACAATGCCTAATATTTGTAGGTACTGGAATTAGTCTCCACCTAGGGTAAGTTGACGGTTAAGATTTTAATAGACCTTCCCCCCACGCTTACAACCAACTTTGCCGTTTAGTTTTCTCCTTCAAAGTAACTACAGTAAAACCTGCCTAAACCGGACCTTGTATAAACCGGGAACCTGGCCAAACGGAAAATAAATTTCGGAACGGAATGATTTCCCATTTAAAACACTACCCTAAACCGGAAAACTACCTAACGCGGAAACGGAATAAGTTTTGGGAACCGTTTGCATAAATAACCTGACTAAGACGGATTATTTTACGCATAACACTACAATGCAGGCATTAATTTTGAGTGCGACTGTACATGCACCGAAGTTCTAGGGACCATTACGGCCATATGCACACACAGAGCTACCCAATAGTGAAGCAACGACAATGTACTTTAAAAGACATGTGGTGACAGGGGTGGATCGGGGGGGGGGGGTCAATACAGCCATTGCTCCCCTCTCAGTGCCTCACTGCGCATCCGTCAACTGATGCATGGTTCAACTCTGCAACTGATGAGGCATTTTTACATTTGCTATTCCCGTTTCCATTCTGCCAGTCCAATCTGCAGTTGGCTAAACCACTGAACATAGGGCATTGTCTATAAGGGGCAGTGTAGGACCTATTGTAATTGCTAGCTAGATTTATACTAAGGGATTCTGAGTATTTAAAAATAGTTGGGGTGCAATTTTTTGAAATGCTCCCCCCTGATCCGCTCCTGTGTGGGGGCAGAGTAATTTTTTAGTTTATGGACTTTTATTTTAAATTTAATCATCCTAATATAGGGTGATCATATTTTTTGTACTTTGTTTCATTAAAACACAGTCCTTTGTAAAACGGAAAAAATATTTGGGAACGGTCAGGTTCCGTTTTAGACAGGTTTTACTGTATTATCCTACAAAATGGTGAGTGACGTACCTTGTTGGTAGGACAGTTGTCAGATTTAGATGAGTCTGATAGGTGTCAGATTGAGATGTCTCATAGTCTCAAGGTTCGATTCCAAGCAACCACTTCACATGTGGCCTATACTCACAGTATACAATGGGTCTTTCAAACCTAACCCCAATAGGTCTTCAACTAGGGAAGTAAATGGGGAGGGATTGCGAACTTTGGCAAGTAGACCCAAACTGTAGCAACACAGATACTTCTGGTCATTAAATTGCTACATTTCCGGGGTCAAAAGCATTAAAAAGGAGGAGAGGTGGGAGAGAATGCCCCATCTTAGACATAATGAAAAGAAAACATGATGGAAGAATCACAGCTTAAGGAAGAGATGTCCTTCAGAGAGAAAGTAAGTTGATGAATTTCCGTGATCAAAACGTTGCATGACACTACGACTGTAAAAGAATTGTGTCTACTGAGAAAATTCGTATTGATGAGATTTTTACTGTGTAGGTGCTAGTATTTTCTCTCCTGGGCATATAGCTTAGTACTGTAGTAGGAACAATCATTAATTAATTCTGAAAGAAGTATAAAATACCTCTTTCTGCACATTATATGGGTAAATGGAGGATAAGGCCATATTTGAGTCGCAATACCAAACGTGGGGTGCACACTGCGAAGTGGATGACTATCAGCCTGATTTTAATATCCAACCACTCAGAATACTGGAAGATGAAGTGATTTGCGGAAATTGACATACCCTTCATCCTTCTCTCTCTTTCTCTCAATCTCCCTCTCTTCCATTGGTTTTGAATCATTATGTACTACCAGTATGCTTCACTGTTGCCTGCTTTGTGTGTGGAGGGCAGGATTGGTCCTTGTTTATAAGGATCAGTAGTAATTTATGGAGATGTTACTATTCCCTGAGTCGTGTGGGGCGCCTGACGTCGAATGCAACCCGTAAAGCACTTTCCTTGTTACTATGTTACACTAACGGGTTGGGTAGTAAGCCAAGCAGCCACAACAGGCCCGAACCCTTGGGGGCTGCTCGCGGGACCCAACGTTCACTACGAACCACCCATGTTGGTACTAACGTGCGTTTGCGTTAGATAACTTCAGTTATCTCACGAGAACTGGTGTGTCCAATGCAACTTGGCCCCACTTAATTCTACAACGAGAATTAACTAGGATCGTTTACATATTGGTCAACTAATTGAGACCTGTTCTTCCTTTTTCGATATATATAGTAACAAATTCGGATGAAATCTTAAACCCTTTGCTCTACTGTACTTGACATTAAAGCACATTGTCAGAGCCGTGGCCATGTAAATGACAGTAATCAGAAATTCAGTCAACCTTTGCGTTGAAGTCGTACTGGTGAGGTCCTTTGAGGACATCAGAAAAGACATGTCATAATAAAGTATATTCAAAACCTCGGAATTTATCACAGGAATCACATCCATCATCCGCCTGTGGCAGGGTCGCGTCAGTAGGTTGTAGCCCGCCACTCCGGCCTGTCTTCCACCAGGTCCTCATCCACCCCGCAAACTACCATATCCTTACAGATAACTTGTTCCCACGTCTGCTTTTGTCTGTCCCTGCTCCGGGTGCTACCAACCACCTGCATTCCCAACAGGAGACGTCCCATTAAAAACAAATAATTAACATAAATAAACGCAAATTACTGCATCGAATCCACCAATTTTTATAAGACACACATACATTTATAAGATCACTGCCACTGGCTAATATTTCTAGAGACATTTATGTGCGACTATTGAGTTGAATTTCGGAGCAGTCACACGTTTTTAATAGCCTGTCGTTGGTGTCCAGATGTTTTTAAATACGTGTTGAGTATCCTGACAAGATAGCAGTTCGTCTTGTCCACCCCTTGATGACAACAGAAAGAAGCCGGGAAGACCATTGAAAATTTAGAAATAAGTGAGACTTTCTAGGGCGACTGCATTAGGCACACTGTAAAGTCGATAAATCTACAGTCATATCTAATAGTTAAGCAGTTTGCGACATGGCTAGTTCAAAATGAACAACTTCAGCAATGAACAATGCGCGCTATTTGTAACGCACAGGCACTTAGGGTGTAAAAATAATTTCAAAACAATGCCATAAATTTGAAATATCTTTTGAAAAAAGCAGCTTAATGGCAGTCATAAACATACATTTTATAGTTAAGATAAAATTAAATGAGAAATCATCCTTGAATTTCAACCGATTGCTACACATTTATGTTCAGACGGCGATAAGTGTCGTAATGGTCTGGTTTCTCCGACTAACGTATTTCAACGCGACTGCAATCATTATTATAATTTAAATTTGTTAATTATTCTTGATGAAAATCAAGTTGTATCAATGTTTATAAATTGTCATTTTCATCACATTGGTATTCATTTAGAACGATAATAAGAGGGTATAGTCATCAGATACGTTTTATTGGTAGTGATTAAATTAATAAGATTTCCTGTGGATTTTCAAACTTAGCGACCAGTTTATAGTTGTGTTTGTGTCTTTGTTATTGGGATTGTGAGAATCTTAATTTGAATTAATGTACGATTACAAAGTAATTTGGGTTTTTTTAAAAAGTCACTCAAATGTTATCGTTTCAATTCCGCACGTGTTTTTTCTGACAACTGATTTCCCTTTCCGCCGCGCCGGAGCGATATGGTGATTAGGAGACTTGTCTGGTACTACTATCGTTTAATTAATAGTTTTTAACTAAAGGGTTGTTAGGAATAGTAAAGCGATGTTTCTTAACTTTGTCAGACAAAAACTGGGGAGCGGCGAGTTGCGTTGGACACACCAGTTCTCGTCTGATCACTGAAGTTAAGCAATGCAAGCCCAGTTAGTACTGACATGGGTGGTTGCTCGGGAAAGCTGGGTACTGCTAATACCCAATAATCGTCGCATTAGTGTAGTGTCTGCGCAGTATATGCATTAGAACTATGCAGTGGACGGGTCTCTAATGACCTTGTAGTTGACGGGACCTTAAACTCCAACAAACAACAGCAACAGACAAAAACTCACTTATCATGGAGGACAACTGTATATAGAAGCCCTTTAAGATCCCTGCTCCTCCACTGCTCTTCGGGAGCGGCTTATTGCGTTGGACACACCACTTCTCGTCTGATCATTGAAGTTAAGCATCACAACCTCAGCTGGTACTAACATTGGTGGCCGCTTGAGAAAACTGGGTACCGCTAATACTCCAAAATCGCCGCATTAGTGTAGTGTCTGTGCAGTCTCTGCATTAGAACTACGCAGTGGACGGGGCTCTAATGGCCTTGTAATTGACGGGCCCTAAAACACCAACAGACAACAACAATCCACTGCTCTTCACTGAAATAGTTTCTAGACGGCTGTGCACATAAACCCTGACGTTATAGACACTACCCTTCAAGCCTACTGTCCTCTTTATCCCCAATAGTACTAGTGGGTCAGAGATAACTTGCTTGACTCATGAATTCATGGTTGCAAGTTCGATCCTGGCTGAGGCGGATGAATTCCTATGAGCAAGAAAGAAGAGAAACCTCAAGTGAGCATTCGACTAAAAGACATTTCGGGGAGAATGATAAAAATGTAACTAAAAATTGGGCCAAGCTCAATAAATTTCATTTGAAAGAAGGCACACTTAGGGCCTCTCTCTGTCTCTCGCCCGAAAGAAGCCAACTCACCTCGGTCCAATTTCGAACCTAGAATTACTGCCGCTGTTACCGAGCGTGCTACTCACTGCTCCACCAAGGGGGACCTTTCTACTAATATGCCCCTTCTCGAATTAATTTTAAATCGTGACTTCTGTCAGTTGTAACTTATGACCTCGTGTGGTGTGTTTGCGATTTCGAGTCGGCAAATTGTCGTTTATAAGTTCTTATCCCCAACCGTCCGTAAATTACTTCCGGAATTAGATAGGCCTCTGAAGCAACCTTTAGTCATATATGATCATAAAGATATGAATGCCGTTATAGTTTTGGAACGATTGTAAACTTCATCTTGGCATTTTAATAGAATATTGTTGTAACCAATTCTTCAAACTGCTACTTATTGAATAACTGTTGATTAACTTCCATTACATCATTCACTATAGGGCCTACAAGGAAAATACTCTATTGAGATACTGCATTATCATACAGTGATAAGGTGTAGTCATGTTAGTCACCACCTCAATAAAACCTACTAGAAGTTGGTCGGACGCACCCCTGAAACAATAACCTGTAGGCTATGTTAGTCTGCTATTCGATGATGGGTGTCCCAGGAGTGAGGAGCCTCAGGAAAGACGATTAAAAATTGCGCAAAAGCACAGCAACTCCTAATCCATTTCCCACCTATGGCAGCGTCGGGTACGCATCTTGTTCCTCTGAATGGACACAAGGGTGATATATTGGACGGTGTTCGTTGGGGCACTCCACCGACGCCAGGGGCGACCTCCTACACCTGGAAGATTTGCCTCGTCTACCCGTTGCATAGCAGAGAGGGTTCTTTGACGTGCAAATTTTCCATTTTACTTCTCATCGGAAGGAAGGCGCACTCGGGGCTTCTCTCTCTCTCGCTCGCCGAAAGAAGTCAACCTACCTCGATCCAGCTTCGAACCTGAAACCTTTGGCACCGTGACTACGAGGCGCCACCGAGGCAGGTCAAAATTATAAATAGCTCCTAAACTTAAATATCACCAGATGCCTTTAGGGAACCCGTACTGATCATCTAATGTTCAGTATGGTTCTGCCGCCTTTGACGACATGCCACGGGAGCCGGTAGATCGCCCAAAGAACGCTCGCAGGGCAAACCCCCCTCTCTTCCGACGCCCGTGAAAGCGTCTACTCAAACCCGCCATGATGTGCGGCCGAGTTACATTAGACACACCAGTTCTCGTGAGATCACTGAAGTTAAGCAATGCAAACCCACGTTAGTACCAACATGGGTGGTTGATAGTGAACGTTGGGTGCTGCAAATTTCCCCTCTCCTACATCCCCTATACCTACCTCATCCACAAGCAGCCTCCTAAGGGTTCGGCCTGTTATGGCTGCTTGACTCACTCTCCAGCATAGTACCATAGTAGTATGATGAACTGCACTAGGTTAATACGAAAGTCTTTAGTACTAGCACTTTGTGACTGTCCCTTCTGATAGAGGCGTGTTGTCAAATGCTCTATTTCTGATAACGAAAATGGGTATATCATCTATAAGGCAGATTAGTTTCATGACTACTAATTAATTGTCATATACTTGATGTAGCCATAGTTCATTGCCTGTCAGTTATGTGTCTTGGCAGGATATGAAATTGGGAAAAGATTTTTGGCTTTTAAGGGAAAGGGGGTGAGTGAAGGCCAGTTGTGTTTGCTGTTGGTTTTTGGAAACAACATCAACATGTTTGGTCAGATTGCGTTGGTTCTGTCTGTCTGTAATGTTGTTTCGAAATGCATCGTAATGTTTTCCACTGGGATTACCAGTGGCTTTACAGAAAGTGACTTTCATCGGGACAAAGATGCAGTGATTGCTCAGGTAATAAAAATGTACACGAATGTCATGTAAACAGAATAAAGCTAGTTTGAGTTCATAATCTTGAACCTAAGATAACAACACATGCGCACTGTTTCGCTTAGCTTATAAGGCTGCTTGCGTTTTTTTGTTGTTGTCCTCGTACGACAGAAATATATCTATCTATATGGCCTTAATGCTAAAATCAATAGTGTTTGTCGAAATTATAACAACGTGGTCCACACATGCATACAGACAATTAAGATCTCAAGAAGCGTTAAACCAGTATTTGGGGAGAGGGAGGATAACGAATCAGATAGTATATTTTGAAATCCAAAAATCTCAACTGAGATAAAATATTTCAGGTGTCAACTCAGGATAAACTCTTCAGAGCTTGACCTCTTCGTATTTCATTAACTTGGAATAGTTAATTTCAGTGTATATAAATAATGGGAGTTTATTATATTCATGTGATCAGTTTTAACTATTGTCTCTGTAATTGTAGTCGAATAGGATTAATTAAAGAAATGAGACACAAAAGCAATTGTGAAAGACTTTCGATAAGGCATCACTCAATTATAATATGTGAGGTGTACATCATTGCCAAAAATAATATATTGTTACAAATGTAAGAGTTGAACTTTGACACATGACAAATTCATACACCTTCCTTCTTTCTTGCCACCTTCCTCTCCCTGATTCGAGGTTGCTCTTCATTAAGCAGTCTGATTAACCGTCTTAAGAAGATTTGCTATTATATCCTCAATCTTGAACAATTGCTTTCTGCTCACGAACATCTGCACGTAGTGATCCATAGTAACAGACCTTTAACCTTTGTTAGGGTGCAACTCTCTAAAGATACAAGTGATATACAGTACATATATCTCAATATACGTACTGTAGTGTGGCTTGTAAAAGTGACTAAAAAACAAAATCCTCGTTGACTAAATAGTTGATGAGCACCTGAGAAGTAACTAAACTTGAAACGGACTTCTGTCAGGGAGGTGCCACACAGACAGAGATACTCAGGAATGTCACTTTGGAGGTCTCAAGAAATTGATAAATGGTAATTTTCAGATGTTGGCTTCTACAAGCATTAAACCTATAGGCAGCGTGCTGAGCTACTGTGTCAGTGGCTCCAAATTCGATTCTGATCGAGGTGGTTTCGCTGCTTTCGAATGGGAGAAAGAGCGAAGACTTACATGGACTGCATGTATTGTTGTTTGTTTGTTGGTGTTTTAGGGCCCCGTCATTAGAGCCCCATCCACAGTGTAGTTCTGATGCAGAGACTGCACAGACACTACACTAATGCGACGATTTTTGGATACTAGCGGTACCCAGTTTTCCCAAGCGGCCACCTGTGTCAGTACTAGCTGGAGTTGCGCTGCTTAACTTCAGTGATCAGACGAGAACCGGTGTGTCCAACGCAATTCGCCGCTCCCTGGACTAAGAGTAAGAGTTTCCCGGTGTAGGAGCTCGTCCCCTAACGCCAGTGAGGGGAAAGATTAGTGTCCCAACGAAGAAAGGTAGACCGTCGATAAATAATCATAGAAGTTTCAGCATTAAATTGACAGCCGGTTTCATAAAAGTACCTTCCAACTGATCACCCATGTGTCACAGTGGGACAGAAGTGGGCACCAGGACCTGGAATTATCGGGAGAACGGTTAGAAATGATGATCGTTGATACTGGCAGAGCCGTGCCAGCACCGTGTGCAATGTGTGCAATGCACACAGGCGCCAGAATATTAAGGGCGCCCTGGCCCTCTACTTGCTTCTTAAATCCAACGCCCTGTTCTGTCATAGCCAGTGATAGGACCTATACCACTGCTCATTAGGCTATTAAGTCACTATTCATGATTTTTGTTTTCCTAAGTAACCATTCCTAGGTAATGCTGTGGCAAGTGTGTGGCATATAACAGCTATTGTTGAGACCTTTTTTCATTCGGGAGGGGGAGATAGGGGCGCCAACTAAGTCCTTGCACAGTCGTAATACCTCACCTGTAAAGAAAGATATGAAGTGGGGCCGTTGCCAGTTACAAGTACATTAGGAAATGGTTTTTAATCTTTGACCAAAGGTTTCTCTGGTATGCATGGCTGAGAAAAGGGCAGGATAGCAGATTCCAGGATGGCAGACTGTACAATTGTAGAAATACAGTATTTGTCTTTATAATTTGACATTCAGGAATTTTAATGTGTTGTTTGACATCAAAATGGGCGTTCACCTGTAATCATTCAGTTCAGAAGTGATAAATTATGTGCTAAAGGCAACGTTTTAAAATATTTTAGGTGGATGTGCAACTGTGTTACGATATAATAAAACGTCAGGTGTGAACTTTTATGTGTTGAAACATTCTTTCTAAATATGTGTTGCTCAACAGCTATCCCACGAATGTGTATTGCTACTCTTTAGAATTCTCACTTAACAACATAAAATTGCATTCTTAGACAGCATTTATCATTCAACCTTTTTACACCCAACATTGAGATGTCGGTGAATATTAATGATGCTCGCTCAATTTATCAACGACCAATCAACAATTTGTGGGAACAGAAACACACACACGCTCACCAGCAGCAACCAAATGTTTTCCTTTGCATTGGCAAACATGATTATTTAGTGTCAATCATAAACTTTCTCTTTTGTAAGAAAATTATCCCAGCGTTGCTTATTCAAATGATCACCCTCTTGCCTGACGAGCTCATGGCACACGACCAATTGTAGCCAAGGCCGGTGTGTTCTGTCCAGTAAGAGGATGTGACTTACAGTTTTGAAAGCTTTTCACTGTTACTGACTGTAATAGTTCATTTGTATGGTTTGGTTAGGCTGTTTTCGTCTGGTGTTTCTTGCATTTTCAAACTTTGTCAGCAGTTTCTATACTCGAGTTTTTGATCATTTTCAACCCCCTCTCTAACAAGAAATTTTGCGAGACTGTGGGCCAGGTTTCAGACGCAACTCTATTCAGGAATTGTTGAAAATCTCTTTGGCAGGCATCTTGCCTTATGTATAATGTAAGATAGTTGTTTGCTTTTTAATGATGTGCTTTCTGTTGTGAAATCTGTTTTCGCATATTTTTTGACTTGATCTTCTCTGTGATCCCAAAGGTTGATTGAATTGCCCTTTATTTAAATATGCCCCTTCCCTCCGAAAGGACCCTAAGCCATGCGAATCAAGTAGCGAATCCTTTAGTTACCTACCAGTAGTGCTCCAGGCAGAGTTAGTGTTTAACTTTGACTGATGGAGTGCAAGTTCCGATTAGTGGTTCTTCTGGTTCTTGAACTTATGGGTACCTACCCTGCCGTAGGCAGAAAATAGCTTTTAAACACGAAAGAGAGAGGAACGTAGGTTCTTATGCGCTTAAAGTATAAGGATAAACGATGCCCTTGGGTGCATATTATTATTATTCACCATCAAAGTGGACTTCGACATGTCTACTATACCTTTGAATGGTTTTTGTCTGCCTTTAGTATAGATAAATTGGTCAAAGTGGACCTTTGCTTGAACTACCACTTCATCCATCCACACCGGACTATTTGTAAGGATTTGGATGAGGGGAAACTGGAGAAACCCGTCTTTCCAGACGGACTGTTGCTACCACGAGTTTGTAAAAGGTCTTCTCCCTGATGAATATTCGATTTGAATTTTAAGAACTTTGAATCCAGAAACAGTACGTGTTGGATATACAGTAGACTCTATCAATCCTGGTCGAAGTCACTGACTTCTTTCCGGGAAATCTTGAGTAGTTTCTTTTGTGGGATGGAGGAATTCATTTCCCTGATAACAGTTGACTGCTTTTTTTTTTATCTTGTGCTTTAATGTGATTTAAAAGCACCTGTTGTCGTTTTGGAGGTCAGATTAAGTGGTTTAGCGTCCCAGTTTAGTTTGCCGTGACAATGCGACTTGATTATACCATATTTTTATTACTTCATTTTTATATTTCCATCAAAATAAAACTGGTGACGAAGGACTGTTGATAGAGTTCGTTATGTGGCCCGCTGGCAGTGTATAACTTAGACTGAGTGCAGTTCCAGCCTTGTGCTCCCTCCCCAAAAGTGATTCTTTTCATATCTTTAGAATCTTCATCCCTGTCTATTGGTAGCAAGCAACTATTGTGCTAACCCTTTTCCCGCCTATTGCTGGGTCGAGTACCCATCTTTGTCTCTCTGAATGGACACATTGGCTGGTATTTTTTAGGTAGCCGGCTGCCGACCAAAGCTGCAATCCCTATGCTTATTTAACATCGGTCTACCGTTCATGGAGGTACTCGTCCGAAACCAGGTGACGAGCTCTTACACCTAGAAATTTTCCCTTATCTACCCGTTGCATAACACAGATGTACCACGGCTTTACTCCCCATCTGATTGAAGGCACACTGTGAGCTTCTGTATCGTCTGACGAAGCCCAGGAACGTTCCTGCAACCAAGAACTCACGATGTCATGTAGGCTAGCCACCGATACATACTAATGTCACATGAAAAATAAATCACAGCTTACTGCTGGCAAGAGTGGTTTTAGAGTGGTGTCAAGAGCTCTCAAAATCCCGCTTAATATCAGCCCCATATCATGACTCCTTTATTAAATGTCTACTCTTAGATTAGGGATGTGGAATGTGGGGACCCTTACAGTAAAAACAGGAGAATTAGTTAGGATCCTAAAGCGTAGGAGGATTAGTGTAGCTTTCTTACAAGAAACTAGGCAGAAGGGGGATAGATCAAGGGCTCTTGTGGAAGGATACAAGCTTACATATGCTATTAGTGAAGGGGGCGAAACGGGGTAGGAATAGTATTGAACAATGAGCTGCAACAAGAGGTCACCTTAGTTAAAAGAATAAATAGTAGGCTAATGTTAGTTACAGTAGTTTGGCAGGTGTAGTGCTTCACTTCATCAGTGTGTATGCCTCTTAAGCTGGTCTTGATGATCCCACTAAGTTGGGTTTCTAAAGGAACTTTAAGTTGGTGCACTCCCTTATTGGTGGGGACTTTAATGGTCATTTAGGCAAGGATAGCCAGGGATATGAGGAGTTTCATTAGGAATGAGGTAGCGAATAAGAGGTTCGTGATTGCTGGGCACTACCCAGTGAAAATTTTCAAAAAGAATTTGGCCATAGGTTACTTATGATAGAAATCCTAGTGAATGTGGCAGGCAAGACACATTCATGGAAAGGTGAGCAGGTTATCAGGTGGTGGAAATTGCCCACCAAAACAGAGGAATTCAAACAGGAAGTACACAGGCAGGTAGATTGGGATTGAGAAGGGCCAGCTAATGCCATGTGGAACAGGGTCACCAAAAAATTAGAAAATGTGGGAAAGCCATTTTAGGCCAGGTTAGAGTAGGAGGTACATTCCAGGGCAGGCATAAATGGTGGTGGAAGGATGAAGTAGAGGCAGCCACCATGCAAAAGAAGGCAGCATTCCACAGATTGATGGAGATAGGGGACCAAGAGTCTAAAATACAATTTAGGCAGGCCAAGACCTCAGCTAGGAGGATCATTGCCTTGACCAAACACAAGAAGTATGAAGTCCTCTATAATCAGTTAGAGACAAAGGAAGGGGAGAGGAGTTTTTAAACTGGATAAGGCTAGAGATAGGGGGGCTAAAGATATACCCCAAGCCATAACAGTGAAGGATAGCAAAGGTAGGGTCGTGTTTCCCCCGTCTGAGATAAATAGGAGGTTGGAAGAATATTTCCACAGCCTCTTGAATGCTGCAAGGGGAGAGGACGACATTGACACCCTTGCTACTATTTCTGGGATTGTGGACAGGGTAACGGAAGAGGAAGTAGGCAGTCCTTAGGAAGATGAAAGGTCGAAAAGCTGTAGGCCCAGAGTCCCCATTGAAGTGTGGCATAGCCAAGGGATGACAGGAATTAGGTGGCTAAGGAAACATTTCCATAGGATAATTAGTGGAGATAGAATGCCTTCTGCATGGCGTGAGAGTTGGATAGCACTACCGCATCCGAGAAATAATGCGGGAGATTAGGTCAAGGTGGTATGGATACGTAATGAGAAGAGGGGAAGAGGAGCTCGTTAGGTCCATTTCAGGAATGCAGGTGGTTGGAAGCACCCGGGACAGGGGATACCAAAGCAGACGTGGGAGCAAGTTGTCTGTAAGGACATGGTATTGTGTGGAGTTTAACTGGGACCTGGTGGGAGATAGGCCCGACCCTGCCACAGGCGGGAGAAGGGAATGATCATGACTCTTTTATTGAATGTCACCTAAGATTTCCTAGGAAAGGCAGCACGTCATATAAAGTAATATTGTCCAATTCAATTTCATCTTATTTTTTTTCGCTTCCTTCCCTCCCTCTTCCTCTCATTTCTCGGGAGCCGAATCAAACGTATAGGTTTAGAAATGTTTAAAAATGTGGATTGTCGGGGCCAATCTGTATGTAAAAGCATGCTTGCAGAGCAGTAGCAGGTGTTGAAAATAGGTTAAATGGAATGGGTAACCCTATCTCTGAATCTGTAAGCTCCCCCAATTTATGTTACTCTCCCCACACTTAGGTTATGAAAAACCATTATTTAACGGCAAAGTTCTATAAACATTTAATAACCTAAGGCTCTATTTGACGGATGTATAGACATAGAAATCCATAGAAGGCCATTAGATTCACGTGCACACCACATTAGAGCTAGAGCGCCATTCGCATTCAAATCACATTGAAATAAGGCAGAGTTTTATTTGCTATATGTACATTTATAAATTTATATTCAGGAACAGTTAGATTAATATCGACCATTGCTTTAGATATACATAAAAGCTCATATCGAAAGTCAAGAAGGAGTTTTCTTTCTTGAAATCTGGTGTGGTGTCTTATATAGGTAAAAATAAATGATTTTCTTACATCCATCTAATGGATCTATAATTTATATGTTGAAATTCAATTTCTCTTAATACTCTTCAATTTCAGACTTAAAAAATAATTTATGATTGGCTTGAAGTTTTCACGGTGATTGTTTTGATGTTTCGTATGATGGCGCAGTCGTAGAGCGCGGGACTACTGAGTCAGTGGTTCCAGGTTCGATCTTTGTTGAGACAGAGGATCATTTTCTGGATAAGACAGTATGCCTCCCAATAGGGTGCAAGGCTGTAGCTCAGCGTGGTGTATATTGTTGTTGTTTGTTGGTGTTTTAGGGCCCTTCAACTACAAGGTCATTAGAGCCCCGTCCACAGCATAGTTCTTATGCAGACTGCACAGACACTACACCGATTTTTGGGTATTAGCAGTATCCATTTTTCCAAAGCGGCCACCCATGTCAGTACTAGCTGGGGTTGCGCTGCTTAACTTCAGCCATCCATTATTATCACCCTTGCGTCTATTCAGAGAGACAAGATGAATACCCGATCCTGCCATAGGCAGAAAAAGGGATAGGAGTGGCTTACTTCAGTTATATACTTGTGTGCGCTGCTTTCTTATTTATCAGTCTTTAACCAATGGGTCCTTCTTTGAATCCCCAATTCAGACTGGTCTTGAGTAGGGGCCTAATATGACGGAAGTGGACTCCTACTCTCCAACATCATACTCATAATAGAGGTTGCAGAGATCAGTTAATTTGTGTGGTTGACCCTGGGAACCTGGGAACTTTGCTGTTGAACATTTGTAACAGGATCAATAGAGATCAAGGCGGATAGCTCTCTGGGTGAGATGGAAACCCCAAAATGCGTTTTCAGCCATACCGGACCTAAAGTCGTAGTTCTGTGCAGTGCGCTACCTGCACGCAGAGGAACCCTTTCTAGTGTAAATCGGTAGTGTGTATCGCAGGTGAATTAGTGTTTTACAGCGATACTAGGCGATAGTGGGACCAATAGTGGAGTCATTCTCGAGCTTGCTTCTGCGTTACAGAACCAAACCCACCCATGTCACACTATTTCTGCTGACTTCTTGTCTGCAGTCAGTGTCAGGGCGCCATCCAGGTTCCGTTTTGTGTCTCGACTTCCTGGTGGAGATGTGAGGAGGCGGTACTTCCCAGTTAAATGCTATCCTGCATGGAATGAACTTCCGTTCATAATCAGGTCCCGTGTCTTCCAGTGTGCCCTTTTCAAATGTCGCAATAGGTGTATCCATTTTCAGCGCTGCCTGTTCAAATTTCTGCTTTCCCAAATTGTTAAGTTGTGTTTGTGTGATTACCGTACTATGTACGTTTAAATAAATAATAATAATAATAATAATTTCAACAGAGAACACCCTGGCAATGGAAAATAGTTGATTATGAAATGTTGATATTGTTGAGGGGTGGGGAACTTTTCGAGGGGCTCTCTTTTTATGTCTTTCGCCCTTCTTTATTAAAGAGGGCAGTTAAAATACTACTAAACGAATATATATAATATATTTCCCTGCTAGAAGGAGCTATAATTCAAGCCAATATTTTAAAATTAAATGCTATAAAGAATGACCACAGTCTTATTTAACAAGCCACTATTATGATCATGTGCTGTAATATTACATCACGTCACACCAATATCAGATTCTAGATATTGGTTGAGAAACAGGTGGCGTATAAGTTTTGTTTTGTCGTATAATTTATTTTTACTATTTCCTCTTTTTTGGTTCCAAATATAAATCTTAACTTGGAAGGAAGGAAGGAAGGACACTGCTTTCACATTCCCGAGGAATGCTGATCGAAAATGAAGAACTTTACACTCTCTCTTCTCTGTCGATTTCAACCATGTTTTCTTGCATATTTTCTACTTCATCATGATACTGCTAATAATATGATGCAGTGCGCTTGAGGAATTGACTCACTATTTTGACGTCACAAGTGGAGGAACCTAGTTGATTCATTTTCTAATTCGATTGTTCCCTTTGTCTTTGAATTGCCAAGGTTTACACACTTGCACACACACATACGCATATGGAAAGAGCAACCTATTGAGCCAAACATAAAATTTATAGGGTCCCTTCTGTCCCCTTTAGCTCCTCCTTTTCCACCTCCTCATTCTCCTGTCCTGTTCTGCCTGTGATTTTTTTTCATCCTCCTTTTTCTCCATGCCTTTAGTTCTTTCCTTAAAATAAGCACATGGCATGCAAATGACTAGCTGAGAACAGCTGCGACCAATGACAAGTTGGGCATAATCTAAAAAGCTCCCTCTCATGATACACGTATCTTATATATTTTTTTCTTGCCTCCTAGGAGAAGGGTAATGGGGAGTTTAGTAAAAAGACAGAGAGGACCTTACTTTAGTTACCCTGCCCTATATCTGCATATATTGAAAAACGAATATTTATGATCTGAAATTGTTTTTCCAATAGAGAGATCTTACTCCTTATTTGACGTCTACAGTGTCCACTATTTTGGAGTTTTGAAATGTGTAGAAGGCAATATGTATTTTAGATGGTCTCTTTCTTTTACTCCTCTATCGCTGTACTGTTAAGGGACTTATATTTTTAAGAATCTAATATTTCTATATGGGACCCATCATAAAAGATAAAAATAAGAAATTTTGTATGTCAAGTTTTATGCATGGACAGTCATCTTAATATTGGATCATTGGATAATATTTTTTTACTCCTGTCACTCTTTTTTTTTGCTTGTTTCTTGAAATAGTTTTAAGGGAAAGTTTTTTCTCTTTGTAAACTGTAGGTTGTTATGCATATGAGATTTTAAAACGAGTTGGTTGTCAAAAGGTCCATTTACATGGATGCTTAGAACGTGGATTTATTGAAATCAATGGATGTTGTGTCGGAAAGTGATTGCTCATATACTGTGATATTACAGCGATATTATAATGGACAGCTCCCCCCTCCTAGCGCATATTAGTTTGATTTCTGCATATTCAGCACAATTTGTTTTTTATGTTTTTTCAATTCAATATATTATAATCTCCGTTGTGCATACAGATATATGACTGATTGTGATATAAATCCTATTGGAAAGATTGCATATAACTTGATATTTTTATATATCACCCAACACCACACTTACTACTTCCACTACCACCATCATTGCTCTCTCTCTCTTTCTCCTCTTTTCGTAAAAAAATTGAAATGCTGTCATAAGAAACTTACGGATCATTACAGAAATATTTTTGATATGTTAGTTCTTATTTCAGAAATCTAAACTATTTTTTTTTTCGTTTTCAATAACTTACGTACATATATCTCCATTATATACATTACCGAAACAAGAATCTTATGTAGAAAAATGACGATGATCATGATTACATCCCCTAACATCAGTAGCAAAAGACCTGATATTAATTCAGTTGTTGTTCCAATGGTCTTTAACGACAGAGTATTTAGCTTTTAATTGGGATGGTCAGGAAAACAACGGGGACGCTCGAGGGGCGAACTGGGTGAAAAAGGCGCAGGAGGTAAAGTACGTTCCACAGCAATGGGGAGATAGACTCGGATGTGACCCATAGAATCAATGTTGTTGTTGTTGTTTGTTGGAGTTTAAGGTCATGTCAACTACAAGGTCATTAGAGACCCGTCCACTGTATAGTTCTAATGCATATTCTGCACAGACACTACACTAATGGGACGATTATTGGGTATTAGCAGTACCCAGCTTTCCCGAGCGACCACCCATGTCAGTCCTAACTGGGCTTGCGTTGCTTAACTTCAGTGATCAGACGAGAACTGATGTGTCCAACGCAACTCGCCGCTCCCATAGAATCAATGGGGGTGGTTGAAATGGAAACAGGCAAGTGGAGTCCTGTTCGATAGGAGGATCCCAATCAAATTGAAAGGGAAGTTTTACAGGAAAGTGGTTAGGCCAGCTATGGATCAGAGTGTTGGGCAGTGAAGAAAAGCCATGCAAATAGAATGCAAGTAGCCGAGATGCTAATGCTGCGGTACATGAGGGGCGTGTCGAGAGCAGATAGAATTAGGAATGCGTGTATTAGAGGTAGCTGGGGGTGGTGGACATCGCCGAATAGATGAGGGAGTATAGGCTGAGGTGGTATGGACACGTTATGAGACGAGGGGGGAGGAACTCGTTAAGTGCATCCCAGGAATGCAGGTGGTCGGCAGCACCCGGGGTAAGGGGAGACCGAAGCAGACGTGGGAGCAGGTTTTTTGGAGGGAAAAAGCAGTGTGCGGGATGGACGGGGACCTGGTGGGGGACAGACGTGAGTGGAGGGCTGGAACCCGCAGACCCGACCCCGCCACAGGCGGGACAAGGGTATGATGATGATTTTCCAATGATCTTTAACATCATTTCAAATATAAAGCTCAATATAGCAACAATAATTTTCTCTTTGGAAATAAATGCTTTTCACAACCTGTATTAAGAATGGGAATCCTTTTTTGGAAAGGGCAATTTCTTTTTGTAACAACTCAATATTCATAAGTAGTTACTTTTTATTCGTAGTCAAGTTATACGATTAAATCATTGTTATAATTTCATCATTATTATGATATATTATTTAAATTACTCGGAAATATGATTTTCAGCATTTCTACGAAGTAATATAATTTCACTCTTTCTCTCTACTGTTAATAAGATTGTAAATTCTCAGAAATTCGCCTCTAATAAAGAAAACTCAGTATGAAAACAATAGCAATTGTATTAATTTGGCTAATTTAAGGCTACTGATTTAAAAGTGTTTAATTAGGTTTTCTAAGTAAATTCTAAGACATGCGAATGATAAGCATTTTTTTCCTAAGCAGTTTGCAAGGGAATTTGTGCTAAATAGTGTCGACTGACAGGCTTTCTAAACTGACAGTGATTTTACAAGGTTTTCTAGTTTATTGTTAAATTTATCCAAAAGCCAACTCCGACTGTGTAACTTGCTTATGGCAAGTAATAGGAAAGTGACACTGTTGTCAATCGGGTTGGTAGGAAATCGAGAGGCCGACGTTAAGACATCTGTTTCATGGTCACAATTTGCAGTTTTTGTTTATTGTTAACTTAGGGCTTTCTAAATTTCTGCGTTTCGGACCTAGCTATGTTCATGGGCAAGCTGTATTACTATAGACCAGTGGTTCTCAAAGCGTGTTCCGTGAAACCACTTCAAGTGTTCCGCAAAAAAAATTTAATGCACAAATAAAGCAATGGAGAGATACTCTGATGTGACCCGCAGAATCAATTTATGAGGGGGTCACTGAAGTGGAGACAGGCAAGCGGAGTCCTGTGTGATGGGAGGATCCCAATCTAATTGAAAGGGACTTTCTAAGGACAGTGGTTAGACAGCTATGCTATATGGATCAGAGTGCTGGGCAATGAGGACGAGCTACATAAATAGAATGCGAGTAGCCGAGATGCAAATGCTGTGGCACATGTGTGGCATGTCAAGAGCTGACAGAATTAGGAATTGGCATATTAGAGGTAACCTGGGGTGGTGGACATCGCCGAAAAAAATGAGGGAGAATAGGCTGAGGTGGTATGGACACGTCATACGAAGAGGGGAAGAGGAGCTTGTTAGGTTAATTCCAGGAATGCAGGTGGTCGGTAACACCAGGGGCAGGGGGAGACCAAAGCAGATGTGGGAACAGGTTGTCCGTGAGCATGTGACAGTGTGTGGGGTGGACGGGGAACTGGGGAGAGATAGACGAGATCGGAGGGCTAGAACCCGCAGACCCAACCCTGCCACAGGCGGGATAAGGGTATGATGATGATGTAGTAAATACCTAGTGTAGAAGGTGTACAACCTGCTTTAAAGTTTATGTTGAATTGGAAGTGTTCCGTGCTAGTAAAATGTCAGTTTAGTGTTCCCTGACTTCAAAAAGATTGAGAACCACTGCTATAGACCAAGGATGTCAAACCGCCTGCCTTGGGGTGCATGTACCTAAAAACACTGAGAAAGTTCAATTTTCTGTTTCTTTAACTTAATAATAGTCTCTTTATTATTAATAATTTGATAATTCCCTCGGTAAATATTAAAAATCTGAAATTATTTCACGATAAAGTTGGGAGCGGCGAGTTGCGTTGGACACACCAGTTCTCGTCTGATCACTGAAGTTAAGCAACGCAAGCCCAGTTAGTACTGACATGGGTGGGTACTGCTAATACCCAATAATCGTCGCATTAGTGTAGTGTCTGTGCAGTATATGCATTAGAACTATACAGTGGACGGGTCTCTAATGACCTTGTAGTTGACGGGACCTTAAACTCCAACAAAAAACAACAACAAACAACACGATAAAGTTACCCACGACTAGATACCCGTGCTCTTGACAGAAAGGGACATAAAATGGGCAACTCAGCAGTCCTTCACTTATAGAAAAATTAATATCTTCATTCCCATCTCTTCAACTCTTTCTCTGACCATTGATGCCACAATACATAGACGCCTTCCTGTTACCATGGTAACAAAGGCCCCCAACTGGCAAAGCTTTTGTGGACATGTTTTAAAAAGAGAGAATAATGATGGAATTAGCGTTTATAAGATGTCATTTTAAATTGCTTCAGGACAGACTCCAGTACTCCCTTTTCACTCCTTAGTAGTAATAGTACAAATTGTAATGTTTTTATATCATATATGTATTTCTTTTTTTAAAGCAAAAAATTTCAGGATATATTAAATGATCATTACGCGAATTTTATACTCTGTTTGTAGTAATAGGTAGTAATATTTTAAAAACGATCCCTGTAAGTTGAGAATGTTGCAAGGTCAAAGCATCATAAATTATGAACACGTATACATTTTTACAATTTAATGTATTTTAGCTGGGAATATTTAGGATTTTATTGCTGATTTGCTTCATTCATTCTCCCTTCAATGCATATTTATGATATTTTGGACTACAAATTAATGACTGATTACATTTCTTTAATACTTTCGCCCCGATGAGCCGAAAAGAGTAAGTTGGTATAAACATTATACAGCCGTTGTATAATACATTTTGTTTGGTGTGAATTTCCTAAAATTATTTCAACAACTCAGCATTTTTTTTATATTCAAAGACTAATTAATTAACAAGTGTTGGCATCAAAAATTTATTATGGAAAGGCTATCCTTTCAAGGAGCGGCGAATTGCGTTGGGCACACCAGTTCTCGTCTGATCACTGAAATTAAACAACGCAACCCCAGTTAGTACTGGGCACTGCTAATACCCAAAAATCGTCGCATTAGTGTAGTGTCTGTGCAGTCTATGCATTAGAACTATGCAATGGACGGGTCTCTAATGACCTTGCAGTTTGACGGGACCTAAAACACCAACAAACAAACAAAGCGATCCTTTCATATCGAATTCTTTACTGACCATTCATTGCTCATATTTCTTACAGGATGCCAGAGATTTGTCCATTTGGACTTTGAAACACGTATTAAATAGTCATAACTAGCCAGAATTTGGACATTTTTATCAGACCTTTCCTGATAAAGACATCAAAGAAGCAAAATATTATTCGTCTCAAATTTAATGCAGTAAAGACCCTCTAAATACAGTATATGTCACGTCCGGTAAGCCATTCGAAAAATATTGTATTTTAAAAAGGGTGGACTGTATGTGAACTATAACAAATTGAGGGTTAAATGCCCCAAGATCTAGATATTCAATAGGGCACGTAATACCTTAGATGCTACTAAATCTTACAGTCACTAACCTCAACAACCCATTTATCATTTTTATGATTTTACAATACAAATGGTCACTTAAAATATAATGTATCCATATTGTGGCCACTCTCTCTTCTGCGACCACCTAGAAATGTACGTGATGAAGCTTACGGGGGAAAAGCTAAATTTTCTCTCGGTTTTCGCATAATTCTCTAGGGATAAAATTTTTTATCAATTTCTTACAATGGAATAGATTCCGAAAGTTGCTATCATGCCAAAGTGACTAAATGGGCTTCATTTCTCTTGATAGTTTCATTGACTTTCGATCTCCATTTCTCTCTTTCTTTCCTACGTAGTTTTGGAAAGTTATTTGTAGTAGGGTCACTGCTCTGCAGCAAAGCAATTCATAACCCTTTTCCCGCCTATGGCAAGGCGGCTATGGAGCGGCGAATTGCGTTGGACACACCAGTTCTCGTCTGAACACTGAAGGTAAGCAGCGCAATCCCAACTAGTACTGACATGGGTGGCTGTTTATGAAAACTGGGAACTGCTAATGCCCTAAAATCGTCGTATTAGTGTAGTGTCAGTGTAGTCTCTGCATCAGAACTACACTGTGGACGGGGCTCTAATGACCTTGTAGTTGGAGGGCCATAGAACACCAACAAACAAACAAGCAGGGAAGATGAACTTCTGAATGGACACACAAGGACGATATAATGGACAGTGTTTTTCCACAGCCTGTTGCCGTCCAAAGCTGCAACCCCTATGCTTATTGATCGTCGGTCTGCAGTTTGTTGGGGCATTCTACCGACGCCAAGGGGCGAGCTCCCACACCTGGAAATTTTACCTCATCTACCCGTTGCATAGTAGAGAGGGTTCTCTTACGTGCACATGCCATCGTACACCACAGGGACCTCGGTTTTACTTCACATTCGAAAGAAGCCCTCGGTTGCACTTCCTCTAAACGTTTATTTTACTCCATGTAGAAAGTGCTGTTTTAACGTGCAGCAGTGACATCAAACAGGGCCACTGTTTTTCTTCCAATCAAACGTAAGTGGTACTTGAGGCCACTCTCTCTCTCGTCTGAAGAAGCACTCACCTCCGTCAGGATCGAACCTGCAACCACGAGCTTACTATCATTGGCAAACCATGGATCGTTAGCCTCGATAAGATATATAGTATTCCGTATAAAATAAATTCTGTGAACTTTCTATTGACAATGTGCACCCCACAAAAAGGCACCAGTTTGTCATTCAGCAGACGGTCTTGACCTCATGGTGTTCGAATTCGACACTGCCTTTAACAGGGATTCATATTTCTGATCGTGAGAAACGCAGAGGTAGCGCCAGTGGTCCCAGATCCAGTCCTGGACCGGCGGGATTTCCCTAGTTGTTTCACAATTCACTCAATAATGGGTTAGGGAGGAAGCCAAGCAGCCATAACAGGCTGAACCCTTAGGAGGCTGCTTGTGAGAACAAGGAGGAATGTGTGGAAGATGCAAGAAATGATAATCTTGCAGCACCCAACGATCTTCAATAACCGCCCATGTTGGTACTAACGTGGGCTTGCGTTGCTTAACTTCAGTGATCTCATGGGAACTGGTGTGTCCAACGCAACTTGGCTGCACAACGCATCTTTCGGACGAAATGCCTTCAGTGCACCTTCAGTTCGGCAACATTTCCAGGTTGACGAGCTCGCCCTCCGCCGTCGTTGGAGGTAAAGTGTCCCAACTAAAGAATAGACCGATAATAAATAAGCTTAAGGGTTGGGGCATTATGTTGGCAGCCGGCTGCGTAAAATCCCGTCCTACAAATCGCTGAAGGGACAGAAATGGAACAGCACCTAATTGTCACCATTTCTCTACGAAAATATGATGAAATACCTCGTTTAAAATGTAAATTTTAGTTAGGTGTAGCTAGTCACACGGGAATAAAAGCTTTCTTGGAAAATATGCTTAATCTGAGTGAAAAAAGCATCTTTTTTGACACCAACATAAAATTTCAAAATTTGAAATATTTATAGATAATATTATCTTATTATGACAGCGATGACTCACGTTTAGAAACAAGTCGTTTATAGTCCTTTAGGGTTGCTATCTCTCTGAAGGAGTGGGGGGGGGGTTGGAACCGGTGTCTTACGCATAATATATACAATGCCCTAAAGGGAATTAAGATTTAGATTGCTAGATCATCTTATGTCATAAAAGCGATTTTAATGTTTATGACTTCAGTTCTCAACATGGGTGGTCCCCTCCTTATATTCATGTTAAAATGTTGTATAAGGAAGCAGCACGGTTGTCTTTTTTTTTCAAAGTGTAAGACATTCTTGTTACCCACCCTACCCTCTCACTTTTTTCTTGTACAGACAGGACCGACCGACCTATGGCCCTAGAAAAAAATCGTGAGGTTCGCTGCATTAGGTAAGTTAATTGTATCTCAATGTAAGTAACTTGTCGATTTGAGCCTTGGGGCTCTCTTATATCCATAAATAAGTTGTGATATGCGGATAAAAAGTATGTGTGGTCATGCATCATTATGACGTCATTCGGCTATTCAAGGTGCACTTATTGGGCTTACCCTAATTAAATAAAATGCCTTTCAGCACACCGGAAACTATCATGTTTTAGATTTTTGTATCGAAATTAATAATAAGCATAAAAACATCCTAAGTGCTTTTAATTAATAGAAAGTTTTGGGTCTTAAAAGCTTATTTTTTTTGGTTATGAGTCATACTTTATGTAGAAGAATAGCAGTACTCTATAGGAGTAAACAGTCAGTAACTAGATGGCCGGGACGTTGCAAATGCTTTTGGGTGCATCTTGCCCTGAGTTTTGGAACCGGGTTGTTATTGACTATAAAACATTAAGACATGCACTATGCATGTCTTAGTGTTTCGACCATCTTTCAAGGGGGTCTTCTATTGGCATTAAGCAACATTTGTCGCCTGAAAATATCCCTGAATATTGCTCACAATATCAGGGTTCCACCCCCACTGTTACGGTGCCATTCTGAAACTTTCAGGTAGCTGCGATGGAAATAATCACATTCATAACTTTTTAAGTTCGTTTTGTTGGTGAAGAAATTAATTTGATGAGGTTTTTTTGCTGATGCCATAAGAAGGTTGTTAACCTTATTTCACCTGCCGAATATGTGGTACTGGCCTTGAACGTGAATAATATAGATTTGACCTAAGGTCCCTTTTTTCATTTGTCGGAGATTTTTACATTTTAACTTTCACTTTTTGACCCTATTTCCAAACTATGTAGGTGTATAGACTAGTGACAAACATTATTAAGGCACTTAAGCCACTCGGTAGCCCCATCACATCGTTTTATGTACCTCATCCTAACAATTGTAAATGTGCTAATGCATGTACCTCTCTCTCTCTCTCTGTTGATGGTCATTAGTCCTCTTTTTGCACGTGCACTTTTATAGCCCCCTTCAATATAACCTATGGGAACATCAAAATAACTCTGAAGAACTTGAAAATGGCCTGTGATCATAACTGAGGTTTTTTTCAAAAGTAGTGAGCGTTATTGTCTCAAACAGGACTAATGTTTTATTTTCTCAAAAATTCTGATTTTATTCGGAATTGCGAAAAGGACACAAAGCGATTTTCTTAATTTACGGGGTCCCGTCAGGTCACAAAAATATCTTTTACGTTATTTAAGTACTGCAAGCGACCTCTTCAACTTGCAGAAAATGTGAACATTTCGTATAGTGACTTGCATTACAGGTGCCTTCATGTCATATGTGAATAATATTAACCGTTAAGGTTGCTTGTTACATTAGGGAGATTGAGCGTAAGTTACCGATAACCATTTGTCCCATAAGCAGACGAAATTTAAGGTTCGCATGCTCCACAAATAAAATTAATTGTTCGGAGCATGCGTAACTTAAGTGTCGTCTGCTTATGGGACAAATGGTTATCGGTAACTGTACGCTCAATCTCCCTAATATGAATTACGATAACAAACAACTGTGGGTTCGATCCTATGCAAATAGGTGATTCAATTTGGAGAAAGGCGCCTGAATACGCTTTTTATGTTTGAGTACTGGCCCGTATATGGAGTAGGGGACCTCACACTACTGGTGGCAGTTACTGTACATCTAAAGGCAGACGTTGGTTAGCTAATTCCTTTAATTTTCTGTATTGATAACAATTTCGACTTTAATTCTTTTAAAAAGCTGCCATCTGCCATTTACCAAGGACTCATACTGCCGGTCTAATGTTGCAGCCCTCTACTTATTTATCGTCGGCCTGCTATTCATTAAACAAAAAACTCTCACAACGGTTTCCGAGGTAAAATTGGGCCCATCAGCTCTTATAAAATTGTAAGAGATGACTAAAAACTGATCCTCTTTCATGTGCTCCTTGTTCGTTGGAGTTTAAGGTCCCGTCAACTACAAGGTCATTAGAGACCCCATGTGATCCTGCTCTGCACTGTCAATTTCTGCTTAGTATCAAACTGGATATTTAGAGATAATTAATACATGACCTAACCATCAGCAGGTTATGAATTGCCACCTACAGTCACAGGCCAGCTTCGCTACAAGGGCATTAGAGGCCCGTCCACTGTGTATTCTCATGCAGAGATCGCACAGACACTACACTAATGCGACGATTTTAGGGCATCAGCGGTATCAGTTTTCCAAAGTAGCCACCCATTTCAGTAGGCCTACTAACCGGGGTTGTGTTGCTCCACTTCATTGATCAGACGAGAACTGGTGTGTCCAACGCAGTAAGCCGCTCCCTAGCTACAGTCACAGAAGTAAGATTGTAAGTAAGACTGGATAGATTTTGGCGCCTAAAGCGAGATTAGGCAACCCTGAGATCTAAAAACTAGATGTAGTCAACCAAGATAAGTAGAATTCGGCAGAATAGCGAATTTATAGGATGATACAAAGGGAGGGATAGGAAATGCAGATGAGTGAAAAGTAATGCAGTGGTTCTTCTGGGACTGGTTACCTATTTGACTGCGCAACCCTTTTATTCACCTCTTGCTACCATCCTAAAATCGATTGGACCGCAGGACATATAAGATTTCAGATAGATTATAGCTTCTTTAAAATTGTCATAAAAATATAAACTTGTGGGATGGCGACATTTCTTCGTAATGGTATTGCAGAACGGAAAAAAAAAATTATTTTTCTTTGGTTAACAAGTTACAAAACGCCCTTTGTGAAATCAAAAATGTAAAATGAAACTTTGTGTGAGAGAAGAAGATTTCTTTCAAATAACTGTTAATAGTGACACATAACGAAATAATAAATTTTTATGAGGAAGTTTTGTTATAGGTATGTAGCGTAGACTTGAAACACAGAATTACATTATGTGTGCGTGTGTGTACTTGAATATTAAGATCCATAAAAAAATTATTTGCATTTTTTTTGTTATTTTGCGATTCAACATTTTGAGTTTATTCTTCCCCCCCTTCCCCGAAAAACTTCTCTCTCGGCTCATATTGTATTTGAAGATATTGACAAATAGAAGTGATAGCGGTGTTGTGCACCTGTATATCTTTCTATACGCATAACAAATATTTGATTAAATCATGAATGCATTTAATGGATACCAAAAATAACATTATTCTTGATAGCGAGAAATAAAATTCATACTTTGAGTACTAAAATCTACAACAAAAAACCTATAGGGTCGAATTCTATTGGATAGTAAGGTGTAAAATTTTGGATTCACACGTCTAGTGAGAGAGAATTTTTGAATCGCAAACTTAAAAGTTTAGCTATAAAGTTCTGGGCTATGAAAACCCTACTCATTTATTTCAGTGGATATGGTAAATACAATGGGTACCTCCTAGTATCCATTTAGTAGCTATCCAATATTTTTCTCTCTCGTTCATCCGCTCTTTTTCGCTCACTTTGCCGCAAATTTGTGCATCTGTTGTATATAGCAGTTGCATGCCAATTCCCCAAGAGTCTTATCCTCGGAATTGGTTTCCATTTATCTATTGTGTTGAAGGGTCCTATGTATGCATCGTTCATTTTTATATTTGAATATATCTTATCAACATCTAGGTCTTATGTATATATCTATCTGCACTAGAGATATATACGTCTATGGCTTTCAATTCGATGCAAATCGCTCTATGAAATAGAAAAATATCAATTGTTTCATCAAGAGCAACAGTTTATGCATTCAGCATCATATCTTAGTTTGCAGTCCAGGAGAGAAAAAAAAGCCTCCTCTTCCCCACTCTCTCTCTCCTTCTTATATAGGACACCATCCTATATGGTCTATATATTTTTTTTCTTTGTTTCTACATTTTTATAGTGTTCATATTCACAAAAATGGAAACATTTATATATTTTTACTAGTATCTGTCTCTTTGCCCGCCTTGCCTGCTTTCCGTGGATCCCTCTCTTGCTCATCTAAAAATACCCCAAGAAATTTTATGTCATTGCCCAAATAATTGAAAACAATGTATCCACGTTCTCTAGGACTTAAGGTGTACTCTCTGGTAGATTTGGTGAATTTCTTTTTTAGGACCTTCTGCATATTTGCCCAAGTGAAATGATCGGTTGTGGAGAAATATAAATTGTTTTTGTATGTTTATGCAAATACATTTTTATACTATCATATTTACTCTTTCCTCATTTCTTCCCTTTCAGTTTCATCTTTTACCTTTTTTTTGAAAGAAATGCATGCACATATATACATATATTTATATGAGACCTATAAAAATACCGCTCAAATTCCTATGTAAGGCGTTAGATTGATGTTGAAATATTGGTTCTTTATTGCAAGATATATTGTTGTTTGGACAAACATTACTTGTGGAAAATGTCATAAGAGAAATGGAAAAGTGACGTAAAATAACTGCAAGAAAGTGCTCCTGGTCTATCCTGTTTTCTCACTGCTGTCCCTTGTCTTTCTAAAATACTACTAGTAAACGGTATCAACCTTCGTGGTCAACACAATAACTAACTCGTGCCGTTTTCAGGAATTTGATTTGTTTATGGTATAGTAGCATTTGCAGAGAGGGAGTAGCCTACTAAGGACCATAAGAAGCTCAAGTTGCTCCCCTCCCCACCATACGAAATACGATTGTTAACTTTCAGATATCTGTAAAGAATGCAAACATGAAGCAATAAGGTTATTATATTATAGTCTCATTTTGGATAAACTATTTCCAGGAAATATTTTCATAGCCGAAATTGTATTCAAATGTAAAATAGCATCCATCTGTGACCAGAACTTTCTGGCTACACGCAATCAACAAGTGCACTCTTTTCGGTGCACCATTTCACGGGCACATGCCTGAGTATCATTATCGTAGATATTATCTCGGTGGTTCAGTAGGTTGCTATTCGACAAAAGAACCAGTTAAGCTTCCCGTTCATTCCAGTTCGGCCGAGATCGAAGTTCCAGCCCTAAACTCAAGAATCAATATCTTGCTGACCACTGAATCACCGAGGCAGACTTTAATTCTCTACACAGGATAAAATAATTATTCAGTAGTCAGTCGAACGGTGTCGTCCATTTCCTTGAGTGGAATATTCATTCAAGACTGAATATTGCTTGTTAAAACAATTTGCAAACTGTTCGCGAACAGCTAAACAAATACAAATGTTTTTTTCTGCTGCTCGAGCTTCAGGGCGTTGTAAGGAGTTTGTGCAAGACAACATTTCATTATTTGAATTTATCTTTCATAATCATCCATTAAAAGTTTCAAAATATCATACAGAAATTATGGCCAAATCTAACTAATAACCAATCATTTATAGCCCTTGGGACTTTTGTTTTCAAACCTCATAACCTTTGGAAGTTCGGAAACTGGAAAGAGATGCTCTGGACCTGTAGTCCAAACAAAAGAGAAGTCGGTTATAAATGTGTCATTAACAAAAATCGCAAGAGTGCTTTAGGATGATTTCCTTCGTTTAACCTTAATCGATTCTTTGCTGAATTATACAATTTTTTGTATAATTCTGCATCATCATCATCATCATAGTTGTACCCTTTTCCTGCCTGTGGCAGGGTCGGGTCTGCGGGTTCTAGCCCTCCACTCCCGCCTATATCCCACCAGGTCTCCTTCCATCCCGCACACTACCATATCCTTGCGGACATCCTGCTCCCACGTCAGCTTTGGTCTCCCCTGCCCCAGGTGCTTCCCACCACCTGCATTTCTGGTATGGTCCTAACGAGCTCCTCGTCCCCTCTTCTCATTACGTGCCCATACCACCTCAGCCTATTCTCCCTCATCGTTTCGGCGATGTCCACCACTCCCCAGGCTACCTCTGATATACTCATTCCTGATCCTATCAGCTTTCGACACGCCACTCATGTACCGCAGCATTCGCATCTCGGCCACTTACATAATTTATGTATAATTGTGCATATTCCAGTTATTACTCTAGGGCAGGGGTGGGGAACCGTTTCATTTCTGAAGGCTGGATTCATTTATCTGAGTGTAGTATGTAGGGGCTAGTACAGTAGTCGAAAGGCTGCAGGTTCCACATCCCTGTTTTAGGGGTGGTTCTTATTCGGTAATAATAAAGAATAACATTTAAACATTTTAAAAAATGCTAGCTAGACAGTTCTTAAAAAGGGAGACAACGCAAATGGGGGATGTTTTGAAGGGGTCCTAAATTGGACTTGTCGCCAGAAACATCTTAATAATTACAACATGGCGTATGGGCCAATAAAGACCATTGGCAGTTATAGACAGAGACTTTCACATACATACATGACTAGAAAAGAAAAAAAATGACCACATTAGAGTACTGCCATAAAATTACAAGAACAATCCGACAAATTAATGGTCAGCGGCTATAATTCTAAATAACATTAAAGGAAAACATAAAATAATGTCTTAAGATGGTAAGTTTGCAACATCCATGGCCTACGAGAGGGGTGCAGACATTCAGTTATAAATGTAATCGAAAGAGAAACTGTGGTTTCCTCCTGATCATTTTGTGTATATAAACATTAACTCCAATGAATGGAATCTTAATCCGAGTGTCCAAGAGCTGCGAAAGAAATTTGAAAATGCTTGTGAATGTTATCAAACGTCCGTAAAGTCGATCCATTTCTGGTGGATACTGTATGTCACGCGAAAACATTCGTCTGCGTTTCAGGTGTTTGGAAACATTCAAAGATGTTTACTGGTTTTAACTTACTTCCAGTAAATGAGAAAGCGGCTGTTGGAACGTGGATTCATGAATCACTTGGAAGGGCAATAGGTTCACATGGTGTCCTCGAGTACTTTAACTCAAAAAAGAAAACGGCAAAGGTAACTCTTTAACCTATTATTGAGATACCAGCGGTTGGTATGTTGTCCTCACGGCATCCTGGATTTCCCTTTGAATACAAGGTCCATTCTTAGCGGAGGTCTCCGTTTGAGTGAATGATGTCATCTGCATGTCCTACACGTCTTCCAGGACAATCTTTTAACCTTGTAGCATCCAATCTCTTCTTCCCCAAGTAAGTGCCATTGCCCTGACCTGCTCCACAGGAAGTCGGTAATATGTC
This sequence comes from Trigoniulus corallinus, assembly GCA_013389805.1. Taxonomy (NCBI): domain Eukaryota; kingdom Metazoa; phylum Arthropoda; class Diplopoda; order Spirobolida; family Trigoniulidae; genus Trigoniulus; species Trigoniulus corallinus. The sequence continues at coordinate 11,574,767 of JAAFCE010005724.1, read as the reverse complement.
ATTTTGAATTACGGTACTGTCATTCGTGTATAGTATTTTAATAATTCCATAAAGGGAATATTTAATAATAGGAAATGATATTGATTCTCACGGGTTTAAATGGATTCAGTTACTGTCAATTGACGTACTATGTCATAGGTTTACAACATTTAAAAGTTCAAAGAAATTCATTACCCCCCAACACACACACACTCAGTAACTCTTCCCCCCACCAATTGCTTATTATTCTTATCCCTTTCAGAAGGAACATATTGTAAACAGCTATTACTAATGCATTTCCCGTATTCCTAAGTTAGTGTCAATACAGACAAAAAACTGGTTAAACAAGTATAAACAATATCAAGATGATTGGTTATGAGGTTATTTAAAGTTTGCCTCTCAGCTCTTCCGTCTATTTACAGACACTGGAATCTGGAGGACAGCTCCTACATTTCCTGGCGACCTAACTTTATTTCCGATACCGAAGAAACAAACTTCAGGCTGACCTTCCAGTCATCGAACGTGTTATCCTCTCTCTCCCACACTTCCTAGAATTTCAGGCTTAAGATTCATGAAAAGGACCTCGTCACTCTACGATTAGTGGCAGAAATCACAGTCCATTTATTTCAGAACCTCTGCCTGTCCCGTCAAGATATTAGACATACAGTAGCACATAAATGACCGGGAATAGGACTCTGTTATCTAGCGCCATTCTGCAGCCTTCGTATCACAAGTACTGATCCAACTGGGGAGCGGCGAATTGCGTTGGACACACCAGTTCTCGTCTGATCACTGAAGTTAAGCAACGCAAGCCCAGCTAGTACTGACATGGGTGGTCGCTCGGGAAAACTGGGTACTGCTAATACCCAATAATCGTCGCATTAGTGTAGTGTCTGTTCAGTCTATGCATTAGAACTACACAGTGGACGGGTCTCTAATGACCTTGTAGTTGACGGGACCTTAAACACCAACAAACAAACTGATCCAACTCATTTGCAGAACTTCTACCAATGGATAATATCTAAAGCTAACTACTCCTAAGGACAGGCGGCCCTTTCTGTCATAGGGAACAGAAGGGATCGTTAGGAGGTGATGCAACCTTTTCCTTGAATGTGTGGAAATCAGTTCGCATGTGGGCAACCCCTTTCTCTGCCTGGGGATGAAAATCTATAGAAGATTATCCTATTCCTAGGGCACATACCTGGCTTTGAAGTCTGGTTTGAAAGTTATTAGATCATCAAGTTTAATGCAGTTAAAATCCATTGAATCTTTAAAGGTATGAGACTGTTAAATAGAATAGTGTACCAAAATTGGTACTGCTAACCGTTGACGCCTAACGTTTGTTTTTGATCTAAGAAGTAGTCGAATCCAGACGGTTACTTGAGGTTATGAGATAGACAGAAATAACAACGGAGGCGCCGGCTGGTCGTAGTGAAGGCCTCCTTTCGGTCAGTCTGTTTGCGTGAGGGTCAGGCATTCGGCGGTATATTGTCAGCAGCAACGTTTTTTTTTCTACAGTGGATTACTTACTCGGAACGGTGGTAAAATTAATTGTGGCGGGTGCTAAGTGGGAAATTTTGGAGTACTGGTGACAAGTGCTCAATGTAAAGGCACTTGATCCCATTGCGTTTTGCGCCTATGGGCCGGCCTTCATCCAACAGGTTCGATCATGGTCGAGGCCGGTAGTTTCTTTTGAATGAGTGGGAAGGAATCTCCTAGTGCGCCTTTCGTGGATGAGTAAAGCCGTTGTCCCTTGTGGTCCCTTTCCACACCGGGTAACTTTAACAGATGAAGTATGATTCCGTCGGGCGTCCTGATCCCGCAAGTTTTTCATAATTTCTCTCCTATGAAGTTATCATCTGTAGTCTCCCAAAATAGGAATAGGTTCGTTGTCATAGTTTCAAGTGGCTTTCTAATTGCTGCAAGAGCCCAGAGGTCTACTTCTGGTAACCATTGGGGAAACCCTTTTTTCGGTTTCCTCTAGATCATTTCATATTTATTTATACCAGACGGTTTGAAAAAGTTAGGTGCATTCAAAAAATTTCTATTTATTTTTTTCTTTACAAATTATTGAAGACAATGAAGCAACACATGCGAAGACCTTTTATTTGAGAGACAGAATTTAAATATTGGTTTCACCCTACTATGTATAAATAACATTAGCAAAATCATTTGAAATTTTTTTTTCTAAGATAAAATTATTTTTCGATCATTTCAAACGGGATCACTTCACCTACTGAACTTTCTTTTTTAAGATGTCGTAAAGTTACAGACAAAATATACAGTTTAATACAATGAAAAATGGTGAAATGAGGTCGCCAGACTGAGGCCATATAATTGTTTATTGTTTTTTCATAACTTGTCTTGGATTTAAAATGACCTCCAAAAGTCCAAATTGAAATGCATGTTTTTATTATTACGTACATTATATACATATTCACGGAAATCAAATTTCTAAGCAGAAAGTAGAATCTTGCTTCAGAAATTCAAAATTATCCCTTTGGTTTGATAGCATATCATTTTTTCATGTATATACTATAAAATTCATCGATAAAATTACGTGCAAATATCACACAAACCTGAGGAAAGGAAGAGATTTCTATTATGTTGTAAAACAGGCCAAAAATGCTTGTGGGGTAAATTTTCATTTCTAAATTTTATTCCGGTTACTTAACACTTGCTAAATATGTTTTTTATACGGTAAATTTGAAAGTGAGATTCATTTAATCCAAGCTAAGAGAAGTTTATTTACACTAAAAGTGTTGCCAACATTGTTGACAACAATATGTGAATTACAGTTGATCAGTTGTATGGCGAACAAAATTCGTGTTTAGGCGTAAGGACTACTGATCGCAAACTTCCAGTCACTAATGAAAACAATGTGCTTAAAAGTTGGCAAACATTTTGCAAACGTTTTGAGTTGGAAACAGTTGTGTTGACAACTTTTATTATTATCATTAATACAGATGCCCCTAATTGAGATCTTTTCATGTGATATCTGTTGTAAGCAACGTAATAGTTTTAACAGAAAACTGTTCTGAAACTTATTCAGTTCAAGAGGAGATGGACATTCATAATGCTCTTCATTAATAATTTAAGATTATTACGAAATACACCCTGTATAATCGAAACTAAGGACAAAAATCCGTCATTTTATCGATGAATTTGATAGCCTACGAAGTTTGTTGTTATTTTTGCTTATAACAAAAGCCATTTCATGACTTGCAAACAACTCTATGATCCTAAACATTGAAGAAAAAAAATCACGCAATTTTGGAAACGTATACATGGCTGCTTGTGCGCATCCTCAATGCACATACGCAGTTTTTATTGTGTTTAGAAAGGTAGAATGATCACGGTTTTTGTTTTCTAATATTCGCAATGGCCCTTAAAAGAGAACCCCATCAGGGTAGTCATGTGACCGCAGACCAGGCTTCCTAGTTACAAACTCTACAAGAAGCTGGAACCCTGCGGTTACGTCACACTCACTTGACTTACACATGGTCTTGGTTTAGGATGGTGACAATAAACAATTATTATTTTTGTCCAATAGCATGCAAATCAGTCATTTCGCACAATAATCTGACATAGAGGAGAACACCACATGGACCTTTAGTCCATAATCAGTAGATGAGGAGCTCTTGACGAAAATCCACGCACTCCTAACCAAAGTGCGCGGATTGAGGCTTGAGGATGTGGTGCTTGTACCGGCCCTGCACACTAGTAGAAAAATAATGACAAAACGGAAATAAACATTGACTTTTAGTCGTTATCCTCACACATTATTTTACCAGAAAGAAGGGCGGCTAATTAAAAAAATCCCTTTATGTACACATTTTTTTTTCTGGAATCCAAATCTCAACATACGTCAAATATACAGTATATATTGATATTGAAAGTCGAATGAAATTTTACAGAATTATACTTCCGGCGTGTTAGTACTGTATATGTGTACTAGTTCACAGTCTTTCCGTTATCAAAATGTAGAGGGTTTCCCTTTTTTCTCACCGGAAGTTAGACATGTCTATTGTTTTTAATATTTTTTTCTCCTCTACATTATTTCATCTTCTCCCGTTGAATTGAGCAATTAATGTTGCTACGTTTCATCACTGGATAGTCACATTGCGCATGGCAGAAGAGAAAATGGAAGTGTAAGACATCTTTTATTTCCTGTCTTTAATTATTGTCTTTAAAGTCAGGTTAATTTGTTTGTTATTTGTCTTGTTTGTTGTCTCTTTCTGTGTTTTCGCTGTGAAAACCTACTCAAGGGTCCTAAGATGATTTACTGTCGTTTGACGATTCTTTGCTCCTTATCAGATCCTCATCACTATCTCGTCGCAATCGTTTTGGTTCACTTTCGCAATCATCATCACGATCTGATCCATCATCCTGAAATTGTTCTGCTTCTTCTTGTTTTTTCTTTGCTGTAGCCATTTCTGCAGCGTGTTTCTTTCGCCATTTTGTTCTTCGATTTTGAAACCAAACCTGCCAAAAATGAATTTAAAAAAGTATAAGAATCAATAGAAACATTTTAAAACGAAGCTAGATATATTACCAGTACATTATACCAGTAAGTACTACTGGTACTATAGGTCCTAAATTGGTTTATACAGCATGCCTATATGGCATGAAACGTTTGGACAGAGTTGCGACGTCGTACTGACAACCTGTCGTTTGTTCATGAATTATTAGGGAGCGGTTTATTGGGTTGGACACACCAGTTCTCGTCTGATCACTGAAGTTAAGCAATGCAACCCCAGTTAGTGCAGACATGGGTGGCCGCTTGGGAAAACTGGGTACTGCTAATACCGAAAAATCGTCACATTAGTGTAGTGTCTGTGCAGTCTCTACATAAGAACTATGCTGTGGACGGGGCTCTAATGACCTTTGCAGTTGAAGGGCCCTAAAACACCAACAAACAACAACAAACCCAGTTAGTACAGACATGGGTGGCCGCTTGGCAAAACTGGGTACTGCTAATACCCAAAAATCGTCACATTAGTGTAGTGGTTGTGCAGCCTTTGCATTACAACTACGCAGTGGACGGGGCTCTAATGACCTTGTAGTTAAAGGGCCCTAAAGCACCAACAAGCCAAACCAAAATGAACTATTGTTAGCAGCCATTAACTCTCTCTCTCTCAACCACTACTCTCACTACACAGGAAATGGCCTGGGGATGGTAGGCTTTCCATCAGTAAAGTTAGAGTTTATGTAAATCTATTTTAGCATTATATCACTATATCTAAAGACCTTAAAGGCTTTGGGCCTCTATGTGGCTTTTCATTTGACAAATCGCATATGCTCTGAACTCGGTCAGGTGCGAATCCGTACATCATTAGTAAGAAAACAACCAAAAATCATTCCAACTACAGAAAATTCACCAACAAGTGATTCATTTATTTGTAAATTCATTTTACCACTTGTGGCAAGGTCGAATCATTGGAAGGCGGCTTTGCATGACTGGATTGTTTCCTTTGTGCCTCAACCCTTTCAGTTACCTCATATGACATGCTGGGCACCGTAGACTTTATATTTACCTTGGGCTTGCACCAACAATATATTTCATTCTGCACTACTAAAGTCTTTAACACGAATGATCAAGCAGGTGATATTACATACACTTTTGCTAGCCACTGATTACAGAAAGTATCAGTCCTCAGGGAAGAACCTGCGTACGTTGACCTTCTGCCGGGATCTGCTCAATAGATAATTTGGACACTTAATGGCTATTTCGAGATGATAACAATAACAGGCGTCAGATAGTCCCACACAAACAAATTTAGTGCCTTTTCAACAACCAAAAACAGTATTGTAGAACATGGAAAAGGATGAACTACTCAGCCAGTGCGTGGCCAGTGCTAGGCCCTATGGAAGACTGTACTTGCTTCGTGTGATCGAGGATTTGATGCAGCAGAATGACTCCCAGTGGCATTGAGTGTGCCATTTTTATTCATACTTCGTTAGATGTGCAATGTTTCTTTATAAAATTCGTAAAAGTCATGTGCCCTTTGTTGGTCTCCCAACAGCAACACCCTCTTTCTCCTCCCCTCCGCATTGGTTCATAAAATAGTTTGGTCGAGAAAAGTGTCATGAAATGATGGTTTGTGTGTGTGTGTATGTGCAATGCAACATCTACACACAACTATCCAAGCAGGCAACGATCGATTTATAAGATTAATAAAAGGCGATGTTGACAACAAGTAGCCCACACCAAGTCACCAAGTCCAGATGTTCAATTACTTGATGCCACTGTATGTACCACTGGCACCATCATCTTCCAGAAAAACCTTTGAAGCATCATCTTCATCTACACACCCATCCATGCCTCCTCTCTTCGTTAACCCCCCCTCCCCACCATCTTACAGATGGATGTGTTTCTCACATACACAACTATATGACGTTCATATTGAAGAGATATACGATTAAAATATAAGCCCATTCTCGTGGCGTTAAGGGACATTTCAATGAAACCTATCGTGTTTATTACCGTTACTGAATGAAATAGTGAAGGATCCCTGGTAAAGTCTTTCCCCATATGAACAATAATTTGAACTCCACCGTGGCAATAAATTCCAAGTGAAATTACTTGGAAGAGAGTCGAAGAAATGATTATGATGTCCACTACTGTATAGGAGAGCTAAAAATTTTTTCGGCAAAAATTCCCCCTCCCTCCGTCATTTTCACTCATCATCCCAATTGGCCCTCTTTTCTTTCTTCTCCAGTTCAGTACAGAAGCCTAACTTAAAGGCTACATATGAAAAGAAAGAGAGAGACCAATAACTTTATAAGACCACATCAGACGAAACAAATTGGCCTTATATATTAGTGATAAATGACTTCTCTGCCAAAATGTGTGTACATGTTATCCTTTCCTACTTCAATGTGTATCTATTCATATATGTGTATGGATGTTTAAGAGACATATAAAAAGTAACAAGTTTGTAATTTATGAGTGATATATGTTTATATGAAACTGTCAAAGTTTTAAAGGAACCTGCAAAAACTGCTCGCTAGAGGGCTTCCTGCGTCAGTTATCGTAATTCATTCGTCTTCAAATTCGGATCTCATCCCACTCGAATTTTCAGGGTTCGATGTCGTAAACTGAGACGTTTGTTTCCTATCAGTCTCGCCCGTGTTAGAGCGGCGAGTTGCGTTGGACACACCAGTTCTCGTCTGATCACTGAAGTTAAGCAACGCAAGCCCAATTAGTACTGACATGGGTGGTCGCTCGGGAAAGCTGGGTACTGCTAATACCCAATAATCGTCGCATTAGTGTAGTGTCTGTGCAGTCTATGCATTACAACTATGCAGTGGACGGGTCTCTAATGACCTTGTAGTTGACGGGACCTTAAAGACCAACAAACAACTCGCCCGTGTTAGAATGAAAGTACGGACCCTGTCTATGATCAAACTTCAGTACGATTGTTTGTTTCGTTGGTGTTTTAGGCAGAATTGTGGAACCCTTCTCCCCTGTTGCTTGTCCTGAACAGACATGGTACACGTATGTAGGCACTTTTTATTTGCCGTAAAGAGTTGTCGTACAGACATTTTGTCGCAGCGACTGATTTCCAGCAAGGCGGACATGGCGCTTTGTCCGGCACCCGGGGCAATTTGACCCCAGAGCCCCTTCCACTACATCGTCATTAGAGCCCCTTCTACTGCATAGTTTTAGTGAAGAGACTGCACAGACACTACACTAATGCGACGATTATTGCGTATTAGCAATACCCAGTTAGTACTAGGTGGGGTTGCGTTGCTTAACTTCAGTAATCAGACGAGAACTGATGTGTCCAACGCTTAGAGCTTGAGGGGCGATGTACTTTTTTTCAATTCAGATCTGAAGTCTGCTGCTAAAACTGCTTCAGGGAGATTTATTGAAGCAACTCTATGAGATGTTGCGATAAGTTGGCGACCCGATCACACCACGCTATCAGTTTACTCAAGGTGTCAGAGGAACACTGTAACTAGAAACTCAAACCTTAAGTCTATCATTCTTTTTGCAATGACCTACTTCTCATTCGAACCCTCCCCTGTAAGCACACCACCAATGCATTTAACGTGCGGTGGGAGCCTGTAATTGCAGGTTTGATCTTGAGACAGGTGGGTGAGTTCTTTCTAGCGAACAGAAGCCCCAAGCGGTCATCCATGTTAGTGCTAGCTGAAGATTTTTCCTGTTAAGTATCCAGCCTTGATGTAAATTAGTTACGAATTTGAAACAACACTGCAGTGTATGAAATCAGTAACCGCGACAAAACATTAATGTCTTCGCCCCAAATAAAGTGATTAGAGTGCAAGGTATTTGCAACTACGTTATCTGTGTTGGCATTCCTCGCCTTTATCTGTTATCATTTGTCTGTTAACCTTTAAGCAAAAGTTATTTTCTGTCATCTGCCTTCTCATGTAAAGGAGCTCAATAACAATCCCGACAAGGCTGTCCACAAGGTGTTTGATCCTCACGAGATTGATTTTTGTGATCTATTTCTTTCTTCTATTGTGAAATATAGTATCACCTAAAACGTTGACTTAGGCATCGAAGTCGCCATGGTTAGACAGACAATTTCAGAAATTGATTGGCCATTTTGTACGATGGGGCCGCATTAAATTGTATTTTCTCTTCAGTATCTGGTATGAAAATCCCTGTGGAGCTTCAGGTTCGATCCTCTTCTTCTCATGCGTCTTGTCGGATGAAAAGTAAAGCCAGTGGCGTGCCAGTAATGTTTAGTGCTTGTGTGCATGAACTTAGTTGGCGCTCCAATCTCCCCCTCCCGAATGAAAAAAGGTCTCAATAATAAACTGGTATGTGGCACCCATCTGTCACAGCATCACCTAGGAATGGTGGCTTAGGAAAACAAAAAATAATGAGTAGTGACTTGAAAGTTTAATTAGTAGTGGCATAGGTCCTATCACTGCTATGACAGATCGGGGGGCTGGATCTAAGAGGCAAGTAGAGGCCCATGGCGCCTGTGTGCATTGCACGCTATGCTGGCACGCCTCTTAAGTACTGTAAAGCAGTGTGTTGTGTACGATGTCACCACTGCACCTAAAAGAACCCTTTCTCTGTGGAGTAAAATATACGTAAAGTTTGGCAAAATTTCCAGGAGGAGAAGCTCGTCTTCCGGCAGTAGTGGAGGAAAAATGGCCCAACAAATTAAAATAGGACGACGATGAATAAACATAGAGGTTATGGCATTGGGGCTGAAATTCGTCGCGGCCTGCGATGTATACCTTGCGCAGGTATAAATAGGTGCTGTCAAACAATGAAGCCTATAATTCAGAGCGGCGAATTCCGTGGGACACACCAGTTCTCGTCTGATCACTGAAGTTAAGCAGTGCAACCCCAGCTAGTACTGACATGGGTAGCCGCTTGGGAAAACTGGGTACTGCTAATACCCAAAAATCGTCGCATTAGTGGAGTGTCCGTGCAGTCTCTGCATCAGAACTACACTGTGGACGGGGCTGTAATGACCTTTGTAGTTGAAGGGCTCTAAAACACCAACAAACAACAACCTATAATGCAGTGTATAGAAAGGTTAGTTATTTTGTTGGTAAACGCAAGGAATTATCTTTCCTATCTCAGATCATAAATTGTTCTGTATATTTTTATAAAAATAGTAGTATGAGCACAATAACTAATCGGAAGTATTATGTATCGAAGGAAGTTTGGAGATGTCACTCTTTATGGAGAAAAAAGTTAAAAAAAAAACGTGAGTTTCAACAATAACAATCGCAGGATAATAAATTCCTACGACTAACATCACTGAAAACAAAGACGAGCTAAATCAATGTTTCGTTCGACTTGTGAGTTGAGGGCCTCAATAGCTAACGATCCGTTTGCCACTTAGCCCCAATATATGACCACATGAAGGGATCATGGATAACGTAGTTGAATTTCAACTTCCTTCCAACCACAAAGGTCGTTTCTTAACAAAGTCTAAGGTGGTCCAAACATTGACAGTCTTACACACTTTCTTCTTAAAGAAGGAGAAGAAAAAATGACCACTATGAAGTCAATGACGTTTGTTCTATGGTATACAAGAGACACACCTGTGCTCCTAAAAATCCTATTCACACCTTTCTGCTATTCTTTTCTCGCAGGTGGAAGTTTATAAATGGGTTTGCCTTAGTGAATTACAAACTCGCCTTACACGTTTTTGTCTATCGGATTTCTGAAGAGGTGATACCTTTTTTGAGGTACTTTTACGGTCGGTTTTTGTTTTCACCTATTAGACTATAACAAAAAATATGCGGAGATCAATAAGATGTGATTTTTGTTGATTCCAATAACTGAAGCCAGATCTGGATATTCGACTTTCTCCTTTTTTCGTTGTTTAACCCCTTTCCTTTCTACACGTGGTTCAGAACCCAGGATACGCCGGTAAAGAGAATCAGGATGAAACAATGTCTGCGTTTAAACAGGTGGAAACGTACTGCTGTGTGTGTACTGTATATGTTCGATTTCGCAGCCGGGGTATAAATTGTCACTTCAAGACAAAAGCAAAGCAACTCCTAACCCTTTTCCCGCCTATGGCAGGGTCGGGTACCCATTTGTCCCTCTGAATGGACACAGGGTGATATATTGGTCATAGTTTTTTCTGCAGCCGGTTGCCGGCCGTCTAGTGTTCGTTGGGGAATGCTACCGACGCCAGGGAGCGAGCTCCTATACCTGGAAATTTTGCCTCATCTACCCGTTGCGTAGTAGAGAGAGTTCTTTTACGTGCAAGTGCCATCGTACGTAAACGAACCCTAAATTGTCCCTTCAAGAGTAAGTTAATAATACATTGAAGCCTAGCCTCACCTCAGAATTGCATTTTTATATTTGACGAAAATGGATAATCTTTAAACGGGACTTTCCTTCAGAGGGGAAATAAAGCCGTAGACCTCATCTGGTGTGACGGTGTCATTAATACACCTAAACGAAGTCTTTCTTTCGTCATTATCATCATAACCCTTTTCCCGCCTATAGCAGGGGTGCCTGCTCTGTTCTTTCCCATTCGGACATGGGCGATCTGCTGGAGGGCATTTTAACGCAGCCGGTGTCACCTAACATTACAGCCCTTTTGCTTATTTATCGTCGGCCTATTTTTTAGTTTAAGCGCTTTACCCTTTTTGACGCCAAGAGGCATACCCCTACAAATGGGATTTTCGCCAATTACACGGCTTTACTTTCCGTTCGACGGGGCCCCCATTCGTCGCTCGAAAGAAACTAAACCATTCAGTCTTGGGTCGAACCCAGAACCATGAAGACAGTAGGGCCGGCAAATTACTACGTTAGATTACCAAACTGTGCTGCAACTTTCTCGTCTTCTTTGCTCGACTAGTGAGGTCATGATGCTCGTGGCTGTGTGGTTATCTCCCAAGTATAGGTGTTGTGATTGTCCCTCACCCAACTGAACGAGGGGATGTATATTAGATGGGTACAAGGAATTATTGTACAAAGGGGCGAGAAAAAAACTGCAATTTAGAAAGGATAAAATGAAGTTGAGTATTTTCTTGCATTGTGTAGGCAATTCTTGATCTTTTTTGTTGATAGTATGTTGTAGACAATGATGAAGTCATACGATACAGTCAATTGGGTCTAAAGAGAGAGAAAGAGAGAATCATTTCGCAGGCCCCAACTTGATTAATGGATTTTGCATTCAAATAATGGGTATGTAATTTGCAAATACAATGGCGTCATAGCGAATGATTGCGGTTGGCATGATTACAACCCCTTTCCCTATCACCCACTACTCGCTACTCTACAACACAATGTGTGGCACAATTAAGAAAGTGATAACCCTGATGTACAACTCTTATCGTAAAGCATTTGGGAAAACTCCCCATGATTTTTAACAGATGATAGTAGGGCCTTATTACTGATACAAGTACAACATAGAAGAATGAAAAAAGGCTTAGTTGCTACAAGATTCTGCGCCTTACAATCGTTAGAGAATTTCTTTGTGGGTCTAATATGGCAGATTCATAGTTTTCCCGTCACTTCCATCTCATTTTGAAAACATTTTCAAGAGGTTAAAATGTTTAGCAGCGAAAAACACACACACACAAAATTCAAGAAATTAATTAATTTTAATCTATTCATACTTTGAAAACAATCGACTGTCTTCCTCATTATCAGATGTCTTTTTCTACTCTCCTACTTTGGCTTCAAAGGGTTACAATCAACTGGAAATGACGAGATCAATTCCCAAGCTGCCAATTTGGTTGTAAATGTTCTGTAAATGTTTAACGAACTGCTAAACTCTCCTAGATTTGAATGTGGAAAACTTTTCGACCCCTGAGTCGATAATCTAAAACACAGATTCTGATTATATGGGACCAAGGCACTCAGGAAATAATTATAAATGTAGATCAAATCTGAGGTTTACTCCGGCCTAATGGAAGTCATCGACTTCAGCCTGAGGGCAGAAGGATGCCCGAAATGAACCTTCCATCGAATGAGAAGTAAAGCCCTGACACGGTTTAGTGTTCATAATTATGCCTGTTGCTTGTGAAAGAACCCTTTCTACATCATCGTCGTCATCATACCTTTATCCCAAGAGGGGGGGCAGGGTCAAGTCTGCAGATTCTAGCTCACCACTCCCGCCTATCTCTCACTGGATCCCCGTCCATCTCACACACACTACCATATCCTTATCGACAACCTGCTCCCACGTTTACTTTGGTCTCCCCCTGAAGAACCCCTTCTACATCGAACAACATATTCCTATGCGTAGAAGGTTGCCCCTTAAAGACTGACGTTCAGCATCAAATCAAAGCAATTCGACTGATGACCCTCTCCCCCAAAGGAGGATCAACTCTGCGTATCATTCGTCCCGTTAAGGAATAGCATTTTTAGTAATAATAAATAAAAAGTTAGCACTTTCATGTCTCAATATTAATGCCCTCATTTCCTTAACAGAAAAGAGCCTATCTTATGCAAGGTCCTGGAAATTTTGTGACCCAATTAATTAATACCAACATCCATTACAGACTTATAATCGTTTTAGGCCATTTGGTCTGGTTCAGTTCTAGTGATATGTCATTTGATCTGTAGTAAGGGCTGTCTTGGTTGGATGGGTCTTTAGATATGAAGTGGAGAGATAGCGAGAGAGAGGGTACGGGGGTCAGCATGGATATTGATTTACATAGATGAATGGCAAATTGACCATGTTGGATTATAGCCACAGTGTTGCGAGAGGGACTCACACTCCGCTAGTTAAGTCTCCCTTGCCTGTAGATAATCAAAGGCTCGTTTCTTATTGAGTCCCATTACCCACTCGTGGCGTTTCTATTGTGTTAGGACCTATATCCCAAAAACTCTCAACCGACAAATCTATCTGTGTATTCACGTTTGATGACTAAATATTTTGTGCATACATGTGTTAGAGGGGTAGGAATGAGGGATAGAGGGAGGGGGTTGGTTTTGCTTATGAAATTAGTATGAAAGGGCTCTCCTTTGCAATAAGATAGGGCTCCTTCATAGGCCCTTTCGCCTTCGTACATCTACAGGGTAACTCTCTCTCTGAAAGAGGGGGGTGGTAGTAGTTGGTCTCTCTCTATATACATTTGCTGCATCCCTGTGTAGAGACCACATTAATGATTTGGAGGGAACACATGTCTGTTTTGCTCCAAATATGATGGATTGCAGTTTAATGCGGCGTAAGCACTAGCAAAAATTGTAGACAGGAAATTAAAATTTCCTACAACGAATAGGTCATATCCTAATATAAAAAAATACTGGACCAAACATGGGATGCAGGCTGTCTTTTATAGTTGAACACATGGCGATGAAAGATGGAGTCTTTAGGGCTACTTTTCTACTCACATCTCCAAGAAGATGACAGACTGCCATAAAAAGAAATATGGGCCTGCATGGCTAACATCATAGTGAAATAAAGGGGAAAAAAAATTCATGCACAATTTTTTTTCTCTTTTTCTCTTACTTTTTGTCTCTGTTGTTGAAATGAAACCAAAATATCATTAAGAGAAATATAGGACATATAAGTTTAGGAGCTTTTTTATATCTCTCTTAAGCAAACCGCATGTTTCTTTCAAAATTAGTTTGATTAATAAAATGGTCGTTAATGGCAGTGTTTGCTGACGATATCACTTTTTAAGTATTATTAATCTTAGATCGCCTAAGACATTTCATTAATAAGCTTAGTTCTTTGTGAATATACTAATGAAATTCGATATGAAAGATTCCTTAAATATTATGAATATAATGACATTTTTGAAACGTGGAAGCGGCAGTAGTTTTGTATGTATACAATCTGGAATATACGAATTACAACTCAGTTTAATGTGGGATTCCATATGATAAATTGTGCTTACTAATACTGCACATGGTTGTCATAGTAACGATCTCCTCAGATGAAGACACGCATGCGCATCAACTATAGGTCACCATGATACCATTTTTGTAAAACTTTACTACTCGTTATCGATGTAAGAAAGTAGGGATTTTGCGATTTCTCGTAACCTGGGCGTTTCGGGACGAAAGACGAGAAGTAAAAAACGTTCTCGTCCTTCCCAGTCGTCTTCAATACCATAAGGATGCGAAAATCACAAATAAACGCCCTCCTTTCTCACGTTTTATTGTGATTTTCGCGTCCTTATTGAAGACAACTGGGAAGGACGAGAACGTTTTTTACTTCTTGTCTTTCGTCCTGAAACGCCCACGTTATGAGAAATTGCAAAATCCCAAGTGTAGTTTGTTGAGATTTGTACAGCCAGCCGGCGGACTGGCAGCTTTTTCATCGGCCCTGAGGTAAAACTGGCAATATGAGGACTTTGTGTAAGCCGACAGTGAATTTCTGAGAGCCGAAAACGTTTTAAGCACAAGAAGTCTTTTTCTCATGACAGGCGAATTTCCTTCTCAGATGCTTGTAGATCACGTCTTGACTAAGATGGTCCCAAAGGTTCACCACCAAGGCTTATTCACGTGAGAGTAGCGTAGGGTTTTAGGAGGTTTAGGGTATCACATGTAGGAATGAGAGTTAGTCTCTCCACTACCAAATTGGCCAAATAAGGCTGCTTGCAGTTTAGTGAATTAGAATTAGAAAAAAGCGAACTACTTGTATAGGACATAACACTGTAAACTTTTACACCAATTTGGATGTTCGTGTCTCTTCTGGTGGCAGTTATTACCTTCAGCTAACAAGGTGTGTATTGCGTTGGAGACACTAGTTCTTGGTTGATCACTGAAGAACCCCACAAAGTACTAATATGGGTGACCGCTTGGGAACACTGGATACTGATAATACCCAGTTAGTGCCTGCGTAGACTGCATTACTACTACACAGTGGACGGGGCTCTAATGACCATTTTGTGGAAGGGCCCTAAAACACCAACGAAACAAACCAAAAAGTAACCGAATAACTTGTTCTTGGAAGTCTGTGGTATGGTTTCCTTGTAAACACGAGACAGACGGCAGAAACAGCAGAAAGACCAAAGGAATGAGATGTGGAAGATGACCGTTGAGTGATCATCATCGAGAAGATGGACAATAGTCTTTAATGCGTTACTGTCTAACGGAATGTCCTAACTCTCATAGTTTTCTCTTACGCCTCCAAACTATTCTACATCAAAGCCATAACGGAGAAATGATATCTCTGAATATTTAAAAAGAGGGTTATAATATAATTAAATATACAACTTTGCTTGGAATGCCCATATATACATACCCTTCACTTAAATTTTATTGCAGTCCTGTCTCCTAGTATGAAATAGTATCATCAATGGTTTATTCATATGACTAGTAATGAAATGCCAAAAAGTATGGTTTTTATATTTTAGCTGTTTTTCTATTTGGTAAGAAAACTAAAAGGGCCATGCATATAAAAGACAACAATAGAGTATCGCATAAAATTCTTCTTCATTTTTATATTTTTATTAAAACCAAAAAAAAGGAGAAATATTCATATTTTATTAAGACTAAGAGATAGGTCGTATAGAGAAAACGATGAACGCATTTAAACAGCTTTGAATAGATTGCATTTTGTATGTAACGTTGACTATTTGTGTCATAAAATTGTACATTTGACTCACTCTGGGTTGTTAGCCAGAACAGGAGGGTGGTAGAAAGAGAGAGGTCAACATCGAGGGTGGGGGGACGAGAGAAAGAGAATGAAAAAGGATATAGTATAATTTAGCATTAGTCATGTTTGTTTTCGCAGATATAAATACAAAATAAAACTATATGAAAGCACATACTTTACAATATAAGCACTACGCTATCATAAGCTTTCCTTTACTCCAATGTATATATTATGAGGCTATATAGAAATGAGAGGAGGATCTCAGGAGTGATAAAGGGTTATGTAGTACTCCCTCATTCCCTTCCCCTTATGGACCAAATAATCTTGTGATATTTTATCTTTTGAACCACATCTATAAATGTTTTCCTGTTTTTAAAAATCGTGTTTCAAATTGTGCTCTACTACTTTGAAACATGAACAAACTTCTTACGAATTGAATGTTCATATTGCCATTTATTCAATCAAACACAACTCTTGCAGAGCATATCTCAAATATAGCAAATGCATAAAAGGGTAGAGCGGACCAGGATAGTAGACAGGCTGACGAGCAGCTATCTTTGTCTCTGCATCTTAAACTAATAGGTAGTAGTTCCATCCTAGGAAAATAAGAATACCATTAAATAGATGGTAACATTTGAAGTGTAACAGGCATTTAAAGCAGCAGAGTAGGGAAAGAGTCTTACATTTTTCAGAGTTGCCTACTATCGCCACCCCTGTTGGTTGTTGGGTATCACGCAGCCCCTTAGCGACAGAAACACGATTTGAAGTACTCACTTGATGGAATTCATCGACAATAAATTCTCGATGATTGAATTAAGAAACTTTTGGAAAGCATTTAGTGGGGCGCTTGGAGACATGCACTTTTCGATTTCAATGTGTCGCCACCACAGTCTTTCAAACACCACTCTCCCTCTCCCCCTCCCAGAGAAAGGGAGATTTTTCCTACATAAAACGAATGAAAGCTAAGACAGAAAATTTCAGAAAAGAGATATCTTTACATAGTAGCAAAAGTGGTTGGTATTTGTTGTTGTCAATTGAACCTCTTGTAAACGAGCAAACTCAACTCGCAAAAGAATAAATTAGATTACGCATATTATGGATCAAATGTAGTCTTAGTTTTGTAAAATGTTCCCCCACGGTGTTATTCTGCATTTTTATCAACGAACAAGTTTATTGTTCACAATTGTTAAGCTTACATTTTGATTTGCGACTTGGCCCCCCAAGTGGCTCATCTGCACTACATTTTGAAAATAATCTTCGAATTTCCTATGCATATAAAATAATAACTCCTATTAAATGCAGAATGTTATATATGTCTTTGTGAGTGTTCAGTTCTTTCTCAATTCTTACCTCGCACGTTTTCTTTCACTTTTGTCTGCAACATAAAGCACGGGTGCTTAAAATCAATATGGTGGTGAATTAAGAATATCATAAAAGCACTTGGAGTTTGTATTATTTCACGATCACCATCTCTTCTCTCGTTATAGTAGGGGTCGGGTCTGCGGGCCTTTACCATCTTACTTTTTTCTGTCTTGTTATATTCCGCCGCATCACCTGTTTCCAGTTTTGCTTTGATCTTACTCAACCCCGTCTGATGCCCAGCTCCTGCGTCCTGAAAGGTAGTCCTATATAACAAGGTCCTCCTCTTCATCTCTCATAACATGTAAGCATTACCTGGACTGACAGTGGAGCGGCAAAGTGCTTTGGACACAGTACTGACGTGGGTACCCGCTTGGAAAAACTGGGTACTGCTAATACCTAAAAATCGTCACATTGGTGTAGTGTTTGTGCAGTTTCTGCATTAGAACTATGCAGTGGACGGGACTCTAATGACCTTGTAGTTGAAGGGCCCTAAAACACCAAGAAAAAACTGGGCTGACATTTTCTTTTTTCTGCTCTTCAATATCTACCACTACTACCTAGTGTCTGATAGTCTAATTTCTGATTTTATTTGATCCTCTACATTTGCACTGGTGCACTGTCATTAATATGCGAACTAGCTTTAAAATTGTCTGCATCTTTCTCAGGTCAAATGGCAGGATTCTCAAGTGTAACTTGCCAATTTCTCTTCCGGGTGTTTGTTAATAAGTTGTAATTTAGAAGTATCAGAGACATAAACCGTGTCAAACCTTGGGAGTGCACCCACAAGTTGTTTAGATTTTTGTACTGGCGTCTTCCTTTGGAGCATTGAAGAACTGATTACATAAAATTTTCTCTTGTGAACCACCTTTTCCCGTCTACAGCAGGGTTGGGCATATTCATTAAGTTAAAAACATATTATATAATGATCCTGTCTGACTTAGGTTTTAACAGAGTTGCCCTGTCGGGGAACGGTTAGATCTACCGTCCTAAATCAGAAACCATTTGCGAACTCTAATCTCGAAAATCTTGTGAACTTCTGAGACCCTGTAAACATCGCCATAATAAGTAGGCAAAAGTTGGTAGACATGCAGACCATCAGTTTATCTAACAAGTCTATATATTCTATTATTAGGCTCAATAAACATTTGAGATAGAAATTTAAGGTCTAACGCACCATATGTTCATTCAAGTCATGCTTTCATAAATTCATTAGGAGAGTCAAAATTCTTGGCGAATCATAAAATGTAGTGTGTTTGAACTGTTTGGATATTCAATGTTTGTCGAAATCAAACAGAAATCTTTCACTATTAAGTCGGGAAGTGTGTGAGGTTTGGCAAACTTTTTTTCTGGTGGAAGAAAAGGGAGAGGGATGAGGTATGTACTCATGTGGGAAGAGAGAGCGGTATAGAGAAATAAAGAGATTAGACCTCTATCTATCTAATACCCAACTGTCAATGCTAATTGGGGTATTTCCATTTTGATAGTAAAGGTCTCATGCATCCTTTTTCTCTCTATCTTTCCAGTTTGTATGCAACCCCTTAAAAAATCCCTAGAAATCACATAATTCCCTTCAACTTTTCTCACTACAATATAAGTTCCAACTATTTAGGCTACTAAAACCTATATCGAACCTAGATAGTATTGACATAACGGTCCCATATTATAATGTGAATGTGTACACATAACACCCAAAGCTTGTCCCTCGTTCATCTACCCCTCTTCAATTTCCCCTTCTTTCCCTTCTGTCTTGCCTCCATCCATGGATCCATCTCCCTTTGTTGTCACTCTCAGCGTCAGAAACAGCCGCAGATCAAACTCAGGCACACGTGGCACACATACAACAACATCCACGAAAATGAAATTAATTTATCAACATATTTGGGGAGGAGGACAATTAAACGTGAGTCCCCAATTTTCTACCCTATCACCATCCCTCTTTGCTTTTCATCCTCTGTCATTTTGCAACGCGTGGTAGTGAATTTCTACGTATTTACTTATGTATTTCGATATAACACTTTATTGATATTTTTGAACTCGCTTAAATAAGGAGGTGGGAAACAGAGAGAGAGAGAGAGGGGCCGGTGACAGTTGCCTCTTGGTCCTGTAACACACAAAGGAACTAATCATCTGTTATGATGAAATACACAAGAAGTTAATAATACTATCATCTTGTATATGTGTATTTTGGAGATGAAATTAATAAATGGTTTTCTGATATAGGACATTAAAATCTGCGGAGTAGCTGTGCATTCAGTAATTGCACAGGATGGCATGTTTGTTCTGCACGGATACATAGCGTCGACGGGTTCTTTTACGTACAGGTGACATCGTAAACTCCACACAGGGCCACGGCGCACTTGGAGCTCCTCTTTCACCTAAAAGACAGGGCCGGCCATCCGGGGGGTGCAGAGGGTGCATTGCACTCGGGCCCCACGATTGAGGGGGGCCCCATCATCAGTACCCATCAGGGCCCAGATCATCGCTAATATTAAAAGTTTAATACGTCATTGTAGGGGCAACATCCCTCATTCGACCCTGCCAATGCAACATAACCTAAACGTAACCTAACAACCGTGCCATTGAACTACACCAGGATTGTGCAACCTTTCTGGTGTTGTGGGTCACTCGGCTGCTCCATGAACTGATTGCCAGCCACACGCTGTCAAAACCAAAACGGGTGAAGATAACGTTAGGTGTTACATAGGAGGTAGGCTATAATGCATAATTAGAAATGATGCACCATGGGCCACAGGTTGGAAAACCCAGAATTAGAGGTTAAGAGTCAATAATTTAATAATGCTATTATTTTGATAGGGTTGTTAAAACCAAAATACCTTTAATAATCAGAAGTGTAATAAAAAAAATATAATGACACAGGTCCAACTGAAAATGTTCCAAGGTGTGGACGTCCACATAAGCTTTCAGACCAACTCATAAATGCAATGGCGACATATTAGGACACATGGCATCATCCAAAAATGTATTAGGGCATACCTTCCAAAATTAGGAAGGATCTCATAATGGGATAGGAGGGCATCAAAGAGGAGTCTATTTATTCTGAATCCTTTTATTTTTACTTTTGGAGAAATATTTTTGGCCCCCCCCCCTTCCCCAAAAAAAACGATTTTTGTACCCGGGCCCCTTTATAGAGAAGGCTGGTCCTGCTAAAAGAAGGCGTTCACCTCCGGCCATGATCTAATCTGCATCCGTGAATTTAATGCCAAGCACTTTACCACTAAGCCACTCAGGTTGGCTCTGATAGGAGTCATTGGTATTCGTTTGAGCTACATGAATACCTCAAGTCCACATTCTGCCGTAAGGGAACGTGTAGTATGCCTACTACTAAAATAAACCCTCTTTTTTAAACTATAGTTGGATTAGGACCCAGTGAGTTTCAGATGCCCAGAAAAGGAAGAAGGAATGATGTGGAAGAAGGTGTTGATGAAGCAAAGGTAGTGTGCAGGACTTGTACGTCAATTGTTTCAGGTTCGATCCTGGACCGAAGCAGTTGGCTTCTTTCCGGCAAGAGAGAGAGAGGACCACAGTGCGCCTTCAGCGGATTTAGAAGTAAAGCTTAGCCCCCCCGTAAGGGAACTTTCCAGGCGTAGAAGCTCTGCCCTTAGTATCGGTGGAGGAAGGTGCCTCACTGAAGAAAAATATGATGACTAGAAATAAGCATAGCGGTTGCAGCATTAGATCGGCAGCCACTTGCGTAAAAATGTCCAGCAGATCGCTTATGCGCCCAAATGGGTACCTGACCTTGCCATAGGCGGGAAAGGGGTTAGTGATGATATCTTTGGGTTGTCTCAAATTTAGATCAACTTTTAGGCTCACAGACCGACGTTAAATATAGTGACGAAGAGGTGTGTTAGACCACTCTGTTTTTATTAAGGTTGATTTGTATTAATTTTGCTGTGTTTACTGATGAACCATGTTGGGTGTAAATTTGGTAAAAACGAAGGTAGATTTTGAATTACCAGAATAACTGTTATTTCGAACCATCACAGCGAGCTACTAGAAATTTGTTTTGATGTTGTACTCGTATATTTATTAAATCTTACTTGAGTGACCGCAACAGTCATAGTTGAAGAAACTGATGCGATATTTGGTCGATGAAAACCGTTATTTGCACCGTGTGGGTCAAAAGATGTCTGAATGTTTGCCAAACTACATAGTTGACCATTTGGCAGCTATTGCAACTACTGAAAGATATGTCTGACAAAACTTTCATTGACGTGAAACCGCATAATAACGAGGAGACATTTGACACCGGACCAAATCGAAAAGACGTCCTAGGAACACCTTTCCAAAAACAGTCCTTTTGAAAAATTGAATTTAATCTCACGAAGAACGCTTTTGTTGTATACACACCAATGCAATTCTGACGGCTACAATTCTAATTCTGCAAATTGGCATTAACACACTACAACCATGACAGAGTAGGGAAAATGGAGAAAGGGAACCAAGGGGAGAGGAACTGAAGTTTGTTGTATAATTTTCGCATTTTTGATTTTCGCAGATACACGTCCTAAACGGTGCAAATACCCTGTGTCCTTTCACCTCGAAATTTTTTTGGTGGCTAATATATATAGAGGTTAATCCGTAAGCTTCTTATGGAAATTTATACAAATTATCTTTTGGCTTAAACAAGCCTGTATAATGGCTTTTTGATATAATGAACAGCCCATGCAAGTTTGACCCACAGGAAACAAAAAATTTGGTACTGCTGAAAGATTTCATAGTAGTTCACCATTAAAAGAATTTATTAGAAAGTGGGTTTGTCATTATGAATTTCCGGTGTCTTCCTTCTGTTCTACATCTTCGACTTCCTATCCTGTCTCTTATTTCTCCTTTCACCCCTCTTCTGTGAACTCCGGGACTCGTATACCAGGACTTGTGATGAACAAACCGTATCTGTTCATCACAAGTCCAGGATTTCTGTAGGGGTAGAGTACAGCGTTGGATAATATGTATCAACACTTGTGACTGTTGGGATACAATTCCCAAACAGGAGAAATGGGGTCCCAGATGTAACCGGGCATTGTGTCAAACTGTACTGGGGCATTTTCAGAAAACATTGACTGAGGCATACAATATATCCACTTAAGTTTTAGTGTGTTCTAGGCTTTAGATATTTAGTATACAGCAGTTAGACGATGGGGCTATACACGTGGCAGGATGAGAGAATTGTTAATAAGTGGAGTGATTCAGAGAGATTGCATTTTTGGTGAATTATGAATAATGAGAAGACAAGTTATTTGACATTTGTGCTTTTAGTCCCGCCGAATTGCACAATAATAATATTAAAAGAAATGATTCTCATTAAGATTGCATCCGAATTATATCTACATATTCTAAGGCATGGATTACTTGTTTCACGGTTTGGAAATGAAGTGAGGATCTCAACATCTTCATTCAGTCTCCCTAATTTCGTCATGAAACCGTCCCTAAATTCGGTTTGAATCCCATCCCCTCCATTCACTTATTCCTCTCTTGAGGATCTCTATAAGTAACAACATATCCAGACTGTGACGTATCTTCTCTTTCTCTCTCATGGCCTTTCTCGTCGTCATCATCCGAAATTCACCAATAAAATGCCAACAATGCAACTATTCAGCAGTAGCACATCGTACAGTGGTGGTGGTAGTGGAGCAAGATACGATTGACTAAGGGTAGAGGTGTCTCCCGTTGCCAACGTTACCACTTCACAAAATTTATCGAACGGAAATCTCAGGTCTATTATCATACGAAATGAGCGCTGAGAACAGTAATAATCTTCAACAAAATTGCCTCAAATAAATGAGAATTACATGGCATGAATTCCCATAAATTATGCAAGATAGGTCTACAGGGTGTAAATAAACTACTACAGAAGCGTAAGAGGATTCACGCTTGGGATGCAAAATATTTGGGCAATATAATACTCTGAAATAACCCCTCAGAATGCAAAGAAAAATGAGATTGAATAGCCTGGAAGGGGAGTAATGGTCCTAACATTTTTTTCTTGTTAACACTACTTTCCCTAAATAGGTCCTAAGAAGTCATCTACACAAAGGATTTGGGGATGTGATATTATTTATATCTGTGTAGGCTACATACAGTAGAAATGTCAAATTTTTAAGATGGAATTCATGAATCTGAATGTTCTCCTAGCTATGTTAGAGTAGAATCCTCGTGTAGGATATCTCATATGAGCGGTTCATAACCTCCTTTTTGACGGGGTTTTTGATTGTACTATGGAACTTATGGACCTCGTACACCTTTGTTAACTACCCTCATGTACTTAAACTGGTGGCGTGAAAAACTCTTCATTAATCGTCCTCCTAATGTAGTGGAACCCTTTCTACACGGAGAAAGGAAATGTCTCAGCTAGCCCTGGTAACAGCTCGCCTATTAATAAATGACCCCTCTCCCCTTAAACAGTAGGGAATCTGTGAAACGCCTTTTATCAGTAGAGTACTCATTGTTTCGAGAACGGGGTCCATAGGCTCTCTAGTATAAAAGGGTCCAATCTTTTTGAACATTCATAAAAAAGGCTCATACTCGAAACTCTTTGACTTTCGTGGAGCTAGGGTTAATTACCATTACCCTACGTGTGTCAGTTAATTAGTTAAGCATTTCATTGGGCTTCTCCCAAGTTTGCCGTCACTCCCAATGCCATATCCAGATGTGATCTCCCTCTGGGACGTTAGATCAGTGTTTTTCAACCAGGGTTCCCCAGAACATAAGGGTTTCGTGAGGTCCGCCCAAGGGTTCCGCCAATGGCAAGGTAAAATATAAAAATAACAATGAAAACACAAGAAACGAGAACGACTTTTGTCTGTGGAAGATGAACTTCGGGTGTCTCTCAAACATTAGGCCACGAACTCAACTGCCTATGCTAACAAACACCTGTATCAATTAATGTGTTTTTTTCTGTCACTGTATGGGGTTCCGCGAAAGGTCTAAATGTTCCAAAGGGTTCCGTTTCAATAAAAAGGTTGAAAAACACTGCGTTAGATGGACAGTTCTCGTGAGTCCTTGTCCCGTTGAGGCTCACAAACGATCTTTCGGACGGTATTTTACGTAACCGGCTGCCAACCTAATGCTGCAAACCTCTGTGCTTATTTATCTTGGGCATATTTGTTTATGTATATGGGCGTACTACATCAGAAAGCATCCAAAACAGAGTTTTATTTAAACTTTAGATGACTACTATAGCATACATAAACAGCATAGTTATCTTGTTGTTTTCGTTTATATATGGGTGTAAGTATTTTTACTTAGCTTATGACATATGTATTTATATAAACCGTGAAGACACTTTATCAAAAGTGGAATTGATATCTGTACCTTTATCCTAAAATATTGTAAAAATGCGCACTGCGCCTATTTTTTCAATATTTTTGTCATAAACTTTTGCAAGCCCTAAGAGTTTAATACCGAAGACATGAAGGCATTTATAAAGTATAATAATATAAAAAGTATGTTGGGACCTTGCGAGGCATTCGTGCATTCCTTCCTCATCGGGCTCTCTCCCCCTGTCCTCCCCATAAGATAAATGGATTTTTGACATTTCTTTTTATTTTGAATTATAGGCTTTAAAGATATACATACAACAAAGATCGTAGAGTTCGTATATGCCAGTGCACTACAGCATCTACTGTACACAAGAGATATCTCTCTCTAGATGCAGTATAATATATACATCTTGGAAAGATGAAAGGGAAGTAGGATGTAGTGGGAGGAGGGAGAGAGAGAGAGAGAGAATGTGAATATAAGGAGTATGAGGGGTTAGTGCGCTGGGGTGGTGTCTACAAAAGGGGAAAACGGAGTGGGCATAAAATTGTGTTGTTTGCAGAAGACGGTTGACGTAGGGCTACTACTAGTAATACTTCTACAAGGGAGTAAAGATAGGGGAGAGAGGTGGAAGAGGAAAGGAAGTGGTGGGGGTAGTTCACCACTGACATCTCCCACCAACTTTGCTACTATAGGGTTTCTTTTTCAAATGACCATCGCTATATTACATAGTAAATGATGACCAAACCGCTGGCAACTCATGCCACGCTTATGAAGCATATATTCACATATTTATATAGATATATTTTCAACGGGCTTACGCATGTCTGATGGTTGAATGCCTTCCAAATATCCATTCCTTGGGGGATGGTCCTTTCAAAGTCGACTCGGTTCGACCACGATATAAAGTGGTATTTTAAATTTCAAACAGACTCCTAGTCTCTACATATAGACTACATTACGGTTTAGTTTATGGTCAAAGCTGCTGCATTTTCAACTATTGAAGTGGTGGACATCACCACCACCACCACTAGTACTACTATTATTATTTCTACTACCATCAAGACCACCTTTACCTCCTCACCAAACAAAACCCATTTATATAGCGAATGTGGTTCGACTTGGGATCAATTTTAAAGTCAAAAATACTAAAGATTGAGAAATATAAGATGTACTGTAGGCCCCTATTTGCTTGGAGTCGAGCGAATTTACCCGTTCAAAAATGATGTTGTGTCTTTATCGCTTATATATGCCGTTTTCACATTGAAAGGAGTCACAAAGATGTATTGCTGCTGTATAAATTGGTTTGTTTTTACATAGCATTTCCAGTAATCCTTATAAAAAATTATTCTCTATATATCCAAAAGTAGGAGAAATTAAAGTCAATAGGAAAACTATGGCGCTAGTGAACAATAAATGTATGCACATGTTCACATTTGAAATACATTCAGGGGACCTCTTACAAGCCTACCCCCTTTAGTTTATAGCATCAAAAGTATACCTTGACCTTTGATAGAAATGTTTATTTTGAATTTAACTTTATCCAATACAAGTATTTAATAGGCTTTCATATGACAAGTGTAATTATGCACAGTGGCTAAAATTTAGTCCCTAGTTATGCCCTGCAGTTTAGAATTCAGTAGTTTACAAATGGCGCCACAGTGAGTGACCCGGGGTGACTGAGAAGAAGAGAAAGGTTGTATGGGCCTACTCACGCGACTCACCATACAGGAAACTTTGGTACTTTGGTAATTATTTCAAATTATATAGAGGGTCCCGAGTGTTACATCTGTTGGAGGCCCCCTTGCTCTAAATACTAAGTGATGGTAAGAACGGGAGCGGCGAATTGCGTTGGACACACCAGTTCTCGTCTGATCACTGAAGTTAACCAGCGCCACCCCAGCTAGTACTGACATGGGTGGCCGCTTGGGAAAACTGGGTCCTGCTAATACCCAAAAATCGTCCCATTAGTGTAGTGTCTGTGCAGTCTCTGCATAAGAACTATGCTGTGGACGGGGCTCTAATGACCTTGTAGTTGAAGGGCCCTAAAACACCAACAAACAAACAAACAGATGGTAAAAAATCAGTGTATTATTTACGGTAATTAAAACAGCCCCTTGACAATGACCTTGACGTTATTATTCCGTGCTGGTTAGTTTCATAGTAGCCTTCTTTGTTGGTTGAGGAACTTACCCCTGTGACGCTATGTTGCCTGTCATTCTAAAACAACTAAAATTGAAGGGTGTGAACTCTATCAGCCCTCCTTTCTATTTATCTATATACATACCTGTTGACCACTCTCCTATTCATTCAGTCAATTTTTGATTGTTGATCCACATTTGTGGTTATGTTTCTTCTGGATCAGGATTCCGAACTTTCAAGAATGTCTAACCTCTCCCTAGACTGGAAATGAGTTATAATGATTGGAATGGGGTACCGATATTCAACTGGTATCCGGGATGGTTGGTAGTTGTTTTGATAACTTTCTTTTGATATGAGATCGTGGTCAAAAAGACAGAGGCACAAAATGATAAACATCCCATTATTCTCTTCCACTGCATTAATTGATTTAGTGACTCGTGTAATTTGTGGCTCATAAATAGCTACGTGCCCCTGCTACTGTTTTGAATGTTGACAAAACAGCCTGTTCTGAAATGGTATGAAAAGTAAAATCTGTATGTTATTAAATAAGGCTCTAAGTTTTTATCAGTGAAATAATAGTTCTTCTTATAAGTTATGTCATGATTAAAATTTTTAAATCTATTTTGGAAACTATTAACAAATCCTTATTATTGCCTGCTGTATTTTCTGCATGGGGCCAAAAACGACTACAATAGGGTTGTAGCATTCGGTCAGCAACAATATGTGAAACTCTTGTCCAACAGTCCGTCCATGAGTACATTCCTGACCCTGTCGGAGACGGGAAATGAGTTTGTTGTAGCAGTTTTGGAGTTAGTAGAATAGCCTCATGTACCAAGGTATTATAGAAAAGCGTTTGAATAATAGAAAGGCTCATCTGTCAAGTCCGACAGCTGACTAATAGTCCCACATTAACGGTATCAAGAAATGTATTATACACCAGCCCCTAATTTGTTATACGATAATTTCACTGAATTTGAGTTTCAACAAAGCAGTTTGATGCAAGACCTTCAATATTTCACTTTGAACAAAATAAATGGAGAAGCAATCATTTAGGCATTTTATCAATACTTGCGACAATGTCCAGACATCTTTATTAATCGTTATAAAAATCACCAGGTTCGTGTCTTAATCAATCAAACATTGAGGTCAATTATAAAAGGTGCTGTGCTCTTTCCAGCTTGATACAATGGACCCATATCAATAATATATGTTTACACACAGTTTATTGTTCAAACTGACTTAAGCATTGGACCATAATACATTTCACTAACTGGTGTGGGTCCTCTTGTGTCTCTCCCCTTCGGGTCCACCTCCTCATCTTTCTGATGAAGGTTTTTCTATATTAGTCGATATTTTCTTGAGTCAAAATGTTTTCAATGCTGCGGTTCACCAATAGGACACTTTTGTGTCAGTGGACCCACAATGTCTAAAATGTTATGTCGTTAATTCTTATAATCGTAGACGCCACCTTTTCCCATCCCCCATCCCTCTCCATTCTCTAAACAATCTCATGAATTCAACGAATAATTCAGATCTTTTTACCAGACCACTCATGGTCTAAGTAGGCGTAGATATCTTTCTTAAAGGCCCTATTCCATATTATAGATGGGATTTCTATTGGCGATATTGTTTCCCGACCTCCCTCCTTCTTCCGTCTTTTTCTCCCTAGCCCTTATCTCTCTCTCCAGCCTCCTCATCCATCTTTAATATCGAAGTCTATAGTTTAATGACAACAATAAACTACCATTTATAATCATGATACTCTTGACATGTTATTTATGTGCGTCCATGTCCTTTACAAAATCACCGAGTAGTCCACTTGTAGAAATCATGGGAACTGGCTTCTATACCGACCAAAGTGACTACCACGCCCTCTGTCATTTCTTGTGAAATAGAAAAATGCGTTTACTGCCATAATCAGACTTTTTCTACGTAGGTTGTTTTGCCTAAAATTATTTTAGAATTCGTCACCCAGCCTTGATCTCTGGCGGCCGGACAGTGCACTGATGAAGAAGAATTGCACAACGCAACTACACAAATGACTCTCATTGAGAAACCTAGGCTATTTCAAAAGGGTCAGAAGTGAATGAGGTATGACATTCCACCACCTCACCGGGACAAAAAGGAGGGTCATAACAAAAGGAGGTGATGCAAATATTATCAAGTTACTACCAAAGTATGCACCAGTTATTGTCCCATCACCTTAATCTGAGACATGAGAGCATTGTTGAGCTATCCTCGGTGGAATGGGCGTCCAATTTAACTGCAGATTTGACCAGTATTTAGCCGATTAAGAACACGCTTCTGTGCAATGCACCCCTAAATCGGTAAGCTCTTATTTAAAAGTCAGGATGGTTCATTAAGTAGAGGGATGATTCAGCAACTGGCTAATTCCACTCTAAACTGTAGTTGTGAGATTAGGGTATCTAAACACGAAGTGCGTGGTGAAGTATACCCTCATAAAATGCGAAATGAAATTGGAACTAGAGTGACGATGTTTGGGGTTTCGATGTCACATCGGCCCGTTTACAAATCCTGAACATCAGAATCCGTAGTTCTGACATGCTATAATATGATATCAGTGACGTCAACCGGTTATTCCGCCTAGGGCAGGGTCGCATCAATGAATGCATCTCCTCTATTCCCTCATAATCCCAATCAAGCCTTCTTGCACTCCACATACACTGTCATGTCGTTCCTTTGACCTACTCCCATTTTTTCATTTTGGCCTATGGTATTACAAAAAACAATGACAAGAAACAAATCATTATTTGGAACTGAATTCAGCTTCTTATTTTCTTCTTTGGATATTTCTTTGAGATTGTACTTTCATTTCTTAAAAGTTGGAGTTTATAGGACCGTAAACAGTCAGCTAAAATGGAAATGATGTCGTCAGATCTCCAGATGTAGTAGGCCTATAGGTTATAGTATCGGTTTGATGAAATAAAGGGTTGCCATGGCCATGGTTTCAATTTCATGATTCGGTCTCCTCCACAACCTCCAATTCCTCCTCCTCTGCCGAATTGAATGGCTGAATGTCTCATAATGTGGAATGTTGTTCGTTTGTCAAGAGTGTCATTAAATTAAACGGTTAAAGCCTCTAAATCCAAAGTTTTTTGTTACAGTAGTCACATGACATTTATATAATTGATCTGAAATCTTTTGAAATACTCAGACGAACATAGCCCAGCTGCATCATTTGGCTAATGGATTTGCACGAATGTCGTCATGGTCGACATCCTACATTTCTTAGGTGCCAAGTTTATTCAAATCAATAGAATAATACAAATGATCACCATTAAGGGGGCATCGCTTATTTTTAAATTGCACCCTCCTTTGTCGCTTTCGACCCAAAGTGATATATTGCCACCGATAGCAAGCTCCATAAAAAAATCACTTGTCCCACTTAAATATCCTGATTTAGTGGACATGAAGGTGGACATCCATTCTTTTTCTGTCAATTTCCATATTCTTTCTATATTTATCATTTTCCTGTGGACAGAGTTGCAACTCCAGGACTGCATAATTACGCCTGATTTGGGATCATTGAGGAAGAGGCGAACAGTGGTGGAAGCACCACGTCTCCATAGCCCGGAGTTGAAATCGGGTCGCACACCAGGCGTTAAGTTCTTAGCTCACTCGAGATATGTAACTTACTTTATAAAATCAATTATGTCTGCCTTGGTGGCTCAGTGGTTGAGTGCTTGACTTAAGAGATCATGATTAAGGGTATGTTCCTGGTTGAGGGAAGTCCCTAGTGCGTCTGTCATCCTAGATAAGATGTAAAGTCCTGATCCCATCCATGTGCGATATGTACGATATCATCTGCACGCAAAAAGAACCCTTTCTGCATGGAAATTAATAATTTAGGGCCTATAGGTAGAATTCCCAGGTGCAGGAACTCGGTACAAGAAATGTTCCCCATATAAGTTTGGGCGACGGTTAGTGAATAGGGGGTTGCAGCATGAGATCGGCAGCCAGCTATGTAAAAAATACCGTCCAACTCTCCTTTTGTTCCTGGGACAAACGGGCACCCGGCCCAGCCATAGGCAGGAAGAGAGTGAAGAATTTTGATAATGATTTCTATAAGATAATTTACTCTATGGTCGTAAAATGTATCACGATTCGCGGGCGAGGATGAGGCAGGACCTGTTTGTGAATGACCTAATGACGCTTGAGCTAGTGATAGCACGGAAATAAAACTCAAATGTTATTCAATAATTGTTGTCTCCTAATTTAAGTCAGTTATTATCTTTATTTTTGAGTTGCCGCTCTGTGTGCAGCTATTAAATTGTGCATTATCATTTTATGTGTAAAATCTGGCAGCCAAAATAGTTATGTTGTAAGGAAATATTTGTGACGATTGCAGAAAAAAGTAGGGACCTATAGGAACATCTAGACTAGAGACGCCATATATTTTTATTAATACTATGAAGCTTTCGTTTCAAACTGACTTTTATGCAGATTTCTGAAATGAAAAATATGAGGACAAAAATACGAAGACTCTTACTTCTTGGCTGTTTCTACTCGCCGTGTATCCCTCCTTCCCAGGTCCCTTCCTTCCTTACGCTACTCTGTATATTTGTAAAGACATGTAACATTAGTCTGTTATACGATTTCTTGCGAATTTCTCGCGAATAATTGCAGGAAGGACTATTACTCTCAAATGGAGAATCCAACAACTGCAGACTGTAAAGAATCACTGTAGCATGAAACTGTTATAGCAGTTTAACACCATTTTAGGGATTATAAAAGGTCCAGGTGTGTAAGCCCCACTCAATCGTCTGTGAGCTTCATTGACGTCGACAACTCCACCTTTTTTACCCAACATGCTAAGCGGTTATTATTAAGACTCCCTCAAGCGGAACTGCCTCCTAATGTGAAATGGTGTCCTCAGGTGTATACACTACAAGAAACCATATACATGAATGTGTCTTTCTTTCTTCACTTCCCCTCTCTCCTTTTCACTTTGATGGATAACTTTTCTTAATCTGACTTTGTTGAAATGTCTGAAAACAGTTTTGTTCCTTAGTTTATTAGTTCACAACACTGCGCACTCGTTTAATATTTTAAGAAAATCAGCTTTGAACCAACAGTTCATAAGACCACGTCCTGTGAGCTTGTTCTGATCTTGCATCCTCGCTACTAAGGCAAGGCGCAAAATGAGGCGCAGGGTGTAGCAGCCCTGCGAAATTCTGCTAGCAGGCAATCACCGCACACTGAATCGCAGTTTTTCACCATACTTGCATCAAATAACAAGAGAACTTCTCTGTTCGCACCGCTTTTTGTTATTGTCACACCAACTTCACGCAGGAAACTGCGGCATTGGCACTGAGCTCCGCAGGGTTAAGTGGCGCAGGCATTGAGTCACGTCACCCTGCGACTTGACATGCGCAACTACATACCATCATGTGAGCCACAGAACTTTATAGTGAGTCACCCTGCGTCACCTGCGGAGACTACGTCTCATTTTGCGCTGGGCCTAAGTCTTCTCTCGCCTGTGGTAAGGTCGGGTGACAAAATTTTCCATTGGGACATATGAGCGCTCTGTTGGACGGTATTTTTACACAGCCGGCTGCTAGTCTAATGCTGCAACCCCTATACTTATCCATACAGTATATCGTCGTCTCATTTTCATTCGTTGCGGCGCTAGTCCTTCACCGACGCTCAGAAATATAATGATCAGAAGAAAAGCCGTGGCTCCGTTTTGAGCGGGTCCATGGGTTAGCAGTTGATGCAATCGAATTGTACCTAAAAGTACTTTTGCACTTACAGACAAAAGAGGAAGGAGATACCCTCATGAATTCCGCCTGTGTCAGGGTTGAATTTGCCTACTCTTACCATCCATTCCTTTATATTCAGGGTGAGGCGAATTGCGTTGGACACACCAGGTCTAGTCCGATCACTAAAGTTAAGCAACGCAACTCCAGCTAGTATTGACATGGGTAGCCGCTTGGGAAAACTGGGTACTGCTAATACCCAAAAATCGTCGCATTAGTGTAGTGTCTGTGCAGTCTCTGCATAAGAACTACACTGTGGACGGGGTCTAATGACCTTGTAGTTGAAGGGCCCTAAAGCACAAACAAAACAAACCAACCTTTATATTCACCTCTAGGTCTCAGTCCATCTTACACACAGAACTTTCAAGAAGAGAAAGGAAAATATTATGGAGAAAGGTTAAGGGTACGCGAACGGACAAGTGACATCGCACGCCCATACATGAACCTGTCTGATGTCTCTCAACCCTTTCTAAGATAGAGAGAGAAAGGAAAACATCGTCCACGACCAAGGGCGAGCCTTTTTTATCCGAGTTTTGAACTACCGAGGTCAGCCATGAATATTCATTGTTGTTTAAACTCGAGGTACACAATAGCCAAGTTTTTTGTTCTCTTTATGAACTAAGACATTGTGTTTGATAGTCATAAATATATTAATAAGTTATTTAAAATTGACATCGTAGTAACCCAAGTATTGCATTGTTGTCGTCGCTGTGTCGGCATCTTCAAATAAATAATATTTAACTACATATTTGATCAAACCCACAATAATATGTGCGCTCGTGGTGATTGCTGATAACAGATTCAGCAGTTTAAGGCCGTTGTTAAAACGTTCTGGACGGATTATCGACAGATCTGATTTGACACAAGTTTGAAATTGCTTTAATGGTTGATATTAACTTCGAAATAATAATAGGCCATTAAATAACTTTGTTTCTCGGTTGGTTCACCTCACGGACAAGATTTTGGGATATGTTCTAAGCACGCCATTGGTTTCATTTGGGATTATTACATGGCACAAATCAGCGAATTACTATTTCGTTAGATACAATTGATTTGCACTTTATAAATTATACAGCTGTTGACCATTTCTTAATTATATCACACGTAACATTTTTCTAAATACGATATAAGTTGACAACGTCAATTCAAATTCAGTGATTAACCGACATATCGCTTGAGCTCATGGGTATAGGTTCCATTCTGAGGCAACTTTACGACAAGTTGCAAAAAGTGTCTCGATAAAGTAGTTGGGATTTGGAAACAAACCACAGAGGTTTGTGTCAGGGCCATAATTTTAAAACTTTTTGTTGGATTTTTTACTATCATCCCCGACGCCTTAGCCCACCTTGTTGCCAGTGCTGCAATCGAGGCAAAGTGTTTCATTGTTTTTCAATCTCATCCGCTTCAGGTAGCAAAAGAGTTGCCTTCTCCTAGGGAAAAGGCTTTGAACTCGTTTTATATTCAAATGAGTGTACATCGAGGAAATTTCCAGGTGTAGGAGCTCGTTTTCCGTAGTCCAATTTCTTAAATTTTCAAACCCGGCACCCGGGACTAAGTTTCTCATTCCCCGTTCGATCCCTCGCCATTTGACTGTTCCAAATTCTGTTAACATCTAGTCTGTACTCGATGAACCTAGGAGGCAAATACGCAGTGAAATGCCATACCTAGGATGACCTTGAGCCCTGGGATAAAATCAGGATTTATGTTAATGGGCAGGTGGGATAGACTGGTAATATAACAATTTGGGTATTCCTCGTTTGTATGACCATCTAAAAAATCTATATTTATTGCTAGCAACATTTTTCTTCAAATGTTGCCATGATATGTATAATAATAATTGAAATTGTTTATTTACCTTAACTTGGCTTTCTGACATCCCTAAAGCGTAGGCCAATTTCGCCCTTTCAGGACCTGCCAAATATTTTGTTTGTTCGAATGTCTTCTCCAATGCAAATATCTGTTGTCCAGAAAACGTTGGCCGAGTGTGTTTCTTCTTTCCATCTTTATCCACTGTGATGCCACCCGCGGTCACTAAATGGAATCCAGTAGTTGAACGTGTCCAAGTTAACAATGGCAGTATAACAGGGTGAAAAATTTGTAGTAGTAGTAGTTGAGGTTGTAGTCGTCATAATCACCATATCGGTCAATGATTTTGGGAATGAAAAGAAACAAAAACAAGACACAACTTTGATTTCTGGTAATCAATTATTTGGTTTTGGTGCTAATTCTTAAACCCTCAAAGACTGAAGGACATCTTTCAACTTCAGAATTACATTAAACATTTTAATAATTATTTTAAAAATGCATAGAAATAAAATCAATATCTTAAGTAAACCACTGGAATTGGAGAGGAATGTGGGAAGGAGAGAGGATATAGTGTATCACCTCGGATACTATTCATCGACAACATTGGCGGGGCAAAAGATGAGTTACTAAACTAGGTTTGGAATTGGCCGGCCGAAGTATGGAACTTTCCTTAATGAACAGTTGTCGTCCGGGGGCTTACGAGCCTTCATAGAAAGTTTTTAACGATCGTGGGTCAAATTTTCACCCAGTTCGACCCTGTACTATATCCAGAGGCGAACTTGGCTCTGTGGAAGAAGTGGAAATTTCCACCTGGGACGCCCAGAATTTAAAAAAATAATAAGATAAACAATAATCCTCTCAAGTTTTTTTTTTTTTTTATAAAAGATATTTTGGTGATCCGAATGAAAACACACCTTCCACGATGTCAGTACACCCCTCTTATTTCCAAGGCTGTCGATTGTTTTTCGAGCCTGAATCAGAGGCTGCGCTCAGAGGCTCCTCCTCAAGCTCCAGCAGAGCCTTCAAGCAGTCCTGTTTTTGGCATTCTGCATTCGAAAGCCATTGACAAAAATGTCCGCAAAAACATTTAGTTGCCAGTCCACTCCTGACTGTTCGCCCCTCTGACGCCCGACCACAAACTTCCGCTAGTTTTCTATCTACTGCTCTTAACAAAGCGAAAAACAACTCCTAGCCCTTTTCCCGCCTATGGCAGGGTCGGATACCCATTTTGTCCCTCTGAATGAGCACAAACGTTATATAGGTATTGGACGGCGATTGCCGACCAACGCTGTAACCCCTATGCTTATTTATCGTCGGTCTACTATTCATTTGGGCGCTCCAGCGACGCCAGGGGGGCGAGTTCCTACATCTGTGAATTTTGCTCCTCTACCCGTTGCATAGTAGAGAGGGTTCTTTCACGTGCCAATGCCATTCGACTCCACACAGGACCTAAGTGCGCCTTCTTTCTCATCCGAAGGAAGACAGACGCACTTGGGACTTCTCTCTCGCTCAAAGGAAGTCAACCCACTTTTTTTGATGGTGTTTTAGGACCCTTCAACTACAAAGGTCATTAGAGCCCCGTCCACTGCGTAGTTCTAATGCAGAGACTGTACAGACATCACACTAATGCGACGATTTTTGGACATTAGCAGTACCCAGTTTTCCCAAACGGCCACCCATGTTAGTACTAGCTGGGGTTGCGATGCTTAACGTCAGTGATCAGACGAGAACTGGAGCCGCTCACAGGCCAACCCACCTCGATCCAGTATCGAACCTGGACCCACTTGCGGTGGTTCTCTCTACTGCTTGTAACAATAAAATTAATTTTCATATGAATGCATTAAAATATTTTGAATATAAATTTATTCTTTGATAATTGAAGGAGGCGTCAAAGGCGTAGGAAGTAAGGGTGGACACGTAATAATGGTCATTTAGACGTGAGTCTTTTCTAATGCAAATGAAGGCCTTTTCTCCTCCCACATCCCACCCTACTTCCGATCACATGGCCTGATATGGCATTTAAAAAGGAAATAGGATGTTTAATTAATGGTGGCAAGAACGTTTACAATTCAATAGGCGTGTTTATTGTAGTCTGTGTGTAACAGTTTTACCCTCCTTTTTCCCGGATTACAGCAGGACCACTTATAACCTTCCGTATAAAATTATTAGCCTTTTACTGTATCCATTCATTTTGTGACAACGGCACATTAATTTTAAGAAGCCGATAGCTAATTTAATTTTGACCCTTCATTTATACGACCCTTCTATTCGTTTGTTTGTAATGAAAACATTTAGGACAAATAGAAATGTTGTATATACATCTCGACAGATGAAAAAGAGATGTACAATTGCTGCTAGTTGTTCAGCTCCTAAATGTGTATGAGAGCAGAGATTTTTGAGTAGAAAGATAGAAAAATGCGGCCGTCGTCATAGTGACATCGGGGATAGCCACAAGCACCGGCGAATAACACTACTATGAGAAGCCATTAACACCCACTAAAAGAAGCATATGTGATATTGTCGCTATGTTTTATAGCCTCAGCATATATATCTAGAGTTTGTGAGGGTTTTAAACGCTTATTGTGCACAGTTTGTCTCATTCTGACATTTTCTTAAAGAGATGTATTATACATTTACATTCTGTCGGCGAACGAGCGCGCGCGAATTGACTTCGAGAGCATTTGAAGTTTGCAGGTTCGTGCCCTGGTCGAGGTCAGCGGTTTTCTCTCTCTGTTTACCCTTAAATTACATCTTCCGATATATACTGGAGATCACAGCCGTGCATGTGTGTATGGAGCGGCGAATTGCGTTGGACACACCAATTCTCGTCTGATCCCTGATGTTAAGCAATGCAACCCCAGCTAGTACAGTACTAACATGGATGGCCGCTTGGAAAATCTGTGTACCGCTAATACCAAAAAATCCTCGCATCAGTGTAGTATCTGTGCAGTCTCTGCATCGGAACTACACAGTGGACGGGGCTCTAATGACCTTGTAGTTGAAGGGCCCTAATACACCAAAGAAACAAACAAAAAATGAATGTGTGATGTCATCAGAGCCAGGCCGAGGCCCCGCGCTCCGAATAGCTCCTGCACTTTGAAATTCATAACGTTGAGGCACCACTAATAACTTTTCCCGAAGCCCCGCAAAGCGTTACCGGGTTCTAAATGTCCATGCAGTGGCGTACCGAGGGGTGGGCGGAGGGGGACAGATGTCCCCGGGCGCAGAAGACAAGGGGCGCAAAATATTAAGTTCACATTAAGTTTAGCGGGTGCCAGAGGGCGAAGATTTCGGTCCTTGTCCCTGGGCGCAGAATACCCTCGGTGCGCCACTGTGTCCATGTTAGATGATAACAGGAATTTCCTTTTTAAGTGGCCCTTTCCTGTTCCGGGATTAGCATACAGGCCCACGTCAGTTCACCATT
Organism: Trigoniulus corallinus; assembly: GCA_013389805.1. Taxonomy (NCBI): domain Eukaryota; kingdom Metazoa; phylum Arthropoda; class Diplopoda; order Spirobolida; family Trigoniulidae; genus Trigoniulus; species Trigoniulus corallinus. The sequence goes on along the minus strand of JAAFCE010005724.1, from coordinate 11,536,977 downwards.
TTCCTAAGAAGGTCTAACAAGTCAATTAAAGGACACTCATGAAGTTTTCACGGCCTCACAAACTGCCACTTTCCACCAAGCGATTTTAATTTCTGTGATGGTCCTAATTATGCCCGATTTTGGGATAGATGGCGCATATTTAGTTGGGCCATTATCCAATAAAGGGGTCGAGAACCTCAGGTTCAAAATCCCTTGTGTAACACATACACCATATCTATTCATGTTCGTAAAAAGAGACTTTCTAAGAGTTATGACGTCAGATTTGACTGTTAGGTTTCTTCCCTCTATTTAATTTTATCTTCTACATTCTTGATGTGACCCATTTCACGTCTATGACATGCTCAAGGACCCACTGAGTCCTAACTCTTAAAGCAGAAATCAAATGCCAAAAGAGAGGTGGATGCTTTGGGTAAGACTTCCCAATTGAACTTTCCGTCGGATGGTGTGATGTCACCTACCCTGAATAGAACCCTTTCGACCTGAAATAAAATATTCGTGTAGGCCTAGATCGACAACATCGCGTGGTGTAGGCCCTAGTAGCTCGTTTTCCCCCTGTCATTGGTAACATTAATTGCCCTGAGAAAGAAAATAGGGCGACGTTAAATAAACAGTGGTTGTGGTATGAGGTCGGCAGCCGGTTCCTTAATATATGGTCTACAAACTACATAATGAGAAAGAAGTCACATCGAACATGTTTATCAACAACACTGACCAGTATTACTATCTTTATGAACAGGCCTCTAAGAAACGACTTCAATTAGAGCTGTTGATTAATATTTGGGCTGGATGCCTATAAAGGGACCTGTTTTCAAGCTCTCTTCATATCAAATGATACTTAGACACATTGTTCAGTTCCTCCCCTTTGGTTATCTTTCCCCTCCTCATCCACAGTACCGGTTTTCATTAAGCTGATAGCCTAATCCAATTGTCACTCACAATAAATCTGATACTTTTGCGCCCTATCCAGTCAATTGTTGCTTTAATCAATCGACCACCTGCCTGTTTGTCTGCCCTAATGCCTCTTGTAATGGATTTTAAGCTCTTTACTATAACCTTCTTGACCTAGCAAATATTAAAAGTTGTGCAAATGTCTGTAACTCAAAGGGCAGGATATCAGCTCCTACACTTTAAAAATGTACTTTTCGTCGGCTCAGACATCGATTTTTCAGACCTCAGATCAAGGTTCCGTGCCGTGTTTTTGCAAATGGTTTGAGATTCCACTTGGTTACGTAGCCTGGCTACCCCACCTAATGCCACTGGCCTTTGTTTATTTAACGCCGGCCTATTTTATGTCTGAGGACGATTTTCACCAACGCCGTTGGGCGAGTAACTACACCTGCGAACTTGGTCGATCTGCGCACACGATTTGTCGCGGGAAGTCACTTGGGGGTTGTGTAGCTCCCCCAAAATATCCCCCACCTGTCAAACAAGCCACTAACCCCCTCCCCCGAGATGAGGCGTAGATGCACAGATATGCTCCCCCCACAAATTCTTTGGAGGGGCTGTATTGTGTTGGACACACCAGTTCTCGTCTGATCACTGAAGTTGAGCAACGCAAACCCCAGATAGTACAAGCCTGGGTGACCGCTTGGGAACACTGGGCAATGCTAATACTCAAATCGTCGTAACAGCGTAGTGTTAAAGAGTTGGACGGGGCTCTAATAACCATTGTTGTTGAAGGACCCTAAAGCACCAACGAAACAAACGAATTCCTTCAACCTGATTAACGTATTCAGGACGGACAAGGAACTTCCGTTTTTGGCTTTCTATGTAACAGAAGGAGCACTTCTAGATTCCCCTCCCCGTCGCATAAGGGGAAACCACAAATTTGTATCTGATTGTTCGGTAATTACTGCATTATTTAGTGGTGGCATAGGCCTATCAGTTGTATTTGATAATGAGTGGGGAGTGCCTAAAATGTGCCTTACGCCATACAGGAAGTAAAATCATCATAGTCATTCGAGGGTGTACTTATCCGTAAGAGACCTTATTTTTTCTTATTACGAATATTTATTCGCTTAGAGGAGGGTATTTGACGTGTTTATCGGATACATTTCACTCGAGCTGTCGCCTTCCGTTCCCATCCGACAAAAACACCATCTCTGGAGTTGTCTCTTCTCTTCCCGGTAATCGTAAAATCCCTTTGAACACCCCAAGACTATCGAAACTGCAACTTAAACTCAGGCTATCTGGAATTGCCTCAGATTGTCTGCAAATAATTCCTTTGTTCAATTTAATTTTTCACGGGGGAAACCTCTAATGGTGTCACTTGGTGTGGACATCCTCTGCAGGATATTTACCGGTCGACAATAGGCAGGCGTTAAGCACTCATCTCAGAAATTTCGTCTAACCGTAAGCTTAGGCTTTTCGTCCTTTTTCGTGCAGGTGACACCGTAATCACCACGCCACCTTCCACTTCACTCGCAAAAATGCCACAAACCCAATCCTAAATTGTAACCGCGAAGTGGGAGGCCCTGGGAAAGTACAATTTGGGAAGCCCCGAGCAACTGCAATGTGAGAGGCCCAGTCGTCCACCGTCCCGGGTAAGGCATTGCATAGTGTATCAAGAGTTGAAGTTCTGTCAGTATCTTATTACAAATTATATTCTGTAGAAGTTAAAATTGTCCCAATTCAGTGTTAGACCCCAGGCGGCTGGCTGTACTGCCCGTCACAAAGCCGGCCCTGAGTAAAAGCTTCAATTCATTGTATTACACACTCACTTAGACCAGGATCTAACCTACATGCGCGCCATGACGCCAATGGCCCCACTCCCATGTCCTATGTCAGGGAATTGATCTCACAGACTCCGCATTACAGAGGGAATATCAACCCTTCCATTTCCCAGGTCGGAGAGGGAAGGGAAGCTGAGAGTATCCTATTTAGTTATCCGATTTAAGCGTGGTTGACTTGGGAACTTCACTTCCCCAGGTTCGCTCCCTCACTGAAACCAGCGGTTTATTTGTCTTCGATGAGGTTATCCCGCCTCGGTGGCGCAGTGGGTAGCGTACTCAGTAACTACGTCAGTGGTTCTAGGTTCGATACTGGACCGAGGTGGGATGCCCTGAGTGCGACTTCCCTCGGATGAGAAGTAAAACCGAGGTCCCGTGTGTTACACGATGGCATTCGAACGTAAAAGACCTCTCTCTACTACGCAACGGGTAGATGAGGCAACATTTCCAGGTTTAGGAGCTCGCCCCCTGACGTCGATGGAATCCCCAATGAATAGTAGACCGGCGAAAAATAAGCATGGGAGTTGTAACTTTGGTCGGCAAACGGCTGCCGACCTAGAGGGACAAGATGGGTACACGACCTTGCCATAGGTGGGATAAGGGTTAGGGCTTGCTTTGAGGAAGAAACCACCCTGAGGGGAATCCGAAGTTGTAGACGTGTGTGATGTCACTTGTTCGTGCAAGAGCCCGGTATACTGTAAGGCAGCGATTCTCAACCACTGTGCCGCGGCACTTTAGTGTGCAGCGAGATTCATGAAATGTGCCGCCACTACGAATACCCATACAGAAGTGACGTCAGACAAGTAGTTCAATCGGTTCTGCCTTCCTAGGAGGGACAGGCTGAACCAATGGGCATTAATATTACAGTTCTCAATACTGGCTAACAAAGCTATGTAGTAGTTTAGTCTACTAGTCACCCGCTTCATGTGTGCATAGGGCTAGGTTACAAGTACAGTAACTTCTAACCGTCTTCCTGCCTATGGCAGGGACGGGTACCCATCTTGTCCCTCTGAGTGGACACAAGGGCGATATATTGGACAGTGTTTTCCCACAGCCGGTTGCCGACCAAAGCTCCAACCCCTATGCTATTTATCGTCTTTCTACTGTTCGTTGGGACATTCCGCCGAAACCAGGGGGGCAAGCTCCTAGACCTGGAAATTTTGCTTCCTCTACCCGTTCCATGATAGGGTTCTTTCACGTGCAGATTCCATCGTACACCACACGGGAGCTCGGTTTTACTTCTCATCCGAAAGAAGGTGCACTCAGGGCTTCTCTCTCGCCCAAAAAAGCCAACCCACCTCGGTCCAGTATTTGTTTTTGCATATAGTTAGGTTACAACTTATATATTTTCTTTGGCGTTTGTGTGCCCCAAAATGTGTCGTTGTGAGTGTGCCGCGAAATTTTTAAATTATTAAAAATGTGCAGTGACGAAAATAAGGTTGACCTAAGGTGAAGCCGTGACCTCGTGTGGTTTGTACAATGTCACTTGCATGGAAAGAACCTTATCTCAGTCTATGGATTGATCAACTTTCCAGGAATACGGGGTCACCTCTTTCCCTGGAGTGAGAAGACTTTGAATAACCAAATCCCTAATCGGATGGAATCAGGATTGATGATGTCTCCATGGTATCATTGACACTTATATAATTTTTCCGTGTTTTCTTTCCCTTAGACCCCCCCCTGCCCTCTCCCCAGGTTGATATAGTTTATTGTCATTGTTTTAGCATAATAATTCTTGAATGTGCTACTACTACTGTTTTGGCTGTTGTTGTTGAGTCTGTAATCTCATTTGTTTTGGGGTCGATTGTGCGTGATATCATGAAATGCATGCATGCATGAGTTGTGATTAAATGTCATGCATTTCTACCATATGCCTTTTTACTTAAAAGTCCAAAAATTCTAATTAATGTTGTCATTCCTGTCTCATTTCGACGTGTTTTCTATATTCTGCCCTTTCTGCTCTGCCTTTGGTAGTTTACTTAGCTCTTACGAGCAGAGCCGTGGTTACGAGTTGGACCGCGGTTAAATTTTCCAGCCATTTCAACTTATTGCTTATGATACGTCCCGTCTCGGTACGAACTACATTCGATCCTGAACTGATGTGATTCTGGCTTCTTTAGGGAGGAGAAGCCCCCAGTCTCATCCGATCACTGAAGCTAAGCAACGCAATCCCAGCTAGTACTAACATGGGTGGCCTCTTGGGAAAACTGGGTACCGCTAATACCCAACAATCGTCGCATTAGCATAGTGTCTTTACAGTCTCTAGCGGCGAATTGCGTTGGACACACCAGTTCTCGTCTGATCACTGAAGTTAAGCAGCGTAACCCCAGCTAGTACTGACATGGGTGGCCGCTTGGGAAAACTGGGTACTGCTAATACCCAAAATTCGTCGCATTTGCAGTGGTGGCGAACCTGTGACCCACCATGCAATTTTCAGTGACCCGAACGAGAATCATATCTAGTTTATCGTTTCATAGTGTGTGAGGTGGAAGGGGACCTGACGGGCTAGAACCTGCAGACCCGACCCTAACACAGGCAGGATAAGGGTATAATGATAACGTTCTCTATTTGCTGCTTTAATGAACTAATTTATTCATTATTAATCATAATTTTTTTATTCATAAAATTAAATAGTGCTTGCACCTGACCCGCGGACAACTTTTTGGATTTTTTTCGTCTTATTGTGACCCGTCTTTACAAAAAGGTTCGCCACCACTGCATTAATGTGTAGTGTCTGTGCAGTCTCTGCATTAGAACTACGCAGTGGACGGGGCTCTAATGACCTTTGTAGTTGAAGGGCCCTAAAACACCAACAAGCAACAACAAATACAGTCTCTACATTAGAACTACGCAGCGGACAGGGCTCTAATGACCTTGTAGTTGAAGGGCCCTAAAACACCAACGAAACGAAACAAAATTTGCGAAATTTGAAGCAAAAGCGGTTCCACGGGTGGTAAATAAGCATTAGGTTGGCAGAGCCGGCTGCGTAAAAATACCATTCAAGAGATGGTTCCCGTATCCCATTAGGACAGAACTCTGCACTCGACCCTGCACGGTAGACAAGAAAAGGGTTAGTGATGATATGATGATGATGATAATGTCTGATAGTTGAGCGTGTGGGTGTGGGTTCGATCCTGGTCGGGATGGGGAACTTCTTTATGGCGAGAAGGTGGGAAGTTTCATGTGCCGTCGGATGTCAAGTAAAGTCCCATGGAGTTAATATAAGACATATGGAATCGGTTAAATCCCAGGTCTAAGGAGCTAGCTCGCGCCCTGGTGTCGGAAAATTACTTTCAGTAGTAGAGGCCGACCGAAACCGGGGAGACGACCTACTACACCGGGAAATTGTGGAGCAGCTGTATTGCGTTGGACACACCAGTTCTTGTCTGGTTACTAAAGTTAAGCAACGAAACCCCAGGTAGTACTTGCATGGTAGTACTCGTCTTAACAGCGTAGGCCTAGTGTCTGTGCAGACTCTGCATTAGAACTACGCAGTGGAAGGGGATTTAATGACCTTTGTAGTTGGAGGGTCCTAAAACAGCAACGAAATGAAAAAGTGTTGATCTCCGTACTTTTTCCGTGTTTTCTTGTCGAAAGGGTTCAGTACAAATGACGTCGTTCATACCGCACTAAACCCCCCAACTTTCCTTCTCGATTGTTGTAAAACACACTTGGTTTTCTTCTCTCCTTCCCTCTCTCTCGCCCCCCCCCCCGGTGCCTCGAGAGGAAACGCAGTTCTCCCCCTTCTGCGTTGGGCAGGCTCGAATCTGCGATCATGAACTAAAAAGTCAATTAAGTTAGCCAAGTGGACGGTTCTTCAGTTACATGTGCCTTTTGCCGCGTAAATCCAATTTTCCTGTCGCTATTTATCACATGGGGTACAGTGCCCCTGCACGGAATTCGCAAAGGAACCTTTAGTACGTGGAAATGAAATGCTCGGACTGGCAGCATTTTTGGGAATAAAAAGAAATCGCCTTCTACCGTCAGGAGATTTTCGTCGGTCCTGAGAGACTAAAGGTCCCATTAAGTCTATTAAGACGGGGGTATCTGTATATAATTCAAATATTTTAAAGTAATTGGCCGGACAGAAGTTCTTGAATGTGTCAGTAGGCCCTTTAAAGTTTAGAATTTTTCTTCTGAGGTTTTTTTAGTGTACCCCTGACTAAATTGGCGTCTACTGCGGTCCTTGGCCTAACTATTTTTATGCTTTAGTCCTTTGAGGGCATCTTCCCTCTCGCTACTGAGTGACTTGAATATCAGTAGTCTCTGTGATGCTACTTTTATGAAAAACTGTATGAAGTTAGGCCTTTTGGTCCCTACTCACCCTAATATGTTTTCTTTGTAAACAGTTTTTGAAGTTTAAATTTTGGAAATATTAATTCTAATTCGCTTACAATTATTATTTCGTTGGCAATCATCAATCTCTTTTCCGTTTCTCTTTCAATAAAAACTTAAGACGTATTTCAGCTGCCGATAAAAGGCTTATTCGAGGTCCTAAGCATGCCGTATTATTTTCTATAGCGACTCTGATACGATCTAAAGTTGCATTAAACTTCGTTGAAAAGTACTCACAAATATTTGATTTTAAAATTGAACTATTCTATGAGGACTACACAGGCCCTTTGATCAACACAGACCCTTTGATCAACATAGTAATGAAATAGTAGTCCGGAAGTTAAGGATTGACTGAATAAATTTTGATTTTTTTTTCTACTGGATAGAAGAGGAGTTGGGTTTCATATGATTAGAATCTATGTCCGAAAAAGTTCATTATTTTAAAATATGATTTCTAAATTATTTTGCCCCCTGAAAATTGGTAGGCCCTAGAGAACTTAATGACTGTTTAATATAAAATTGACATTTAATACCCCAAATGATACCTACCCCAAGTTGGGTACTACATTAAGGTTTAGATGCTAAGAAAAATACGCATAATTAGGAACTCACCTGGTCCACAGGCTAGCCTGTCCCTCCAGGCTGCAGGATTCTGCATGACGCTGGGCCAGTACAGAGAGGGCCTAGCCGTCAATTCGGCTAAACTTCCAGGTTTGGTAAAAGTGGCCGCTGCAGCCGCTGCCGGATTAAAATACATTCCGGTGCTCATATTCAAATTAAACCTTGGTAAGACGTTGAGGTTGGTAACCGGCCTGTTCAAGATGTCATTAATACTGTGCGGCGTTGCCAGACCAGCGGATAACGACTGACCACCCGCCGACGCTAAGCCGACAGCCGAATGTTTGAAGCCCGGCGCCGCCGCCGCCGCTGCGTTAGCGTACGAATGTAAAATGGCCGACTTCATTTCTGTCATTGTATGGAGAGCCGCTAAAGGAGGATTGCTTAATACGAATGCGCTCTGTCTGGAAGCGTCCATATTCATGTTCAGCATTGATAACATGGAACTGGCGCTGGAACTAGTCGTGCTCGTGGCTGGATTATTGAATTCCAGCATATTGATGTCGGTGCCGTTGAGAGCCCAGTTGAAATAGTAGTTAGTATGGAGTGGGAAAAATCACCACTAACAAACATCCTTCTCACCCATTCATAGGTACGCATATATGCTCACTTTGGTACCCACACGCACACCTACACACACAGACCCACAAACACACACACCTTCAACCCCCTCTTCCCCTTCCTCCAAGGTATTTTGTCGTGATCGTCGATTTCAGTCGCTCGAATTGTGAAGTTTTGTTGCTATTTTCAAGTGTTGAATTGACATTAACAACTTTTGTGTAGCCCAACACCTTATGTAGAGGGATAGTCTGTTAATACGTACACTTCACTATGACGCGCACACTATTGTTTGTCGGCCGGCACTGCACCGAGATGAGAACATAAATTCCATAAAATAATTTGAAATATTTTTTTTACACGTCGCTGCGGTGTGAATTAGTGATGGTCACTCTATTCCTCCAAAAAGTAGTAGCTTGTTGCTGCTCTGTGTGGAGCTAAACGATTCTCACGTCCACCATGTTCTACTTTCCGTCTATCTCAGTGTCTTCTTAAGATTTTAGGAGGCTTATCATCATTCGTATGTGATCCTTTGCCGTTCGCGGCCCAGGTTTGACCTTTTATTTCCTCTTCCGCTCCAGGTCAACTCGATATCTGCAGACTTGTTATCGTAGTAGTCGAACAGCTCTACTGGATTCTCTTTCGCGATTGTCAAATGGCAGTCAATTCGGTGTCACTGTGCCTCAAAAGTTATTTGAAAAAAAAGTTTTGTGAGGTCAACTTTGTTTTTTGTGCCTCGAATTACGCCGATATTTGATCACTCATTCTTCTTCGATCTAATCTTTTTTTGTTTGGTTTCGTTTTCGAGTCTCTGCACTCGTTAAATATGGCACACGAAGAGCCTAGTTATCAATGTAAAAGGCTGACATTTGTTGTACTGCATCTTATAGTTTGGATTGCCGGTACTCTCCAAAGTAGGAGGAGCAGAGGTGTGTCTACGAAAGATTGAGTACCGCCCATCTCTTATAATGATGCTGATGATTGGCTCTCGCGTCAAACCTGTTGCACGAATGAGATCGCGGGTTGGTTGTGTTCTATTCAAATTCTTTTCTCCACTTTATCTGCCCGCCCATTGTGGGGCGAACGTCGCGGCCTCGTTATTTCTGACTTATGCAGACGTAATTTTAATATAAGCGCCTTATAAAGATGGATGTTTATTTAGCTTTTATTTGATAATATTTTTTTTAAATGTTACACTATTTTGGATGTTCATCGTTGATTTAAAATGGTTACTTAATTTTTTTTTGGTGTCCTCCCCTGCCAGCCTTTTTTTATTACTGTAGTTTATTTCTCTTGAAAGCGACAGTACTTTGGTAGATGTCTAGTACATCCAGTTGATGATTGTTGGAATCGATTAAGTCCATCTTTAAGAATGAAAAGAGCTGTCGGACTTCATCCATCCACTCAGTCTTTACTTTTCGGTTATGTCACGTCTAACTCACAGCTTTTAAGGCTATCTAGTGGTGCTTCGGACTGGCAAACTTGTACAATCAGAACTTTTTTCTCATAGGAGTACTGAACGTTGCTTTATAGTAGCTGTCAAACTTCTTCACTTCCGGCAGTACTCACACGCCATGTGATGTGACTAAGTGGACATTATAACCTAGTCGAGGGTTCAATGGCGTAACTAGGCCCTCTCACTAAGTTAGTTACCAACGCCAGTACGACAACCCGTAGTCCTGGCAATTTTACCAGTGTACTGCAGTATTATTCTTATTTTCCGAAAAAAAGTTCTCCAGCTTCACCGCGAATCGATCCTGCTATCCATTTGTAAGTCATGCATCCTATCAAATGGGCTACCGAGATGAATGGGTGTTTGTGTTTTCAGAAGGCGACTTTTAAGACAGTAGTGCCGTCTTAACAGCATTATGGGCCCTGGGCAAACCAGTGTGCTGGGGCCCCTATGACGACCACTCAGAGAAATAAAATGTGAATGGTCGATTCCATAGAATAGTCACTTAAAAAAACTCAGATTAACATGAAGCCACGGGCAAGAGCCCAGCTTGTTGTTGTTTGTTGGTGTTTTAGGGCCCTTCCACTACAAAGGTCATTAGAGCCCCGTCCACAGCATAGTTCTTATACAGAGACTGCACAGACACTACACTAATGCGACGACTTTTGGGTATTAGCAGTACTCAGTTTTCCCAAGCGGCCACCCATGTCAGTACTAGCTGGGGCTGCGCTGCTTAACTTCAGTGATCAGACGAGAACTGGTGTGTTCAACGCAAATCGCCGTTCCCCAAGAGCCCAGCGGGCCTATGCCTTAAGACGGCATTGGGTCAGTAATACGCTAACATTTGACGGCGAATTTATGCAGATCTGGAAGTGAGTAAGAGAACTCCTACCCAGGGCCTACTTCTGATTTGTCTATTATCAGAGAAAGTGAATAGCAGGAGCGATCCTACGCACTTTGAGCTCAGCAGGTAAGCTGATAACGGCGACATTACTTCCGTATCTTAATTGGTAACCCTGAAATAACATCATGCCAACATGAATGATGTGGGCAATAAGGCCTATCGTCGTGCAGGGTGTATTTGAATGCCTTATTTTTGCTGTGGGCCCTTTGAATGCCTTTAAGGCTCATAATGAAAGAAAATCAACACCCCCATATCTGTCTTTGAAATGGTAGATATGACTAATGCCTGCAAATGATAGGGCCCATATATATGGCATACGCCACAATTCTAAACGACACCGAGAAGGCCTTCCTACCTTTAAGGTAAGGGAATGACCAGGAGGCACTTTACTTATAGACCAGGGGACGAAGTGCCGCACGTGGTTTGTAGAAAGTGATGTCAGGGAGCCCTGTGAAATTCTAACTACAGACACTGGCCATTATTTTGTTTTTTGGTGTTTTAGGACCCTTCAACTACAATGGTCGTTAGAGCCCCGTCCATTAGGGTATTAGCGGTACCCAGTGTTCCAAGATTTCGCCCATGCCATTATTAGCTGGGGTTGCGTTGCTTAACTTCAGTGATCAGACTAGAACTGGTGCACTGGTCAGTACTTTTGATTGCCATCATCTATTTTATTTTGCTTGATTATTGGATTAATTTCATGGGTTGGGAGTAAGCCAAGTAGCCATAACAGGAAGAACCCTTAGGAGGCTGCTCGCGGGAGATGAGGAGGTAGGTGTAGACGATGTAGGAGAGGGGAAATTTGCAGCACCCAACGTTCTTTACCAACCACCCATGGGTCGTACTAACGTAGGCTTGCGCTGCTTAACTTCAGTGATCTCACGAGAACTGGTGTGTCCAACGCAACTTGGCCAGTTTCAGGGTTTGTCAAAAGATAAAACTGTAGACGGAATTACTGTTACGGGTCTGTTTCTTTCTTGTTTGCTGCTTTTAACATCTGTTCCCAATAAACTCTGCCTCTCTCCCCCTTCCTTCTTCCCCTTTATTTTTCCCTTTCTGCAGTTGACCCCTATTCTCCACTCCGGCCACCAACACACTGCCCCCTTTATCGGCCATCTTCTCAGTAGCACTATTGTTTAATTTTGTCATCTGAGGTTTGCCCCGAGAACAGACACACGTGTGTTTGGTGTATGGGCTATTTTGTGTTCACACTTTCTGGCATTCCATTTGAGAAGGTTCAACCTCACCTACTTGCACCCACCAACACCTTCCGAAAATAAAGAGGTCGATGGTCGTCTTTCAATCCCTCCTCCTCCTCCACCACCGCCACTTCAGAAATTGTACTCTAGTCTATTCTGACTTTTCTAATCTGATTTACCTTTAACCCCCCTCCCCCCATAAGAAAATCATAGAGAGTAAAAATGGTGGACGAAAAGGTTATAAAAAGAGAACCACCCCACTATAACCAAAACGGTCATGAAGGAAAATAAGATGGTAGATCTTTTTTTTCCCTATGTTCGTGTGAAGGGACAAGAGGTAGTGATGGGTCACTGTGAGTCTGTGAGGGGAGAGAGAGGAGTGGGAAGGGACACATGTTACACACATTCAGTAGAGGTGAAGAAGTTAGTTGGCTGTACCAGTTGTGCTCCTCTTCGTTTCTTTTTGAGGTCTGGACACCTCCTCCTGCTCCCTTTCCATCATTCCTCGCTACCCCTTACAAATCCCCTCAGGACTGAGCCTGCTGTTATTTGTAACGGGGAAGCGGAAAATTGAGGTGTTTATTGCAAGCCCACCCATTTCTATACAGCTGTCACTTAAATAGTTATATATTGCTAGATCATGTTCCTCTGATTTCTATAAGCCTTATTTCAGTGTTGTTGTGCATAGGGAAAAATCCCCCTAAATACTACAATAATCCTCCTATTGAATTTTATTTTGCCGTTAAAGATTTATTATTATTTTGGATATATGTGGTGTAAAGTGGACAGTTAAAAATAAGCATTGACCATTACCACCAGTGACTTACACGTTATTTTGCTTGCAGTTGACACTGTACACACCCTAGCACACACCAACGGATGACTCGCAGAGCCACCGAGGAGAGCTGGGAGCGGCGAATTGCGTTGGACACACCAGTTCTCGTCTGATCACTGACGTTAAGCAGCGCAACCCCAGCTAGTACTGACATGGGTGGCCGCTTGGGAAAACTGGATACTGCTAATACCCAAAAATCGTCGCATTAGTGTAGTGTCTGTGCAGTCTCTGCATAAGAACTATTCTGTGGACGGAGCTCTAGTGACCTTGTAGTTGAAGGACCCTAAAAACACTAACAAACAAACCGAGGAGAGCTACTGACTTTAAGGGGGGGCTGTCACACTAGTCAAATTTTCTGGCGTAGGCCCTATATCTTTATCAGTGTAGAACGAGTCCTTTGCTTCCCATTGCAGCGCTTGCAGTCGTCATCATCATACCCTTTTTCCGCCTGTGGCAGGGTCGGATCTCCGGGCCCACTGAATATACTCTGACTGGGGTCACCTCAACCAGGCATTTGGAACCCCTAGGAATATTGGCTGGGTTGTCTGTGGGGGGATGCCGGCCTACCCCACTTGTTCCAACATCGCAGCATTATAGCCTACATACAACCAAAATAGAAAGTTTGGCAGGTAAATTAATTCTTTGTTGGTTATAATACTTTGGATCGAATCCCAGAATCGAACTTGTCTATTATGATCTCTACAGTAAACTCTTCCACTTGCATGGGGAGCGGCGAATTGCGTTGGACACACCAGTTCTCTTCTGATCACTGCAGTTAAGCAGCGCAACCCCAGCTAGTAGGGGGCCTACTGACATGAGTGGCCGCTTGGGAAAACTGGGCACGGCTATTACCCAAAAATCCTCGCATTAGTGTAGTGTCTGTGCAGTCTCTGCATAAGAACTATGCTGTGGACGGGGCTCTCATGACCTTGTAGTTGAAGGGCCCTAAAACACCAACAAACAACAACAAAATCCACTTGCATGACCGAGGCGGGCTATGTAGCATTTTTCGCTACAACCATCTGTAGGGGAGGTTCATAGACTATTGCACCATATAAGAACTGCTTGTATATCATTTCGGTCATTTGGACCTCCTGCACTATTTGGTGGCCATTATGGTGTGGACTAACGGGGCATTTAGGAGGTATCGAGGGTGCTGCAGTATCTTCACGCAATTTGTAATTAGCCTAGTTAGTTGCCTTTAAGGTCAAGCGTAGAATTAGCTGTGTCCCCTCCGCAGGAGGATTATTGGCCACTGAATGATTGCGCAGTACAACAGAAGCACCTTTATCATTTAATGAGTGGACTGCGGTCGTGGTTACAACAAGGATCAGCATCTCGGTAGATGTCAAAAACAAGAAAGAATGGCCACAGAAAGAATGCCTTTGAACAGAAAGTGCAAGGGATACAGACATCTACACATTCTATGGTCTTCGTGATTTAGTTCATACTCTAATTGCCTGTAGAGTTCGCGGAAGGTGGAGAACATCGCTCATGGGGCGCCAAGAAGATTTTAACGAAAAAAGGGAACTTTCATCAACTTTGGGTGGCAAATAAAGGTCCATGCAGTTAATATAAGGCCCAGCGCAAAATGAGACGCAGTCTCCGCAGGTGACGCAGGGTGACTCACCATAAATTTCTGCGGCTCACATGATAGTATGTAGTTGCGCATGTTAAGTCGCAGGGTGACGTGACTCAGTGCCTGCGCCACGTGATCCTGCGGACGCAGTGACAATGCTGCAGTATCCTGGGTGAAGTTGGCGTGACAATAACAAAAAGCAGTGCCAAGCAGAGAAGTTCTCTTGTTATTTGATGCAAGTATGGTGAAAAGCTGCGATTCAATGTGCGGTGATTGCCTGCTAGCAGAATTTCGCAGGGCTGCTATACCTTGCGTCACCTTCGCCACCTGCGTTATCCTGCGTCTCATTTTGCGCCTTGTCTAAGACTCTGTGGCGCAGTGGATAGCGCGCTTGGTAACTGCGTCCGTGTAGTCCTTGATTCGATAGTGGACCGAGGTAGGTTGGCTTCTTCCGGGCGAGAGAGAGGCCGCGAGTGTGCCTTCTTCGGATGAGAAGTAAAACCGAGGTCCCGTGTGGTGTACGATGTCATTTGCACATAAAAGAACACTCTCTACTATGCAACAGGTAGTTGAGGCAAAATTTCCAGGTGTAGGAGCTCGGTGGAATGCCCCGACGAACAGTGGATCGACGTTAAATAAGCATAGGGGTTGCAGCCAGTCGGCTGCAAGTCCAGCAACAGTCCAGCTTTAGTCGGCAGCCGGCTGTGGAAAAACACTGTCCAATAGGTCGCTCTGGTGTCCATTCAGAGAGACAAGATGGGTACTCGACCCTACCATAGGGTTAGGAATTGCTTTTTTTTGGAGTTAATGTAAGGCATCTGGAATTTGCTAAAATCCCAGAGGATGTCTTTTTTCTCAGATGTTTTTGCGGTCCAAGTGACGTTCATCCATCTACTTGTTCCAGTAGTACATATCAAAAGACCGATGAAAAACAACATAAAAAGTTAACTGCCTGCCCACCCCTAGTTTAGACTCATTGGATCTGTTGTATTTCGGCGGGAATGCATCCATAACGGTATTGAATACAAAGTAAGGATCACAACCCTTTCACCACTCTTGATTTGTTAATTTACTTCAACATCCTCATATTTTAAGGGGCGATTTGCACTACCATCCCTTGATTTTCGTCCTTCAGAACCCACCTTGTCAGTTTCTTTTTAACCCAAAGAATGTTCATGTACATATCACCCACCCAAAGTACTTCCAAAATGATTGTTATGTGGTTTTCTAGTATGTGCAGCGTGAGATACGGGATTACCGCTGCACCAAGAATGGCAGAATGATGGATGGTTGTATACAAATTTGCATTTGATGGATTCGCGCTCCAAGACAGACTAGATTTTTAAACAAATGTGATGTACTTGAAATCGAATAACGTGATTGACAATAAGTTTATTCCTAAAGAGAATTTATTCGAAATGTTCATTGTACGGGGGTGCAGCATGTAGTACCTCGCATCGCAAGTCCTAACGCAATTTACAACACTCAGAAGAGGGGTCCGGGACTTTGAAGCCCTGGTAGTTTCTCATGACGCTGTCCAACACTCAAACTGTATATAAATACGACGTCATTCCGTAAAGTTTAAACCCGCGATCCCTGAAGGATATACACTACGTCAGTCTGCTGTTTTTTGTTGGTGTTTTAGGGCCCTTCAACTACAAAGGTCATTACAGCCCCGTCCAAAGCATAGTTCTTATGCAGAGACTGCACAGACACTACACTAATGCGACGATTATTGGGTATTAGCAGTACCCAGCTTTCCCGAGCGACCACCCATGTCAGTACTAACTGGGCTTGCGTTGCTTAACTTCAGTGATCAGACTAGAACTGATGTGTTCAACGCAAATCGCCGCTCCCCAAGAGCCCAGCGGGCCTATGCCTTAAGACGGCATTGGGTCAGTAATAAGCTAACATTTGACGGTGAATTTATGCAGATATGGAAGTGAGTAAGAGAACTCCTACTCAGGGCCTACTTCTGATTGGCCTATTATCAGAGAAAGTGAATATCAGGAATTACAAACTCGCCCTACACGTTTTTGTCTATCGGATTTCTGAAGAGGTGATACCTTTTTTGAGGTACTTTTACGGTCGATTTTTGTTTTCACCTATTAGACTATAACAAAAAATATGCGGAGATCATTAAGATGTGATTTTTGTTGATTCCAATAACTGAAGCCATATCTGGATATTCGACTTTCTCCTTTTTTCGTTATTTAACCCCTTTCCTTTCTACACGTGGTTCAGAACCCAGGATACGCCGGTAAAGAGAATCAGGATGAAACAATGTCTGCGTTTAAACAGGTGGAAACGTACTGCTGTGTGTGTACTGTATATGTTCGATTTCGCAGCCGGGGTATAAATTGTCCCTTCAAGACAAAAGCAAAGCAACTCCTAACCCTTTTCCCGCCTATGGCAGGGTCGGGTACCCATTTGTCCCTCTGAATGGACACAGGGCCGGTCCGTCCATAGGTTCAAAGTGTGCAAAGAACGCGGGCGGCTGCCTTGATGGGGCGGCCAATCAATGTTAACTTGCAGACATTAAGAAAATTATAAGAAAAAATTGAGGGGGACGGGGCGGCCTCGACATAACTGCACGCGGGCTGCCGAACTCATAGGACCGGCCCTGAATGGACACAGGGTGATATATTGGTCATAGTTTTTTCTGCAGCCGGTTGCCGGCCAAAGCTGCACCCCTACTCTTATTTATCGTCGGTCTAGTGTTCGTTGGGGAATGCTACCGACGCCAGGGGGCGAGCTCCTATACCTGGAAATTTTGCCTCATCTACCCGTTGCGTAGTAGAGAGGGTTCTTTTACGTGCAAGTGTCATGGTACAGCCACAAGGGACCTCGGTTTTACTTCTCGTCCGAAAGAAAGCACACTCGCGGCCTCTCTCTCTCTCTCGCCTGAAAGAAGTCGACCCACCTCGGTCCAGTTGCCGAGCGTGCTAACCACTACGCCACCGCGGCGGGTTGCCTGACATAGCTGTTTACAAGCCGAAAAAAGTGATGGGATGCGACGTAGTGGTTCACGGCAGCGTTGGGCGTGAATAAATGACAGGGTGGCGGCAGCAGGGTAGGGCTCCCAAGTCCAACGGGTCCTACCATAGGCTGGATTAAGATGATGATGTACCCACTACTACATTTAATGCATCGTCATCCGTCTGCATTAATCAATATTAGTTTTACTAGAATTTGAATGCGAGTTTTTAAATCCGGTTACGAGTCGACTTCAAAGATGCAGTAGAGATTTTTTTTTCGTTTCCTTCGCCTAGTCTTCTGCTTTGCAGCTTGGGATGACACGAGGGCCCTTTTAAAGCTTCCCCCTCCTCATCTCTCTCCACTTGTGTTTGACAGAGCCCATTTGTGCGCTTTTCTCCCATGGTTTATGTAATTAGATTAGAATCACTTACATTACACCACTGTGTCACTGTGATAGTAATTTATCTCTGAAATAATTGAATAATATTCTTGTTAAGAAGATTGAATTTCACATTGAGAACGCGATGAAAATTAGTTTTAATCCACGGGATTTTTTGATACATGTGTAGCTGTAATAATGCGAAATTTGGACCACTTCTTTTGCTGTCCAACAGAGGCCATCTACTTAGCCTTGATGTCATTTCTCAGAGATTATCCTAAATTAAATTAAACATTTTGTAAATAAATTTCTTCTTGCATTAAATTTAGCAGAAATGAAGTTGATCTTCTCCGGCTGACTTCTGTTGTTATTTGTATAATGAGGTGGTTCTCAATTTTTTGGGGGGATTTCTTGCGTGGCGATCTTTTGACAATTTTAAATGGCTGGCGGATCCCTTTAAATTAACTGCAATTAAAATATAGGCTACTGTTACTAATACATTTTTTGACAAACGATTATTTATTCGGGAAATGGTAAATCAAATTACATTCAATGGAACGGGGATAGGATAATAATGGCAAATAATCCAAAATTTCAACTGAGTGACCCGTTCACCGTCCCCCTGAATGTGCCTCGCAGTTTGAAAACCAGTGGTATAATGTGCTGTTCGAATTCTTGGCTAAGGGTTCGATACTGGCTGAACCCAAACCCGGTGATGTTTTTCACTTAATGTCTCTTATCTGGCAGGAGCATCGGGGCTTCTATCTACTACCATCACCACCGACTTTTTTTCCCACCTTCGACAGGGTCGGGTGCCCATTTTCCCCATTACGACTTATGAACTATCTTTTACGCAGCCGGCTGCCAACCTAATGTTGCAATTCCCATGCTTATTTTTATCGTTGGCCTATTTCTCTTCGTTGAGATACTCCCTGCGCCGATGCCAGGGGGCGATTCCTTCATCAAGAAATTTTTCCGGGTTCTGTTACGTACAGGTGAAATCGTACACACCATATGGGATCATGACTTTGCCCCCTATTCAACGGATTTTTTTGTTTCCTTGTTGTTTTAGGGCCCTTCAACTACAAGGTCATTAGAGCCCCGTCCACTGCATAGTTGCAGTGCAGAGATTGCACAGACTCTACACAAATGCGACAATTATTGGGGTACAGTATTAGCATTTTTTGTTTGTTAGTGTTTTAGGGTCCTTCAACTACAAAGGTCATTAGAGCCCCGTCCACAGCATAGTTCTTATGCAGAGACTGCACAGACACTACACTAATGCGACGATTTTTGGGTATTAGCAGTACCCAGTTTTCCCAAGCGGCCACCCATGTCAGTACTAGCTGGAGTTGCGCTGCCTAACTTCAGTGATCAGACGAGAACTGGTGCGTCCAACGCAATAAGCCGGTCCCACTGCCTGGGCAACGTTGGTTCCTACCATAGGCAGGATAGGGGGTTTAGTGATTATTATGTTTTTGAAAGGAAAAAGGTAAGGAATGAGAAAATGCCTACGGCGCTTCCATTTTGGTGGTAATTTTAATAGTGTACATGGCCCAATGAAGGTTGTGTTGTTATATAGGCCCTCCGGTAGATGGAGCTTTTTAGTTAATTGTACCGAGTAGGTTTTTGCAACGATAATGCATAATTAATAATGTCATAAGTTAATTCACAACTTCTGTAAATATGATGTATCACATTTTAATGTTATGCTGTCATTTGCAGTTGGTTGTATCGAGGCTGTATTTTTTTTCTTTCCTTAAAAAAATTCGGGGGCGCCGATTCATTACTGCATTAATATCTCCAAAAAGAGCTCATTTAATATTTTTAATGCGAGAGATGAAAATCAATACGCCATTTATTAGTAGTGAGGCTGCTCTACATATCTGTATGATCGTATAGAGGTCACTTGATATGTATGTATGTTAACGCTATTGAATTTTATGATATCTCTCTTCACCGTCGTTAAATTTCAAGTGGATGGCGCGCAATGGAACCTAAATATTTTTTCCACCTCCGAATTGTTAGGACGATCCCCTAGCTGCAACAACAACTGACCACCAAACATTTCAGTTAAAAACACATAATTTTGAAGCACATTGTCAGAAATAATTATGATATTTTACATTATGTCACGATAGCGCGAACCCTTCTGCATGACCCCTATTAAATTAAATATTCGATAATGGACTGACTAACGAGAAGTAGCTCTTAAATTATTTGATTGGTCAATTGATGTCATTCAGCAATGAAAGTTATTTACCGATATCAACTGGCGAACTGGTTGATTTCTTTCATGTGGTGGACACAGAACTATATGAAGGTTTGTGACACATAAAAGTCATCGCAACCCTCTTCACACCTATGACAGGTTCCGGTACCAAAGAGCGTACTGGATTATTACATCCGTGATCCCAGGTTCGATCCTGGATCGAGGTGGTTTTGGCTTCTTTTGGAGAGAAGGAGGGAGCGAGAGAGAGAGACTATTTGTTTGTTGGTGTTTTAGGGCCCTTCATCTTAAAGGTCATTAGAGCCCCGTCCACTATGTAGTTCTGATCCAGAAACTGCACAGACCCTACACTAATGCGACGATTCTTGGATACTAGCGGTACCCAGTTTTCCCAAGCGGTCGCCCATGTCAGTACTGGCTGAGGTTGTGCTGCTTAACTTCAGTGATCAGACGAGAACTGGTGTGTCCAACGATGACAGATAAAAGCGTGGTCCTGTTTATGGTATTGCGCTATCGCCTGCTCGTAAATGACCGCTTGATATGTGAAGTAAAAAACTGTAGTGTAGTTCGTCAACATTTGCAGGTGTAAGAGCTCGTTTCTGGCGTGGTCGGTGCAGGGGAAATGCCTCCATGAAGATCAATAGCCCAATGATAAACAAGAGTAGGGGCTGCAGCCGTGGATTGGCAGTCGGCTGCGTAAAGATTTCGTCCTACGCCTACGTCCTACGTCCATGTGCCTCAATGAGATAAAAAAGTGGTCTGTGAACGATGGGATAATGACTAGTGTCGCACTTAATTCTTAAGTTCATAGGGTAGGTTCAATCCTGACTGAAGAGGAAAGGTTTCTTTCGCTCTATGCCGAAGGAGCACCCATATAAGTGCAACCAGTGGAGTTACTAAGGGATGCGGGCCACACCGGGTAACACCAACCCCACCATGACAAAAGGGGTGACACCAAAAGAAAGAAACCAAACAGAGAAGACATAGTGGCCACTCAAGTCCGTTTTAATGGTTTTTATGAGCACATACGGTATGGGCTGGTTTACGTCAACCAGTGCATCACCGCGCTGGTTGACGCCAACCCTAGCGATGCCTCTGAGTGCACCTTTCATCGAATGAGAAATTCAGTTCCGGCCGTGTTTTTTTTTCTGCCGAAATCACTAATGCAGCGGTAAAGAACCTTTTAAAACAAGGTGTAGGGGAAAAGAAATGTGTTAGAGTAGGAGCCTGCCTTCTTAAGTGGTTAATAATGTTCAGAACTAGAGAATCAAATAGGGCCTAATCCACCAAATTTTAATTAGTGCAGACATTTATTAATTACTACTATCAGAGGTTCAGGCTTAAAACATTTTGAAATGATTGGGGTGGGTGTGTGATATTCATGTTTTAATGAATTCGCAGGCTGATGTTGAGAGATATGTTGGCTGGAAATGAACGAATAAGTTTAAGAGCATTTCAGTTTAATTTTAAATTGAAATATTTTACTGCATAAAATGGATATTACATTGAGATTTATTTATACTGCGAATGTGTTTATTTTTACTAAAGAAAGGGTGCATACTTCGTATTAGAAATTATAAAATAAATTTGCATTTGACGAATGATAGATAATGGGACACAGTTGTTATCTATGCATTCTGTCGCGTCACCTGCTATAAAAGTTAATTTATTTAAATAGTATACAGCAGATCAAGAGTTCAATACCACAGAGGTTAGTTGGGAGGCGTTAGACTCGTGGAATAAGCAAGGTTGCGCTAGTGCCTAAGAAGTGTGGAGCTTTTTCAAGTGGGGTGCCATGTTCCAAACATTTTCCAAACACTTAAAACATTTTCAAATCTAACTTTTCTCTCGTCTTGCTACTAGGTCAGGAATGGCCTTAACAGTCAAATAATCCTTTAAACATTTACCTATTGTTGAGATTTTATCCTATATCTATAATATTTGAATTGAACTACAACACCTACATTGGGTTCTGGACACTAGCCCGGAACCGTTTAACACACTTCTGTTGTTTGTTGTGCCCTTAGGGACTCTTCTTGGTCCAGCTTACTTTTCTTTTCACGTAGTATGTCTTCGACATCTTTGGAGACCATGCTCCAGGTGTTCCTTCCTCCAGCATGATGTTGGGGCCAGCTGATCCAGGTCCGCCTCTGGTGCTGTGCGCCATGTGGTCCATCTGCCATAGGCGAAGAATGTGTGGTGAGCGTCAACATCCACCCCTGGGCAGGACGGGCACTCTGGGAAGTTTGCTTTCCTACTTGTGCAGTTAGCCGTGGAAGTATCCGTACCTGCTCAGGAACTGAGTGACGTAGCACCCAATCTCTCCGTGTCTCCTCCAACTCATGTCCTCATCTCTGGGATGAGCCTCACGGTTCATCTCCTTCTGTGCTTCCACTCCCTGGTCGCCTACCAGGTGTTGAGCGTGTCTTTCCTTTCCTCAGCAGTCACTCTCTTCCTGAAGTATATTGCCTGACGTTCCCCAGCGAGGAAGGCAATCGAGATGATGGATCTGATACCATGCGGTATGCTGAGGGAGCCCTGACTACTTCCCGCCTCTGTACCTGCCCCAGTCGTTTCCAGTAGATCTCCTTGTCCAAGGCATGCTTCCAGACTTCTACGTCATATTTGATAGTAGGACAGACTGGACAGTCGTCATCAGCAGTCTTTACTTGCTTGACTTTGGTCTGCGAACATTAGCTAGCAGCCTGTTCACGGCATTTACCCCATTTGCAGCCTTCTCTGCAGATTACCAGATGTGTTCCAATTATGGTGTCCTAGTATCATGGTGTCCATCATAATGCCCAGATACTTTGCAGCTGACCTCGTCTCAATCTCTTCGTCCCTAATCCGTAGCTGTAGTATGGTGGGAATCAATCTGTCTTTCAAACTGCAAGGGTGAGAACATGATCTGAGATCTATGAGCTGACCGTGTGAATTATACCATTAAGTTTGAGTTGCACTAGGTCAAATCTACAGCCGAGACGAATGCTGCAACGTCATCTGCAAACCCAGCCAATGTGCTTTCCTCAGACATTTCTACCCCGAGGAAGCTGTCGTAAGTTATATTCCAGAGATCAGGCTCCAGCATAAATCTCTCAGCCACACCGGCCTTGACAGTTCACCTTCGTGGTTCGTCTGAAGTTTCATAGATTAGGGCGCGATCCCTCAAGTAGTCCATCATCCGTAGACTGTATTTTGGCCTCCAGAACACACTCTTCAGTGCTCCAAGGATGTCTTGCAGAGTTGAATGCATTTCTCACACCCATTGTGAACAGGAGGATCATACGCCATGAAAAACAACAACGACGTCATGGGTTGCGTCTGCTGTCAATCGTCCTGCCCTAAAGCCATACCTTTTTTTTTGGTGAGAGGTCTCCAACTTCCCTAATGACATACAGGCCCTCTCCTACCATGTCCGTCATGCAGAGTGACCGGTAGAGAGTTGACGACCCTGCCCTTATTGATGAGGACAAGTCTTGTCAGCTTCCACCATGTAGGAAAGACCTCTGCTACCAGGAGGAGGCTTGGTTTTCACCTTGTAGGGTTTCCAGCTCTTGTTAGAAGAGTGGGATATCTCCTACCTTATTGATGGGGATCTCAGCTCTCCTGGAGCATGGATGCTGCACAGTCCTTCGTGATTTCCTTCATCGTAAATGTAGAAAGTGTCTGGACCTGCTCTCTGGTCGCCCTTGGTGTCTGCCCCCCCCTCTTCAATTACTCCGCTACGTACGCCTAAAATGTACTAGTGGTCACTACCAGACCGGTGTTCTCGATGACAGCCCATAGCTCAATCGTTAATGCCAGGCTTTCTGAGGCCACTGAGATGTCGGATGTCGTGGATATGTACTTGGGGCGGCGGAAGGTAATGCTTTCTGTGTCATTCAAGATGAGAGTCCCATCCTAGCTGCCATTTCAACCACATACCCGCCCCGGGAGTCTGGCACAGGATGACACTCCCAACCGCCTTTGCGTTGAATTCGCCAGCAACCACCACCTCCCCACGTCTCGCTAGGATCGCATCCTCGAGCCTGGCCACTTTTTCCCGGAAGTCGCGAATGGCTTCGTTTAGCATGAGGTAACAACTTAACTTTGAATAGTTCGTTACAACTGAAGGGTTATAAATAGTGTCAAAAAAGTGAGTTGACATTGGCACCCGTATTGTATGGGCCGGTCGTCGATTTCAATTCCCTTTCAACAGTATTATAATAATAACAGCGATAAAGGTGTCCTATTAATCAACCCCTTAACGTTATGTCCTGTGCTAATACTTAAGTCTATTACCATTGCGTGAGTGTAAGAAAAATTGTCCTACCAGATGGTGTGATCACCTGCGTGTTAATTACTTGTGTAGCTTAGTCTGGGATTGTTGGGCTGTTGGCAGGGGACGATCATAGTGGAGGGGAACTTTAAAAAGGAAATATGTACATGAATGAAGGAAATGACGTGGAAAAGATTGAATAGTATACTATAACACGATGAAAAGCAAAAAAGTGTATACTGAAATTGGGGTTGACTCGCCAAATCATAGATTATTCATTGAACATTGTCTCGACGAGTTCACAATCCCAATGGATGGCTTCAGGGATCAGCCTAAATTTCATGATATAGTAGTAACCGATTTCATTTACCTCAGTAGATATGTCCTCGCGAATTCAATGTGTTCAAGTTCTCCTCTAGGCGAGATCTGTTGGCTGTTTTCTGTAAAGAAAAAGCCTACTGTGCGTCCGGTGTCTTTCTTTCCTTTTACCTTGTCCGGGTCCTTTCACTGTATCATTGGCGATAAAGGGACGATTTCAAAGTCAGAATTCTGTTCCAGGCTGCTAATTTCTCTGATATTATAGATTAGAACAACTGCTGTGACGCTGATATCTTCAGTAGGCCCTATTAGTAGATCTTCGTAGTAGTAACTTTTGTACAGTTGAGCCACACCTGAATCCCTAGAATGGGAGCGACTGCATTACGTTGGACACACCAGTTCTCGTCGGATTACTGAAGTTAAGCAACGCAATCCCACCTAGTACTGGCATGAGTGACCGCTTGGGAACACTGGGTACTGCTAATACCCAAGGTGCAGTCAAGTTGCGTTGGACACATCAGTTCTCCTGAGATCACTGAAGTTAAGCAGCGCAAGCCCACGTTAGTACCAACATGGTGGTTTGTAAAGAACGTTGGGTGCTGCAAATTTCCCCTCTCCTAAGTTCTCTACACGTTCCTCCTCATCTCCCGCGAGCAACCTCCTAAGGGTTCATCCTGTTATGGCTGCTTGGCTTACTCCCCAACCCATGAATTTAATCCAGTAATACCCAAAAATCGATGTAACAGTGTAGTGCCTGTGCAGACTTTGCATTATATCTATGCAGTGGTCGGGGCTCTAATGACCTTTGTAATTGAAGAGCCCTAAAACACCAACGAAACAAAAACGAATCTCTAGAACGTATGGCCCTTTCATTAATTTGATTCTACTAATTCGTTAATAATCCTAATATGTCTTCTAGATTAGGTGTAAAATAGCGCACCCCTCTTCAATAGGCCATTTTCTACCTTCTCTTAAATACTATAAAATTTCAAACTAAATTTAAAAAAATTATGTCTTTCAATGCACAATTACGAAGTGAGGAAATTGTATTGATTGGCGTGGTTAGGGAGGGTCCTTTTAAGGGTCCTTCTACATCGAAATGGCTAAAAGCAATTCACGTGTGGATTATTCCTAAAGACCTACAACTTAGTATAGTCGAATGCTTTAATAAAATGCCTCCAATGTTAAATATATTATACATTGATAACTACTGTAGTACTGAGTGTATAATGTCCTCCTGTTTTCACCCTACCATTGAACAGTACCAGAGATGTGGTGTTGATTTGGCAGGCTCATGAATTAGTTGAGAGAGAGAGAAAAAAAGTTTTATGGAGCAGCACTGGTCAGGCGAACATAAATCCTCCCTTTCCCCACTCAGCCTCCCTATGAATATCGTTGTCATTTAGTAGAGCGTACGAGAAAGTCCACTCTATTCATAAGGTTCACGTACAAGTGATTGCTTTGTATTAGTAACATAGGGGGTGCTACGTCTATATAGGGTGACTGAAAATGTGCGCCGTTGTCACTGAAACCGTCAAATAGAGCAACTATCCCAGTAGGGATTCTTTGAAGGAGGTATATTCATTGCTGAGTTTTCATTGTCGCCCCCTGTACTGCTTCCATTCACAAGTACACAATCAGAATGCCACTTATGAGCATAAAAGTCCTTAAATGTAGAATAGTATGCCGGTTCCCCATCTCGTTTTCGGTCGACTACTGAGCGAGATATGGGGAGAAGAGAAGGGCTTTTTTTCAGGTTTTGAAATCGTGTCTTTGCTGAATCACCACCTTCACTTTCTTGCCTTCCCATCTTCTCTTACCTGCCCTTTATCAACTGATTTTCTGTTATGATTTTCGTGTTATATGCCCACTTATATTAATCCCTGGGCTGTTATCCACCAGAGGTCGTCATCCTACTTCTCACATGTATCAGTCACTTGTCTGGTTTCAAGGTTTTAGGACCTCTGGACCTTGTCGTGCGTTTTGACTACTAGATAGATGGTGGATAAATAATATAGATCGAGTCGAGTGACTGACTATGAAGTCAGGAGTGTTTCTTTTTGGGAATCAACGTTACGGAACAGTGCGAACCTATTGGGTGTTTTGGACTGTCATCTTTTGCCAAGCAGTCAGGCGTAGGTTTTGCAACAGGCTGCGGATAACTAATATTATCCAGCATTTATGAGGTACTTCTGAAAAGAAAACAAATGCATTTTGTTGCAAATGGGTTCGATTAAGTCACAACTGCCGTTTCACTTCATGATTTGGGTTGGTAAAAGCCCCTTAATATCCTTTTCCAACTGGTCTTTTCAATTGTGACCCGTAAAGGTATTATTTATTTCAATGCTTAATAGTTGGTCGTCTAGGCTATTTTGACAAAGGAAGTTCACATTCAGAGAATGAAAATAAGTGGACCAAGCAGAAGTCACCTTATTTTGATATTTATATTTAGTAAATGAATATTTAAGACAGCTTAATACTGAAAAGGGGAAGAAGGGATATTCATAAACAACTGACAGGAGTAGTGTAGGGTACCGGAGACAAAGTTGGCTGTTCATCGGAGCGTATATCATTTAATAATAATAACTCAAATCCTTGTATAGAACAAGTTTGCCCCCCCAAACTTTCAACCCTGACTCTCCTTCCTTCCCTGTTGGTGAAACTGTAATTTGATTTAGTGAATGCGTTGTTCGTATGTCAGCGTGAACCTTTTGATTAACATGAGTGTTTTGAATTTTCCTTTGTCAGTTTCTCTCTATCACATTACAAAACGATAATTTAATTATTAACGAGTTATTGATCCATTAGACCAAACATTATTATTTTTGTCGATATTTAATTCATTTTTTTTCGTCGTTGATTGCATTATCTACTAGTGTCACTTTGATTGCATCAAATAGCATTCTACACTAAATAGGTGTTTGTGCATTGATAGATGATATTCATTTTTTCCAAGGGTCATTTTTTGTGCTCTCTCTTCCTGCTGGTCCTATTGTCGTCGAATTAAATTGTTTGAGTGCATCAATTCCAGTTAAACTCAAGTCATTTATCGTTGTCTTGTTTCACGTGTTCTCCAAGTGTCAAACAAAGTGGCCTTATTGAGAAAAATGATGGTGATGTCAGGATGCTCATTCCCCAATTAACGACTTCACTGTTCCCTCGCGCATCGGTCACTATCAACTTGTCTTGATTGCATTTGGCCTCACGTCCGATGGTCTTTTTCACTCTTTTATCCATTAGAGCTCATGGAGATGATTGGGAAATACTCACTTTATTAATGGTACTCGATATCGCGCATTAGGGATTTGCAGTACGGGGCAAACATGGTAAGAAACTCCCTTCTCGCTTACGACTCTGAGGGAACCATCACTTGTATGACATAACCCCAGTAGATGCCAGTAGAAGTGATGAGAAAACGACTTTGGGAAGAAACCAAGAGTGACGTCACACGTTTACTTGGCATTCAGCCTATTCATCTCAATATCGTTGATTAATGTGTCACGTGATTGAGAGCGTCAAGTCATAGATACGTGCCTGTCGTAGGGCTGTATTTGGAAGTAAGTAGGCGATTAGTCTTCAAGAGCTTTCCTTTAAGGATGGCAGAAATGTTGCTGATTTCTTAGCCCCCGCCCCCCCCCTGATAAAGCCCCATCCCCTGATAAAGACTGTTAGACGAATTTTGTATAAATAGCCTATTTTCGTAATTATTGAGCTGTCTTTGCAAGAGCAGGGTAAACTGCTACGCCGGGCGTCCTCAGGTGGCGGATAGTGAGTATTGAGGGACTGGCTGCCTAAGTGACCAGCGTTTGGATAGGTTAATGGGAGGAGAGAAACCAAACAAGGGGCGGGTACCCCGAATTAAAAACCTAACAATGAAATATGTCAAATTCTAAAGAAAAGCTTACGATGTAAGGGGGGGCAACACCCCCAGTACCCGCGGTCGTCAGGAGTAAGCAGGCGGGCCCCAGGCCATCGTCATCATGCATTCACAATGTCATGGGGTGGAGCACTTGGCTGTCATGGCAGATAATGGATCAAGTGTCTTCTGTGAAGTGGAAGCAGGGTATATTACGATAGTGTTGGATGTGTATTATGGTTCCATATAGGCAGAGTAAGGGCCAAGTGGGAAAATACTGGAGGCTTCCAAGTAAAAGTTGGGGGTGCACCAAAGTGCAGCACTAAGTCCATATCTTTTCAACCTTGTTATGGATGAGCTACTGACTGGAGTAGCGGAATGGCCCTCTCTACTAGAGAGGGTTCTACCATTTTTTACGTGTATTACAAGTTTTACATGCAAATTCCATTGTACACCACATGGGAACTCGGTTTTACTTCTCATCCAAAAGAAGGCGCACTTGGGGCCTCTCTCTCGCCTGAAAGAAGACAACCCACCTTGATCCAATATCGAACCTAGACCTACTGGCACAGTTACTAAGCATTCTACCCACTGTGGCAGATATGATTAGTGTTTCAGAGCAATGGCTAAATAGGTTCGGATGTTATCCATAGGTTCAATATTGGGTGGATGAAATGGAGACAGGCAAGAGAGTCCTGTGTGATCGATGGGTCCCAAAATAATTTATCGCGTTCTCAGACTCGGATAGACCAAACAGTGTCGCTACGACTATTTCAGGAATGTCCTCTTCAGCCACAGGTATTTGATTGAAGGCGCACAGAAGGTCAGTTGTGGAAAATATTGTTTTGCTATGGAGGATCTGGACGAAGTCCTGGATGTGGCGCACAGGGTACACGTCTAGCTCTGTGACACCATTCAAGCTGTGGTAGTTTCCACAGGCTTTCCAGATATTGTCCTTCTTTGGCACCAAGTGTAGGGGAGAAGTCCACGAGCTATCAGATGCCTGAGACCCAGGTTGAGACTCCTGCTTGGCTATCTGAAGCTTTTCTGGAGCAAGCCGCCGCAATTTCAGTGACGCTGGTGGGTCTAACTTCGTGACGAAGTGGTTCCTTGTGTTGTGCAGTGTAGGGAGTTGCACACTATTTGGGCCAGTAATGTTCAGGAATTCAGTCAATAGCTCATGAAAAGGTGAAAATCCAGTGGTTGTCTTGACACTGAGGTCACCACACTCAACCATCTCTGTCCAGGAGCTGATTGTTTATCAGGTCTGGTAACAGACCATAGTGTGAGAGGAAGTCATATGTCAAGAGGCTGCCGTTTGAGGCTGTGATTCAATCACGTCCAGGTCACTAATATCACGTTCTCAGGCAAACATGATGATGTTCATGAACAAAAATAATGAGAGGCACGATTTGTGGTGATCATTTTGATCTCAGATTTTCAGGGCACACTATACCAGTTAATGAATGCAGTATTGGTCTATTTAAACTGTCCAGATATTTTACCAACAGGGGTAGGTGAGGGATCTTTGCCCTAGAAATTGAAGGGGAAGTTTTACAGGTAAGTGGTTAGATAGGAAGCTCCAAATTTGCCTGTCCTACAATGGGACGTTGAGATGTAGTTCTGTACAGTGCGTATGGTAGGTATGCGTGATTGCCCCCTTCCCAGTGGCGTCACTAGGGTTATCGTCACCCGGTGCGGTGACACCATGGTGTCACCCCCTCCCTCTCCCAAAAAGAAAGCCGCTTCTTCTGC
The DNA here is from genome assembly GCA_013389805.1 of Trigoniulus corallinus. Classification (NCBI taxonomy): domain Eukaryota; kingdom Metazoa; phylum Arthropoda; class Diplopoda; order Spirobolida; family Trigoniulidae; genus Trigoniulus; species Trigoniulus corallinus. Next base: position 11,506,992 of record JAAFCE010005724.1, on the reverse strand, counting down.
TTTGGTGTCACCCCATTTCTCATGGTGCGAGTGGTGTCACCCGGTGTGGCCCGCACCCCCCTAGTGATGCCACTGCCCCTTCCTATTTCCTCTCACCACTTCACATTAATATGAATGAACTTTTCGAGGTCATTGTCATGACGTGCATATTTTCTTCTTTCTGATTTGGATCAAAGGAGGCCCAACAAGCAAACACTATCAGTTGAGCTATCGAACTTAGTACGTCTAATTAAAAGCTTAATTAGCAAACTGCAATAACCTTTCAGGTAGACGTGGACTCGGCGCTGAAAATCTCACTATGGTAGTCAAATGAAGTGCCAGGGAACACAAATAGTGGAACTATTTTTCCACAGTATGTCTACACTTTGACATCAAGAAAGAATAACTTGAATCTGCTAGTTTTGCTTTTGGTGTGGTGCAAATGTCTTTTATATGCTGTAGTAGAGAGAGAAAGAAAAACTCACGCTAATAGTACTCGTGAGATATACAGTAGCGCTCACTTTCAAAATTTTCAAATGAATGAATTCTGATAGTTGGCAATGACCACGGAGGTTTGAATTCTGTGTGGCCACATAAAGAGCAGTTGATAAGTGGAAGATGATGCTTGGCAGACTGAAATTGGACTAGTATTGAAAGCTTGACCTGTTTTGGATGACTTTTTTGTCCTTTTCCAGCTCTTCTTCATAATAAAAAATGCCAAAAGAAATTTGGCACCAGAGTGTGTGCGTCTTTTTCAATATGAGTCCATGTCAGAATCTTGTTCAATTGGTCACCCAATGGTTATGAGAGGAGGTGGGCGAAAGGAGTTTCATGCTTGTGAAATTGTTTGAAAGCCGTCTCAAACTAGCCAACTGTATTAAGAGTATGTGAAAGGGATGTCACATTATTCTATGAGCAAAGCTATATAAAATTGTGATATGGTCTGTTAAAGTAGCTCATGTTGGAGGCGGATGGAGGTCACTTATGTCTCAGAGTGATACGTTAGCCATGTAATGTCCATAGACAGGTCAGAGGATGCGAGTTTACGTGAATTGCACTTGAATCTTAAAAGAGTTATTCGTTATTTTGTTCACTCTACTCACCCTCACCTTCTTCACTCATCCTTATTGTCGACATTTTAGAGAGAGAGAGAGAGAAAAAAAAACCTTAAAAAAATAAATTTGGTCAACATAAATCATTTTAGACCACGTGAAAATGGACTTCAAAGATGCAGTTGAGCGGTCGACGAGGGAAGCAAAGTGTGAGGGGAAGCAAGAATAGAAAAGGTGGCAACATGACATTTTCTCAATATATATTTTTTGAAATTCTGATAAGGTTGTCAAAAGACATAACAAGTTCCTTCATAAAAAGGGCAGTTTTTAATAACGTTCACAGTGAGTTGTCAAAGCAAATTGACAGCTATGATATAGCCCTACAAGCAGACACTACAATGTGCGCAATTGGATCCCCGAAAAATGATGTGACCAAAACTGCTATTGATGAAAGGATTGTAACAAAAACACCCTTTTTTGTTATAGATTTACTTCCTTGATGCGCGTCAGGAATGATAGGAATTTAACAGAGGTTTTCATGGTATTCTCCATGCTAATTCTTTACTTTATTAGTCATGTCATTTGGGCACAGCAGAACAAAGACAAGGGGGCCCAAATAGACTGGATACAAATATAATAGAGAGCAAAGATAGAACAAACGGTGGTATCGCGTTCCAGCATGCCTCGTCCGATATGCAAACCTTGTCAGTTCTGGTTACCTGACTGACCTGAATCAGTGACTCAGTGGTAGCGTGCTTGACTCTTGAGTCCACGATTGCACATTTGATCCTAACCGCGGCGGGTGTCTTCTTTTCGACGAGAGGGAAGCTAAAAGTACATTTCCCATCGGATGGGAAGTCAAGCCATGGCACCGTGTGGTGTATGCGATGTCACCCACCCGTAATAGAGCCTCTTCTATAGGGCCGGCGCTAGATTTTGCGGGGCCCCAGTGTAAACATTGTTTACACAATTGCTTATCAGTGCAGGAATTTAACAGGGGAGGGGGGTTACAGTTCATCCATAACCAAGATGAAAAGGTATGGACTAAGTGCTGAACCTTGGTGCACCCCAACTTTCACTGGAAAAACCCCCAGTGTTTCCACAAGGTGTCCTTACCCTGGCTGTGGAGCTATCGTACATATCCAGGACAATTCAAAAAAACCCTTCTTCTCTCCTTCTTTTTGTAATACCTCCCAAGCTATCTGTCGTTGGACACTGTCATAGGCCTTCTCCAGGTCGATAAAGATGGCATGGGGATCTTTCTTTGCTGCCCTGTACATTTCTACCATCTGGATTACTGGATTAGTTTCATGGGGTTGGGGAGTAAGCCAAGTAGCCATGACAGGATGAACCCTTAGGAGGCTGCTCGCGGGAGGTTAGGAGGTAGGTGAAGAGGACAAAGGAGAAGGTAAATTTGCAGCACCCAACGTTCTTTACCAACCACCCATGTTGATATTGACGTAGGCTTGCATTGCTTAACTTCAGTGACCTTACGGGAACTTGTGTGTCCAATGCTACTTGGCTGCACGATTGCTTATCTGCATCAGAATGAAGATTGGCTCCATTGCGGACCTACCTGGCATAAACCCAAACTGATTTCTGCAGACACTAGTTCTAACCTGGAGGTGACGTTCCATTACTCTCTCTCAGAGCTCCATGGAGTTGGTCATTCATTAGCTTTATACCTCTATAGTTACCACAATCTTGGACATCCCCTCTGCCCTTGAAGAGTGGTACTACCCAACTCTAACGCCATGCAGATGGCATTCTATCTCCACCACCTATCTTACAGAAAAGTTTCCCTAGCCACCTGGTACCTGTCCTCCCTAGGTTATACCACACTTGACTTAGGATTCCGGCTGGGCTCACAGCTTTTCGACCTTTCATCTAAGTTCCCTGGGTACTTCCTCCTCTGTTACACAGTCCACAACCCCTGCCAATTCAGGATAGGTTGCGAGGTCCTCATCTCCCCTGCTGCATTCAAGAATTTTTGGAAGTACTCTTCCCACCTCCTCAACAAGACGAAAAGCACAATTTTCCATATCGCACATGATGTTCTCTGCAGAAATGGAGGCAATGGAAACATCATCACTGCCTTCTGAAGTTATGCAAACGCAAAAAATAAGATTTTGATTTTTATCAATTGACATTTTGTATACTGTAGTATTTCTTAAAATTTTTTTTTCAATTCATCAGCGCGGGGCCCAAGGCGGTTATCTTGGTCGCCTTGCCCTAACGCCGGCCCTGCTCTTCTACAATATACAGTACGTGTAGAGGGGAAATTTCTCAGGTGTAAGACCTCATCTCTTGGCGTCGCGTCGGTAAATTACTTTCAGCAGTTACGAGGCAATTTGAAATACCTATGTAAAATAACCAAGCCTGGGCACTGTGTGGTAGTCTGCTATCGATCTGTTTTATTAGAGCTTTTGAGACCATAATATGCCCGCCTATGGCCGGGTCCGGTACCCACCTTGTCCCTCTGAATGAACACAACGGCAAAATAGGCGTATTGGGCAATGTTTTTCCACAGCCAGTTGCCAAAACTAATACCGGTATATCACCCTTGTGCTCATTCAGAGGAACAAGATTGGTACCCGACCCTGCCATAGGCGAGAAAAGGGTTAGGAGTAGCTTTTGGAGTTGCAATGAAGTTTGACAATGTATTAGGTTGGACAGTAATTGTGAAGAGAGAAAAGAAAATTTGAGATGATCTCTTCCGCTCTGTAGGATTGTGACAGCTAAGGAAACCAAAGTCTGTTGCCACTGTGGCTGTCCATCTTGTGACTGGTTTTCTTTAGAGCAATATCTGCAACCTTTGAGCTCATACATAAGTATCATTTTTCATTCTTTTTGTTTGTTAATGTATTTATTGTTGGCCTGTAACTCCAATCTAAATGGCTTACTTCATTTGGAGGATTTTTATTTTGGTGTGTGAGACGAGAATGAGATTCAAAATTCAAGGAAATCTCTATTTGCTAAAATAAATGATGGGCTTTGAAGAAGAGTGGCGGGAGAAAGCAAGGGGATAAGGGCAGATAGAGTTTGTGTTGTGTTAGTACAAGCATTTAGCAGTACTGTATTGTCTTGCGTCCTTCCAATGTACATCATATTGAACTAGAAAAATAAACAATGCACTGAGAGCAAGGGATAGGGCTTAAGTGGACAACTACTAGCCTCTATGCTCAACTATTTGATGATAACAGCTTTCCACTCCACAGCCTCTGCCACGTCCGCATCAGTAACTGTTGATGACATGCTTGACTCTTAAGTTGGCTGTTCCCAGGTTCAATCCTTGCATTGATGGGTGGTCTCTTTTAGGCAAGGATTTTATTAGTGGATTAATTTCATGGGTTGGGGAGCAACCATAACAGGAAGAACCCTTAGGAGGCTGTTCGCGGGAGATGAGGAGGTAGGTGTAGACGATGTAGGAGAGGGGAAATTTGCAGCACCCAACGTTCTTTACCAACCACCCATGTTGGTACTAACGTGGGCTTGCGCTGCTTAACTTCAGTGATCTCACGGGAACAGTGTGAGCACAGAATTGCAAACATTAATAAAATTATTCATGTTCATATTGCAAGAAACCGAGGTTTTATCCTCTGATAGTGTGAAACGGTTTGTGTATTAATTTATTTCCTGAAATTTAAACTCAACAATAAATATCCTTAAAATTGTATTGCGAGTTTCGATTGATCCCGCCTGCAGCACGGTCGGGTCTGCAGGTTCTGACCCTCCACTCCCGTCTGTCACTTACCAGGTCCCCATCCACTCCCACACTAACATATCCCCAGCTTAGGTCTTCCTCAGGGTGTTTCCAATAACCTGCATCCCTATGAAGGCTTACCGAGGGGTTACCCGCCCCTTGTGTTTGGTCCACGGAAACTATTTTATTTCGCTCAACTTCTCCACCCACGAAAGGACTTGCCGCTTAGGCAGCCAATCCCTTCATATGTAGTGGGGATTCCTCTATTCGACACCTGGGGACGCGCTACGTAGAAGGTCACCCCTGCTCATGGGTAGTCCAGTCATGTCTGTCCATGTCTGCCCATGGATAGTCCATGGGTAGACAGATTCATAGGAACAAATAATACTGTGGTTCTTGGTGTTCTGTCTCACAATCAGGCTGGTTACACTGTTATTAAGCCTGAACTGAGACCTAGGACTGATTCATCATTGAGGAGGCATTTGCTCTTAACTTAGACGAACGATATTTTTTGAATTTCAACTTACCCATATATGTTTAATGGGACTTTTATTTCGTTTTTATGGTTATTTAACGACGACTTCTGTAATTAAGAAGGGGATTTCATTTTATCTGGGAATTTTGTAAAAGGGGTTCATTTGGGTTCATTTTTCAGGGGGATTTGCGGTTCATGTGATATCGTACACACAACCAGTGACCATGGCTTTGCTTTCCATGCGACGGAAAGCGCATTTTTCAGGCTTCCCTTCATGCTGCAATAACCAGCATCGAACTTGCTGGGAGCGGCAAATTGCGTTGGACACACCAGTTCTCGTCTGATCACTGAAGTTAAGCAACGCAACCCCAGTTAGTACTGACATGGGTGGCTGCTTGGGAAAACTGGGTACCGCTAGTATCCAAAAATCGTCGCGTTAGTGTAGTGTCTGTGCAGCCTCCGCATCAGAACTACGCAGTGGACGGGGCTATAATGACCTTGTAGTTGAAGGGCCCTAAAACACCAATAAACAACAACAACAATCGAACTTCCTAGCATGGACTCACCAGTCAAGCACACTATCACAGACCTCCTCAACTGAGCATGTCCGTGATGGGAAATAAACCCATGATAACCATATACATCCCTTCTCCCAAGATAAAGAGCCGCATTATTCCTAGTTAACTTTCATTCTCAAGAGATACTTAGTAGGACATAAAGTTGGAAGAGGAGGAGGATCTGAAATATCTCAAAATGAATGTGTTTCTCCTTCAAGTCTGTCAATGTCCGTCTAAAAGCAGAAAAGTTTTATTGTGGCACACTGAACGGGATGAGTAAGGATTTAATGAATAGTATTTTCATTACTATATATCAAGTAATAGTAATAATGATAGTAGTATCCCTCTTTTTTTCATTAAATATTGAAGAATCAGAGTTAGAAAACTAACATACGACCCATGTTATGGTCTAGCGCCATATTGAGAAGATCAAGAGGTTATGAATAAGGAACAGGGGGTGGAGATTGTCGAGTTTTGATCTAAAATTCTGAGATACACTATTCAGTCCTTTCGATATACCCATCACAGTCCCCACCTCTCCCCATCTTTGTCTCTATTTCTGCAATATTCCTCTTGCCAAATGTCTTAAGTGGATTCATGAGAGGAGGACCAAAAGGCCAATTATTGGAAGTGAGTATTAAGTGTGTATAAAAATGTCTAAATGAGATATTGCTATCATATATTTTGGCGCGGGTCATAAAATCAGGATTTGGACCGTTTGATTTGTCTCTATTTGGGACTGATTTAGAGACAATGAAGACCTAACCTAGAAAAGAAGCCGAGAAACTCTCATCTTTGAAAAGTATTTTTTTATGGCAATCATTTCTTATCTTTCATTTCTTCTTCTCTTCTTCCTTCTTCTTCTGGATGAAAGTGATGTCAAGATGAAATTTTTTTTTATAATTTTCTCCGGTCACAAATTGCAGTAGTTATTGAAAGGCATTTCGTCCGTGTTTTCCAGCTAGACCTAGAGGCAGAGCTTGGATTCTACACAAAGTTGATGGGTTTTTCGGGGAAACGGAAAATAAACTTTTAGTGTTCAAATGTTAGAACTCTTCGTAATAGGAAACGAAAAATGTGAGTAGCCAATGCTGATACTTTCACTCATAGCTTCCGAACATCAACTATTACTTCACTTGTCGCACAGCCAACTCAACAGCAACTTTTTACTTTTCCCGCCTACGGCAGGTTTGGGTACCGAACCAAAGCCGGTTGCCGAACCAAAGCTGCAACTCCTATGCTTATTTATCGTCGGTCCACTGTTGGTTAGGGCACTCCACCGAGCTCCTACCCCTGGAAATTTTGCCTCATCTACCCATTGCATAGTAGAGAGGGTTCTTTTATGTGCAAATGCCATAGTGCACCACACGGGACCTCGGTTTTACTTCTCATCCGACAGAAGGCGTACTCTGAAACTCTCTCTCTCGCCCGAAAAAACCCAACCCACCTCGGCCCAGGATCGATACTGCTGACGTAGTATCCGCGCGTGCTACCCACTACGCCACCGAGGCGGGTGTCACACAGTCAATTGACTTATTTCTGAAATTATTGCAACATGCACATGTCCAAAGCCTGCTCACACTTCGAATTTGGCACCCCTCAGATTCCAATTTTTAGAATTTTTTTTAGATAAAAATATTCTGTTTTGCAAGTATTTTGGGGACCTACCTCCAAAACTTACAAGTCTTGCATGTGTTTCTGTACTCAGCCTTGTTTGCAGTCATTTGATGGCCTTTCAAATGCCCTTCTACTTCTCAAAGCGATTTGATTTTGTACATTCATTTCAAAAATAGTGTATGCACCAGATCAGCTGCAATCCTGAGAACTGGGATAGTCCCTTTCCTCGTGCCCAAATCCTTACTGTTCTCAGAATAATGGTACTGTATTTTCTATCGACACGAGAAAAATGCATTAAAAGGAGATACCATTTTATTTATCATCTTCAGGATAAATTCTACTGAGTTTCAGTGCTATAAGTGTCATTTTTAATGAAACAGAATTGAATTTTTGAACAGAAAATCAACTTACTGCAGGGTGCCGTCAATAGTGCACATATTTTCTCACCCTTGCTATTATATAACAAAGTCCTGTCATCATTCTGATAGTTTCCAATTGCACTTCTTCCTCCCCCAACGGTTTCTTCTGTCGACATCTTTTCGTATTCCTTAACTATTATTGTAGTAGTTATATCGTTGAGATTTTGAAACTCGTTCTTTATATTTTGAAATTTCTCGAAATTCAATCAGAATTATGGGGCTTTGGTCACCATCTATCAGTCTGCAATTGTAAAGACCTTTCAAAGTTGCCAATATAGACATTTTGAAATCTTTGTCATTCTCATCTCAAGATCTTCCATCTCTCTATCTCTCTTCCCCTCCTTTCTTATTTTGAGGGATTTTTTTCATATCTTTTAGGTGTTTCAAAAGGGGTAAGAACATTTCTGTCAGTCTTGTCCTATTACCAGATAGGAGACAAAATGAAGAGGATTTTTGGTTATAAACCACGTAGACGCATGCAGAGGGACTAGGAAGGTGAGAGAAAAGAGGGGAGTCCTTGCGTAGACAATACAATTGTGATATTCTAGGTCCCAAGGTTTAGTGAAGCTTATATTCCAACGAAACGCAATTATGTTTGCCAAAGTCTTCAAATCCCTCATACAAATTGTTTTCGTATATAAAAGTCATGGCCATTGTGTTGGTTGGAGGCCTGAAAGCGATTAAAGCCTTATTTTATGAGGCTTCCCATCCCTTAAAGTAGCAGTTGTGACCAAATTGAAGGGACACACGTGGCCATCAATGGATCTTCATTTGCTGCTAGGATCAACGAAATAGTGTCTCACTTTTTCAGAAAGGACAAAATAAACCCAGGAAGTAAGGATTATGGGCGGTTAGCCAACGACAAGAATTATTTCATTGAGCTGTCATTTGAAAACAAGTGTCGATTCAACGACATACATATCGGCCTATACCTCTGCTGTTTCATTGGGTGTTTAGGCGAGTAAAAGGTGAATTTCGTCGCCACTGCGAGCTGCTCAGGGGGTCGGTACGACGAACAACAACAACAAAAAAAAGACGTTGTGACTATCGGTCTTCGATCGTCTAGTGGTGTACATTTTGGACTATATGGTGTTTGATTCCATGACGGGACTGTCACTTTTTATTCTAGCCGAATTTTTACTGATTCAGAATTATCACCGTCATCATTTCAAGCCCTTTTCCATCCTATGGCAGCGTCAGGTACCCGTTTGCCCCGTTGGTACACAGCAGCATATAGGGGAATTGTTGAACGGCTGTCAACCTATTGTTACAACCCCTATGCTTCTTTATCGTCAGTCTAATTTAATTCGTTAAGGCACTTGTTCTCCACAGACACCAGGGGGCGAGCTCCTATCTACCCTGCCATAGGCTGGAACTGTGTTAGTAGTTGTTTTTTGACTCCATATTATTTTTTATCGAAATCATGCAGTATGTAGGGCTTACTGTACAGTATTTCTTGCTTATCATTCACTACCTTATAATAACTGAGCGGGGTTTTCTGTTGCAGTTTATCCCCGGCCTAATTTTCTGTCCGATTTGACCCTGGAAATGATCTGCCCACTATCCTATTATATCTGTGTAAGATGGCTGGAGTTCAACCGATTTTAAAAAATACGGCATGGGCGTGTCTGAAATATCTCTATATTACTGCGGGACTTGGATTTAGGTTCCTATAGGATTGGATTAGTTTCATGGGTTGGGGAGTAAGCCAGGCAGCCATAACAGGTCGAACCCTTAGGAGGCTGCCCGCGGGAGATGAGGAGGCAGGTGAAAGGATGAAGGAGAGGGTTTATTTGCAGCACCCAACGTTCTATACCAACCACCCGTGTTGGTATTGACGTGGGCTTGCGCTGCTTAACTTCAGTGATCTCACGGGAACTGGTGTGTCCAATACAACTTGGGGGATGTTTGTGTTTTAGATGACAGATTGACAAAAGTAGTGTTCACTCGTGTATGGCAATCTCTGGTGTAGCTCTTAGAGCACCAGTTTAGCATGCGAGAAATCTGGTTCCGATTCCCCGTCAAGGAGGTTGGAAAAAGAATGCTTTAACAATACTAAATTTTGTGTCTTGCGTGTTCCAGGATAATACTCCATTATGCGAGAGATCGAGGTATGATTCCCTAACGGATAGTTTACTTTCATTTTTAATTAAGGCCTTTAGTTTGTTTTCATATAAGCGGGAAGCGATCCTCCACTCCACACCCATTCACCAACTCTCGAATTTTAGCGATTGTCTCAATGTTGATATACCATTGCAGATTCTGTTAAACCTGTTTCAACGCCGAGTCGAGCCTGTATTTACCAGCTCCCCAGTGTAATACGGTTAGGTTAGTTTTCTGAAACCAAAATTTCACTATCACCTGTCATCATCACCATACCTTTTTCCCGCCTATGGCAGAGTCGGGTACCCATCTTGTCCCTCTGAATGGACATAAGAGCGATATATTAGACAGTGTTTTTTCACACCCGGTTGCCGACCAAAGCTGCAACCCCTATGCTTATTTATCGTCGGTCTACTGTTCGTTGGGGCAATCCATCAACGCCAAGGGGGAGCGAGCTCTTACACATGGAAATTTTGCCTAATCTACCCATTGCGCAGTAGAGAGGGTTCTTTTACGTGCAATATTTCACATGCGAGAAGGAATCTTCAAAATTGACGTTGCACGATGGTGCCGAAAATGAGGCTAATGGGGGCTATAGTTACCTCTAACAGACGTACAGGTTGACAACGAGTCATCATACTGTTTATGAGACAGTTGATGACTCTCTGAGGCAGTTGCACCCACTCCTACACTAAAGCAGTTCTTAGCTCCTGGATGGTTCTGGAAATTGGTTGGTGATTTGCAATTGCCCTTCCAAGTGCTTAACAGACATGTTCAATAGGATTCAAAGAGGACGAGCATTGTCCCCCATTAATAGAAACTGAGAGGCAACTGCACCCACCTAAAAAGTCGAACATAAAGCTTTAAAATCTCCACACTTTACCTCTGAATAGTCAGGGAGCCTGTGTCGAACACGTGGAGCTGTGTATGGCCATCCACCATGATGCCTCCCCACGCCATGATAACTCCACCACCACCTTAGGGATGGTAGTGAGTCTCAGGTTCTCTCCAGGTCAAGGTTAGTCTCGAATCTGTGTCTAGCCTAAATCTCGACTCGTCATTGAAGTTGGGTCCAAAACTGATGTTATGTGCACCGAGATACACGCACACTTGTGTGTGAAGGGAATGAATGGAATGCAAACAACAAGCCTTCTGTTGGCAGGAGAGAGGTCGTGAGAGAGATGTGTGGCTGTGACAGTCCCCTGGCGCCTGACTGAACGTGTAAAATGGTGACCCTCCCTGGCTGTTGTTGCTCTTAGATAACCGACCAAGGTCTTCTTGATATGGATACATTCTCCTGAAACTTTCCGTAAATTACAGAAATTACAGGCGATACTAGGTGTCGTTAGGCCAGCTATGCTGTATGGGTCAGAGTGTTGGGCAGTTAGGAAGAAGAATTAGAAACGATTACATTAGAGGTAGGAGACATGGAGGCCTGGAGGTGGGAGACATTGCGGAGAAGATGAGAGGGAACCGGTTGAGATGGTATGGGCATGTGATGCGAAGGGGAGAGGAGGAGCTTATTAGGTCCATTATGGGACTGCAGGTGGTTGGGGGCATCAGAGGTAGAGGAAGACCGAAGTGGACGTGGGAGCAGGTGGTGCAAAGGGACATGGAGGTGCGCGGGGTGGAGGGGGACTTGGTGGGAAATAGGTGGGAATGGAGGATTAGAACCCACAGACCCGACCGTGCCTCAGGCGGGAGAAGGGTGAGATGATGATGACAGGCGATACTAGGTGTTACATTAATGCCTGAACTTGAGATTGTCCTGCTTCCAGTCTACCAACGATTCTCCACCTCATTCCATCATCTGAACGTTGGTGATAGTCATTCTATCCCACTGCTCATGCATTATGACAGGATTTTCCAAAACACTTTATGAGAATTCCTGATCTTTACAAATGAAGTAACAGCTTTTTTTGTTTCGTTGCGGTTTTAGGGCCCTTCAACTACAAGGTCATTACAGCCCCGTCCACTGCGTAGTTTTAAAGCAGAGACTGCACAGACACTACACTAATGCGACGATTTTTGGATATTAGTGGTCCCCAATTTTGCCAAGCGGCCACCCATGTTAGTACAAGCTGCGTTTGCGTTGCTTAACTTCAGTGATCAGACGAGAACTGATGTGTCCAACTTAATAAACCGCTCCCAGTCGTAGCTCCACCTGCACTCTAGCATTGTTATTTGAAGACATTATTTTCCAGTTTTGAGTTCATTATTTTTGAGGAATTTTAATAAAGACCTTTATTCTGTTAATTTTAAGCACCAGTGTATTATCATTCAGTGTGTTCTATACCACAGCACGGTAATAACTATTTATAATTAAAATACCAATGTCTTTAAGGTGTTCAGATGACAGGTCAACTACATCACCCAGTAAGATCACAGCCATTTGTCTATTTCTATATATCCAAAATGATTGTTAACCAGATTGGCCCTCTTAATATATGTGAATGTGGTATCTAGTAGTAAGCACCTCCTGTTAAAGTTTTTGATAGAACTTAATCCAATTACTGTTTGGAGTTGGTCTATAAGGCTGCTTTCTGGTCACATTCAGAACTAATTTAAAGCAATATTTTTCATGTCTCCCTCGAGACAAAAATCTTAGTGGAGGCATTCTTCTCTCTCTCTCTCTTCAAAGATTTAACTTTATCGGCTTAAGTTCTTTTGATTAATTTGTGTTGGGGAGATGAAAAGAAAATCCTTCATTTAAACTTTGTCTCAAGAGATTGGGAAATTCATGGATGGGGTCTTTGGGGTAATATACACATCTTTTCCACGTGTCTCTAGTAGGATATAAGGTTAGGTTGGCATGCTACTACCGCACACCATCTTTTTCTTTCTCCTCGTGTGTGTGTGTGTCTCTCTCTCTCTCTCTCTCCATCATTCTGTTTCCCTTATTCTTCCTTCTCCCCCTCCTGCTCTCCCAAAAATTTATTGTTTTTGCTGCAAAACCATAGTTGAACAAACCAATGTTGCTTTTCATTTTCACATATGGCCTATCTACTACAATCGATGATATGTGAAAAGGTGAAAAAAATTACATTACTGAAATCTGAAGACGTATCAGAATTTGGAAGAGGAGAAGAGGAGAGGTGCCTGCGTGTTAAAACAAGGAATTTCTTAGAGAAAGAGAGAGTGATATCGTAATTCAATTTATATATATATAAAAAATACCTCAATGAGGCTGTTGATATAAGAAAGACGTTGTTTTATGTCGTTTTTATGAGAGAGAAAGAAAGAGAGATGATTGTAGATGGACATGATATCATAATGTAATAATTGTGTATTCAAGCTTATCTTTTATTGGCAGATATCTTTATTGATAAGTTGTCATGTGAAGAAAAGCGGCTTCCTGCTGTCGTCAGGAGTTTTTGGTTAAAGTAATCTTTAAAAGTTGTATTTGAACATTAAAATCCTTAACAATAGGATTTTGTGTTTTTTCTTCTTTTTTTGTTGTCATCTGACTGTCCAGTCTGCCATTAATATTTGATCGATTTTCTAAACTTGGTGCCTGTCAGGATATTTTTTATTGAAAAGTTTTGAAATTCATTCGTACCAAATTGACATTTAGGGATTAGATATCAAATGTTGAAATTCATAATGTATAGTATCCATCTCTCTGGTTTCCATTCCCCTTCATCTTATGAAATATATTTATAATTCTCTTAATTTGGAAGGGAAGCGGCAAATTGCGTTGGACACACTAGTTCTCGTCTGATCACTGAAGCTAAGCAACGAAACCCCAGTTAGTACTAACATGGGTGGCTGCTTGGGAAGACAGGGTACCGCTAGTATCCAAAAATCGTCGCATTAGTGTAGTGTCTGTGCAGCCTCTGCATCAGAACTACTCAGTGGACTGGGCTCTAATGACCCAGTAGTTGAAGGGTCTTAAAACACCAACAGACAAACATTAATTTGGAAATGTAAGGTCACAAGAGTGGTTGGCGTTTATTATACTGAGTTATATCCCGTTGTGTCCATTTCTTAACAGATCTGAATTATCATGGGGTTTACTTTTTCTGAAAGACGTCGTTTCATTGATGTATGGTAAAATAAGTGAAATTCTGATTACCTGATTATCTTTTTTGTTTGAATAAATCCTTTAGAGGTATTCTTAAATTACCTGAATAAGGATGAGATGGACCGTTTTGCATAATTTTTTAGTTTTTTTCACTGAAATTTACAGTTGTTGTCAATGTGTTAGGTTAGGTTAGCTTAGGGGTAGCTTTCAATTATTATGGAGTGTCTAATGACTCGAAATTTTGGAGTTTTATCGAAGAGGTTGTCACTTTTAAAATTGATCCCCAGCCTAGAGCAGTTATGTTATGAGGTGTCTGACTCTTTCTTAATTAAAAAGTGCAACTGTTAATCTTTGTACATCATTCTCACATGAAATACTTATATCTTCAACTGGACTGCGAAATTACATTTCATAATAATAGTAAACAACTTGCCCATTCAGTTACAGAATAATGTTTTTTGCGTCTACCCATTTAGTGGTGTTTTGAGGAAAGAGTTTGTTATTTGATCACAAACTGTTTATTGAATAACGTGTCGTTTTACTTTAATGGAGCATGAATTAGAACGTGATCTACATACATGTTTTATCTTGTTAAAAATGATGGATCCTCGATTCAGAGCTGATGAACGCCATCATGTGTATTATACTAGGGATATAAATGACAGTAGTGTGCAGAGAGAGCACAGTGAAGTGTTGAATGTTTTCGTTAACCGAAAACCCTGGAAGTAAATGGCCCCATTACGAATGAGAATGATAATTAGATAAGGCTATAGATCCATGTCAGTCGTGCTTTTAAATCCAATGTCCCACGCTGTGATTACACTTAATGACACTAGGGGGAGGCTTTGACTTTTTTTTGTTACGTCGTTCTTGTTGCCATTGATTTGACTCGGCAGAAAAATACATGTCTCTTTGATGTGAGATATAGGCGTTAAAAAGTACACAATCTGTCGCCTAAATTGATGTCGCTAACGTCGCATGGCGGCCATTGGCATAGCAATAAATGATCCCCAAGGAGGGTAATTTTCTTTCTTAATCAAATTCCCTTTAATTAGAAATAGGTTGCACATTGGCTTTTCGATACTTGGTATCAGTATTAATAATAATTCACTGGAGAGAGGGGGGAAAACAATAGATAGCCCCCCTTCTCCTCTGTGAGCGTGCCTCTTTTTAAAGAGTATTACTCCTCCCCTGTTTCGTCTCCATATCATGCTACTACTTTTTCCACCTCGTCTCCAGACGTATCTACCCCCTCCCCCTCTTTTTCCTCCTCCATCATCCATTGTGATTGAACTTTGAATGGATCCAGTACTACTACTACTACAACGTCGGATATACACATTCCACAAAATCCGCTCTCGCACGTGTATCCGACATTTGTCAGAAGTGGAATATTAATTTGACACGTGGCACATGGCTATTGTGGTGCTAGGGCTGGACATGACACCCAAGTGGCTATTAACCCTCCTTCTTCTGTCCTCATACATGTGTATGAATAAGGACTGAAATGTGATAGCATAGAATCACTGACATCTGTACCTCATTGATTGTTCAACGTTTATAAAATTATATAACAACATATAAACAACAATAAAGTGAAGTTCATAAATTTTGGGATGTGTACTTTCTGTAATTTAGCAATAAATTTAGAGAATTACGGTATTTGGAGATTAATTTCTTTCTTGCTCTTTCTCTCTCTCTCTCTCACTCTTTTTGACTATGGACAAACTTTCTTCCTTAAACATTATGTCAACGAAATATTTCCAGCTGTTTCCGTCCCATTTCCTTTCATTAAATTGTTTTAGCCAGTAACAAATATATGGATTTTTACTTTTGAACCTCCCTACACACATACACCACACAGTGAAGTTAATAATAATTTACTATATATATAAAATGCAATAAAATAAATGGTGCGTGTTTACGTACGTCGTGTATAAACTGTATATAGAGGGTTTGAAATGCTCAAAGCGCCATCTATGGATTAAAATTGATTGTTGTCACGTGTAACCTTAAAGTTCAGATTGTGAACACAACTGCTTTACTGAACTGCAAATTGATCACCTTATGTCACAATCAATTCCAATGATTTGTTTGAGCTCTCCTTACTATTTTGGGATCTTTAGAATTCTATCTAAAACTTACATATCTGTTTTTTTTCTGCAATTGATTCTTTGTATCATTGAACTTCCGAATTAGTGCATTCAAAATAAACAACATTTTGGAGCCTGTCTACAACAGCCAATTTCACAAATGAAGCACTGGTACTGAGAGACACACGTCGGGGTATCCACCAAGAGCAAAACAAACATTTGTTCCGGGCGCTGCCTCCACTTAATTGTTGTTCGTGAACCACTTCCGGTTGGTGAACAATTCGGAGATCTTCAACAACCCCTCTCTCCCGGAAAAAAGCCTCTCTGTTCCTGTTCTGTTTTGGTGTCACCCCATTTGTCATGGTGCGAGTGGAGTCATTCGGTGCGGCCCGTACCCCCCTAGTGACGCCACTGCGGACCTGGACTCTGTGTAGCAGAGGATGCCTCCATCAAACATGAGAAATTAATAAAGTAGCAATATTCTTTGATATTCCCACAGTGGTTGGAGCACATCAGGCGTTTTCAAAAGCTTGGCGGCTCCACCAAAAAGACTGAGTATACGAAAGTGATTTTTGCATTCTCGAATCAGTTGCGAATACACATCGATCCTGTTTTTAGAGCATTGTTCGGCATCATCACCGCTAACCCCTTTCTCGCCTTTGGCAGAGCCGGGTGCCCAGTTTTGTCCAACTGGGACACATGATAGATCTGACTGAAGAATATTTTTACACACCTGGTTGCTCAACTAATGCTGCAACACACTTCTTTATGGTCTTTGTTTCCTTGTTTGGGGCTCTCCTAAACTGGGATATTAATGGTTTTTTCAAATGCTGATGACGTACACAAAACATGAGGCCAAGACTTTACTTTGTTAAAGCTCTCTCTCCCTCTCCACCTCTCTCTCTAATTCTCTACCTCTACGTCTATATCTCTCATCCGCCTCGATCCAGGATTGAACGTGCAACCACCGAGGCGAGTCTTAGGCAAGGCGCAAAATGAGACGCAGGGTGACGCAGGTGGCGAGGGTGGAGAAAGTGACGCAGGGTGTAGCAGCCCTGCGAAATTCTGCTAGCAGGCAATCACCGCACATTGAATCGCAGTTTTTCACCATACTTGCATCAAATAACAAGAGAACTTCTCTGCTTCGCACCGCTTTTTGTTATTGTCACGCCGAACTTCACGCAGGAAACTGTGGCATTGTCACTGTGCTCAGCAGGGTCACGTGGCGCAGGCACTGAGTCACGTCTCCCTGCGACTTAACATGCACAACTACATACTATCATGTGAGCCGCAGAAATTTATGGTGAGTCACCCTGCGTCACGTGCGGAGGCTGCGTATCATTTTGCGCTGGGCTTTAGACCATTGAAATATAGTGCGAGTGACATAGTGTTCCCTCGTAGAGCACCGAAGAGCACCTTGAACTGTGATTAGGAACCACCATTTCAAAGTCACGCGATTTGAAGTTGACATGAGGATTTAAAAAACGATCCATTTGAATCTTAGTTGCATTTGTTCATAATTTTGAGTTCTACTTTGGATGCAAGTTATCTAGCGAGTGAGATGAGATACAGCCCTTGTTGGCGAGGAAGAGAAAATTATATTGACTATTTTATTTATCCGATAATTTTCCCGGAGTCAATTTTCGTTTGCAGGGGCGCCGTATGAGTTTTAATAGCGAATGCAATTTTTTGTAGTCTTTTTTTTTTAGTGAGCTCAATCATATCACACTACCCTTTGATTCTTCTCTCTCTCTCTTTCTATATATTATATCAAATAAGATATATAATATAACGTAAGAATGAGTAATATAATGATTTTTGTCAGTTTCATCTTTATATAACTGCAAGCTGTTTTTTTCTGTATTCATTAAAAGCACATTGAATCTTAGAAGAAAACTCTCTTGCGCACATATAGATCTTTTTAATATTGTTGAAATTAGATTTTCATTGTAAAGAAGGAGACTTGTAGGGTCTCTTTATTTTCTTGTATCACTTGAAGTAATAATGAATGATATCACAACTACGCATCATAAAATATATGTGTGCATGTAACCCTCAAGTTGGGATCGACGACGTTATTAGATTTTCACTTATTGCATTTAAGAAATCCACGTGTGCATATCTTATTATTATATTTTTTCATGCAGAAATATAGGTGAAGGGATATTTCAACAAAATTTTTTGTATGTGTGCTATAACAGTAAAAGAGTGTCTAATATGATATGCGTTTATTGCATTGTGCAAAATAGGGAGACTCCAAAATGAATATATTGCAGATCTACAGGACCATGGATTCGTAAATAGGTCTATAAGATTCTGAAAGAAAATTAAAATATTGGACAAATAGACAGTTTTATAAGCTTTCCTAAATTAAATCTTTGCACCAGACAGTCTCACTCTCGGTCTCTCCATGTTGATATATTTATATTGAAACTTAGGTTGCCTGGCAAATGAATGATAGGTCCTATCAACCATTTGTAGTCATAAAGACGTTTAAGTTCCTCTGTTATTTTTAAACCATTCTTCAAGTGTGCGCCATGGCGTTATTTTGAGAGATCCTTAATAGTTTCATGATTAGTTGCCAGTGGCTCGAAGATCTCACCTGGTATTTACCTCGGTGAACTTAAAGTAATTTAATTAACTACAGTATCTTGTATTTTGCAAATGGTAATTTTATTTTGTGGATTACTGACACTGATAGTAAAAATTTAGATTATTTTGTTGCTGTTACAGCAGCATTTTAATAGTGAATTTACAAAAATGTGATAATAGGTTAAATAAGAAAAAAATTAAAACACTTTAAATTTTAGAAAAAAAAATTATGCAAGGATGCTTGCTTCATCATCAACATCATCCCTAATCGTTTTTTCGCCTATGGAATGGTCGGGTACCCAGTTTTATTCCCCTGCGAAGGGTGAGCGATCTATTGAACAGTATCTCTTACGCCGCCGGCTGCCACCCTAATGCTGCAACACCTGGGAAGTTTGTCGATTGTTGTTGTTTGGTGTTTTAGGGTCCTTCAACTACAGCGTAGTTCTTATGCAGAGATTGCACAGACACTACACTAATGCGACGATTTTTGGGTCATAGCAATACCCAGTTTTCCCAAGCGGCCATCCATGTCAGTGCTAGCTGGGGTTGCGCTGCTTAACTTCAGTGATCAGACGAGAACTGGTGTGTCCAACGCAGTTCGCCGCTCGAAGTTTGTCGAACTACACGTGTATTTTACTTCATGTAGATTATAGCAAGAGTTCTTTTATGCATAAGTGACATGGTACACACCACACGGGACTTTTACTTCTCATCCGACGGAAGGCGCTCTGGGTTCCTCAGTCTCGCCTGAAAGAAACCAAACCACCTTGGTTCACCACCTATGCTTACGATTCTTACGCTTATTCATCTATTAAACATCTGTTTAATAACCACACTAACTTGCTAAAATTCACTTACCTTTTATATTTGAATACTTTATCTTGTTTTTGGGGTGTTCACCAAAGGTTATTTTATGTACGAATGCTATCTTACCTCTTATACTGAACCACGGCTTAATACACCGTTCATCTGATCGACGCCGCGCCGCCCAGCATCATAAGTTCACGAGTTAATAGCATCATGGCGGAATTCGCCTCACGCTGGTCAGACACATGACTTAAACAAGGTTTCAGACATGAGTGCAATTAATTCAAGCAGTATACTATTTTCTTTTACGTTACACTAACGGGTTGGGGAGTGTGCCAAGCAGCCATAACAGGCTGAACCCTTAGGAGGCTGCTCATGGGAGAAGAGGAAGTAAGTGTAGGGGATGTAGGAGGGGGAAATTTGCAGCACCCACCGTTCTCTGCCAACCGCCCATGTTGGTACTAACCTTGGGTTTGCGTTGCTTAACTTCAGTGATCTCACGAGAACTGGTGTGTCCAACGCAACTTGGCCGCACGGTTTGCTTGCCGCGAATGGTTTCCCTCTTCGTGGTTAATGCCAATGTAGGGTCTACTTCTCATTGCTACAAGACAATGGGACATTTCTTTAGGTCGTGAAATGGAATAAGGGGACCTGCTATAAGTGGGGACGGACTGGTAATGTGGAAGATGTGAAAATGCTGACAAAAACGGATCTTCGACATTGTGCGCCCTTTCTGGTTTTACATCTACGTTAGAGGGTCTGTGTCAAACACGGTGGGGTACAGGGGCGTCACTCGTCACTAGGGGGTGCGGGCCTCACCGGGTGACACCACTCGCACCATGACAAATGGGGTGACACCAAAACAGAAGAAGGAACAGAGACGCTTTTTTCGTTTTTTCGGGAGAGGGGGTGACAGTATGGCGTCATTGCAAAGGGTGACGCAACCCTAGCAACGCCTCTGGTGGGGTAGCTACATATTCAGCGCCGTAAAACAATTAAAATCGGTGCACCCCTTCGATCCTCAGAAGTGATCTGATGAGAAAATTTGTTTTAATAATTTAGTTTAATAAATATGCAGTCAGCACAGTTACCGGTAATATTCGGACAGTAGGTGAAATCTTTTTCACAGCCCTCAGAGAGTACATATTAGAGATGCTACGATGTCTGGTCCTTTGTCCCAATACATTGCAAACGTGCCTGATGGGGTTAAGGTCGGGTTACTGTGTAGATATGGTAATGGACTTTGGAAGTTGTACAACAGCCATGCACAAATATAGAGGGCCATATGCATAGGATCATTGTCTTGGTAAAATTGAAAGCATCCACCAATACCCAATTTCTCAGTGAACGTTATATATTTTTCCCCTTTTCCAGTTATTCATCCCCACACCATTTTATTTTATTTATTTAATTTTTACCGCCCATTGGGCACTATACAAATACCACACACCAGATACCTACAGACAAATGGAACTCACCGACAACTTACAACACCTCAAGTGGGCCAAAGAATCAAACAGGACCACTGAGCATCCAAAACTGCAGTGTATATCAACTTATTGATGTGCGAGCAAGATTTGCACCATTGCTCTACCACCTTCGTATCTCACAGTGAGTTTGAAGTTCCTCAGGTCCAAAGCTGTCTTACGTTTCCTCTACATCTTGGCTCGTTCATCAATACCATAGAGGTTAAATTTATTTTCGTCAGCAAAAATTACAGTCTCCCAGAGAGCTAGAGGCATGGAACCCATGCCCGCGGACCATATTCTGTGTAGTTTGCGCACTAACAAAACAAAGCTGAAACAAACAAAACAAAGCTGAAACAAACAAAACAAAGCTGATGATCATAGGAGAGGATGTGCTGCCTAGCAATCAGGTACCAATCAAGCTTGGGGAGAGGGAGATAGAGGTAGTGTCAGAGGTTACATACTTGGGGGTTAAACTTACAAATGATAGGGGATACCTGAAAGCAATGGAGGAAAACATCGTTTGTAAGCTGAAAACCAGAGAAGGATTAATAAGGAAACTAGCATTCGATTCATTCTCAAGGTATGAATTCGTTAGGGGCCTATGGAAAGCTGTAGCAGTACCAGGGTTAACATATGGAAACGAGGTCCTATGCATTAGTAAAAAGGTAATGGACTGCATGGAAATAGCCCAGAGAAGGTTAGGTAGGATGGCCTTAGGGGGAAATAGGTTTACAGTAGTGGAGGCAATACAGGGGGACATGGGGGTGGTCTACATTTGAACAGAGGGAAATGATTAGTAAGTTGGTATACCTATGCAGGATATGGGGACTAGAGAAGGAAAATCCAGTATGGCAGGAAAATGCATGGGTAAACAACATGAGGGTATCTACCAACTGGGAGAGGAGGGTAAACAGGATGTCAAAGAAGATAGGCATAACACTGCACCCCAGGGAGGGCAAGGAGGGGGCAGTAACTCTGCAAAGACTCGTACAGGACAAAGTGAAGGAATGGGGGTTAGGGCAGTGGCGACAGACTATGGAGGGAAGGGCTGCAAAGAAAACGCTGAGGGTGTATGGGAACAAGCTTAACATAGAGAGGGAGGTAATCTACGACAATACCTGGGAGAGCTCACTTCTGTTTCGGGCAAGAGCTGGGTCACTGGAGACGAAACAGAGGATGGCAAAGATCACAGGTGGAGAGGAGGGCTGTGGATTGTGCAGGGATCAGGTGGAGGACGTCAGGCATGTGATACTGGTCTGCCCAGCACTGGATCACTGCAGAAGGGGTTGGGGAACCCCCACATTGGAGGAGGTTCTGGGGGTGGTGGGTTTTGGGGTGGAGCGGCTGGAATGGGTGCAAAAGGCAAAGGTGTTGCTGGGGTGCTGGTGGAGATCTGGGCATATGGGTCCAGCATGAAAAGATCTCGCCAGCAAGGTATCCGTCACAAAGGATTACATATTCATATTCATATACTAACTCGTTTCCCAAAGTACAGTACTACTGAACACCACTTCGCAAAGTTGGAGTGATAGTCATCCAAGATTTCTGGCCCGGCCTTTTTACCTTTCAGCTTCATCTCTATCCTTCATCTGGAAGCGCCTAATAGTATCACTAATTGCACTTTTACTTATATGCATAGACTAATTTGAGATATTTAACGGTAACTTTTAAGGAGTCTATGATGAAAATGGTCCAATTTTTGCTGTGCCACGTAACATTATGGCCGTAGTGACTGACTATCGGTCCCAGAATAGATTGCATTAAGGCCATATGCCACTATAGTCTTTCTTAGATATGGTTCTTTCAACATTCTTTCTATTCCACCTTTTATCTTGTCCGAATATTAATATGGTGGCGAAAATTGACCTGTTCGTGTTCTCACATATGTGTATAATTTAATTTATCGAAAATCAAAGTTTTCACAAATTTTCATTTTGTCCTTTCTAATTTTACGCCCTTACGATCAGTTTGCTCCAACTGCTCCACAGTAGCTACACCACTGGTCAAACATTCTCACCTAAAAGTTCAGTCGCCAGTCCGCGCATGGCCATAGGAGTTTTGTCATAGGCTGCCCAAGTTCCCAGGCTGCTGACACCAGAACTGCCGAAATTAGGCAAATATAAGGTTCGTTGTGCAGCAAAGTTAGGATCAGTTTGATATTTTCGAAGCTCTGGGGGTTGAACCGAGGTGACCTATGAATAAACATCTAATTTGAAATTAACAGTTTTTGATTTGAAGTTCAGTGCTTGCACGTTGTTACAAAAGCTTATTGCAGTTTTATTGTATCAAGTAAAACTTTTCCAAGAAAACCGATTAAATAATTCTCATTTACTGTCATGTCACAACTCTGTATTTTAATTATTATAATTTCAAAATCTTTTTTTCAAACTTGAGAGCACTTTCGAGACTTTGGACAAAAGTGAATTCAATTTTCAAATTGAATTTACATGATAAATGATTGTAGTTGAAATTGGTGACAACTTTCAAACTTCACAGTCGGCCAATCGAGTTCTTTTAATAACGTTTGTGCCCCCACTAATGTTGGTATCATGTAGCAGGAGGGGGCAGTATTTTTTTCTCAGTTTGACAAGTATTTCTTAAATTTATAAGTGTGTGTGCATTTTCATATCAGTTAGAGTGATACGCACTTTACCCCAAACATCCATTTTTCAAGCACTAACGTTATGAACGTTTTCATGTGACGAAGAAATCCAAGTGCTTCGTATTTTTCTGTAAAATGTCAGAAATGGATACTTGATACGATTCTTAACATTTGAAAATGTTAGCAAGGACTAGTATAAGGGCCCCTCCTCCCATCCCTTCGTCGCCCCTCAATAGATATACAAATAGTTTCCTTAAAGACCGCTTTTATTTTTCATCCAACATAAACGTGATTCACGTCATGTTAATGTAAGCTGCATACACACACAATTTTATATAGAAAGAGAGTGAGGCTATAGGCTCATATATGTAATAAAATTCTTTAATTTAACAAAGTGGCACCATTCATGCTCGACAAAAGAGCAATTCATGAAAAGAAATATAAAAAAAGAGGACCTTATTGCTTATAAACACCAATATATACACACACATATATATATACAAATAACGAGTACAAAGTTAAGCCAACTCCATTTATGCAAAACGCATTTTGTTTATTCTTAGTTTCATGAGCTGCATTTAATGGAAATAGGAGTTCATGTAAATGATAGCATCACTCTTAGTGTTTTGAAATTATCTACGATACTTGTAATACCACAATGCAAATTCAACTTGAATCACTTAGTAGGCTACTTAAGAGTGAGTATTAACATCGATATTCCCAGAAAGTGAAAACACATTTAATAATATTATCACAGATTTTTTTTTTACATTTCTGGAACAGCACATTTAGTCGACCACCATCATCATTGTCATAAGTTTATTTTTAAACGCATATTTTTATTTTGGTTGGTTGCATCCAGTAGCGAATCCAGTAGCTCTGAAAAAGAGGCTGGAGGCTTGATTAGTATCAAGTTAGCCACAACACGTGTTTTGGCGCTGGACGAGTGTTGATCTGAACTGTTAGAAGCATTGACTGATGGACAGAGATTGCAAGTTTCTCTCCAAAACCAAAACACAAAGTTAAGTCCATATTTTCAACAACATGGATAATTAGTTCATCATTTGGGAAAGGACAGGTTAGCCTAAGCTCCCCCAAGCACCTTTCTCATTCAAAATTGGTAATCTAACAATGCTAGAAGTTAGTCAAGTATCGTGATCAGAAAGTGAAGTTAACATGTGACTCCAAAACAACGGGAAATTGAAAACCCCATTTTATTGCTCCTCGGATGTAATTGTCATACGCCGGTTAAGCTTATTTCTCATGAGCAGCGAAATCTCAAGTGCGGTTTCCTTCGGATGAGCAAGTTACGTTTTATTTGCGCATTATCGTGCTGCCTCGTAGGGCAGAACGCGCAGGGCAGGGCTGCCTCGCAGGCCGCCATTTCAGGTTCACAGTACAATCTGCTTGTCTCATTGGTCGTTATTATTACGAGTCTACGCCACTTTGGCCTATATCTCACGGAAGTTTGGCGAAATAGGACTCTCATTGTAATTTGTTTTTGCACTGGGTCTCAGAAAGGTAGTAAGACTCCAAAATATGATCTAAAATATAATGCAACGAAACCAAATTGAACCTAACCTAGGTCATGAAACCAACCTAATCCACCCTAGTATGCAAGACAAGATCCATAAGTCGGCTGAAACTGTTGGGGAAGGGACCGGGGGTGCATTTAATCAGTCAAACCCGTACGTGGGTACGTCCCTGCTGCCTCCTAAGGTACGATCACCATCTATAAATGAATTAATGAAAGGAGCAGTAGTTCGTTGGTGTTTTAGGGCCCTTCAACTACAAGGTCATTAGAGCCCCGTCCACTTTACAGTTCTAATGCAGAGACTGCACAGACACTACACTAATGCGACGATTTTTGAGTGTTAGCAGTAGCCAGTTTTCCCAAGCGGCCACCCATCTCAGTACTAACTGCGGTTGCATTACTTAACTTCAGTAATCAGGCGAGAACTGGTGTGTCCAACGCAATAAGCCACTCCGATTGTTGTTGTTGTTTGTTGGTGTTTAAGGTCCCGTCAACTACAAGGTCATTAGAGACCCGTCCACTGTATAGTTCTAATGCATATACTGCACAGACACTACACTAATGCGACGATTATTGGGTATTAGCAGTACCCAGCTTTCCCGAGCGACCACCCATGTCAGTACTAACTGGGCTTACGTTGCTTAACTTCAGTGATCAGACGAGAACTGGTGTGTCCAACGCAACTCGCCGCTCCCAGCCACTCCTAGGTTATAGTTCGTGCATCCTGAGATCTAACACATATGGATAATAAGAAAGTGCCCCAAATGTCCAGAGTACTCTTTAATGCTCGCTCCATGGTTGTTGGTGAATTAATTGATCTTCTCCTGGGTCTTAGTTCATCGTCATGGAAAGAGAGAAAAATTCATCATTTTGTCGAGGAGACCTTTATAGATGCGCATAGATGTTGACTATAATTTGTTCGCATTAAAAGATGATAAGATTCTTCTTCAAAGTATATTTTTAAAGCTTGAACTTTCTTACTTTGCCATTAATAAAAATAACGCCATTTATTATGGTAGACAATGACTTGGTGTGCGTGAAATATAATCTGCAAAATGACAAATACAACATTACAATTATTTATAATGTGCCACGAATCTTTACTCTCTCTCTCGCACCCTCCCCTTCTCTCTCTCTGATGAGTTTTAGCATGCAGTAGTTGTCCTTATTCATCATCTAAATAGGTGTGGGCCCTTTGTTTGTATATTTTCGTATTCTTATACGCATTTGTGTGAAGACTTATGGTTTTGAACGCAATCTGTTGTGCGCTATTTCAATTACATTTAATTACCAAGGTGGCAGCTGGGGAGTTATTTCACAATTAGCCCAAGTACAATATCTTACATTGTAGAATATGGTCTTTATTCATTGTTGAATTTAAAATTTCTGGCTTCTTGTTGAGGCTATCATTTTGATTTGTTTCCTCCATAAATTTGGAAACTAAAAAGATGCGGAGGTTTTTTTCATAGATCAATTTTTCTGAGTGGTAAACTTGAGATCACATAAACTTTAAAATATTTACACTAAGTTTGGGGTGTGTAGATTGGGTACTAGAGCATTGCATACGGTTAGATTTGCATCACTTGAAACACCGAATTATGGTATAAAATATCGTCCATTTTTCTACAGTGTATTTTAAGTTTGTATTTACGACTTATGTAACCCCGTCTCTCTTACTCTCTCCTTCAGTTTTTTTTTAAATTTTTCTCTCCTTTAAATACTTTTGCAGACGTTAAATTGAGGAGATCTCTCTCACTCTCAAGCGATATCATTTTTAATGCACTGAATTAACGACGTGAATGCTTAGTGTGTTTGCATATTAATATCTTTCTGCCTGCTTCTAGTGTCAACTCGTTGAATCCGTCTCCCTACTCTGAAGGCTCTAAATGTGTACAAATATATATAGAAAGACGACTGTTTAACAGTATATGTCTTTATGTGATTGTTTATCATTTTAATGACATAGAAATTAATCCTTATGGCACACATGAAAAAATTTTGTCGCTATAGTTTCTCCCATCTTCTTTCTCCCCAAGCACACACATACACATGCAATCTCTCCCATTCTCTCTCTATTCTGCTCTTCGGATGAAGGCCCCCTCACTATGAAGTGTCGCTCAAAATATGCCTGTTTATGTGTGCTAATATTGCAGGCAAGAAGAAGAAGGCAGGCAAAGAAGGCGAGCACTTCAATGATAGTTGACATTAAGGCTTACAATTTCATTTACATATGGGATTAGTTGCTAGGTTCATTCACGTGAATAATGGCATTGTATACCCCAATTAAATTAAGAGAATATGATGGTGGATTGTGTGTTATAATTTGAAGGTTTTAACTTGAAGTGATATGTGCTTTTGCTCATCCATTTTCATCTCGTGTTAGAAGCTTATGGCGGAATATGAACGTTACATTTACGAAATCATTGTCGTTAATAATGTTCCTCATTAAGACCTAGTGCAGATAACAACATGGCGTTGGTCTCATTTTTCACCTTCTAAATAGCCTTTATGGCATCTAGTGAATTAAGAGCTAAATACAATTACGATATGCTAGACGATACAATAAGAAGTGTAATTTCCTGTCTATGGGCTATTCTGCAGCAGCTTTGAGCTGAGTACAAATAACACGTACACTTCTTTTTGAAAAAAGATATCCGAGTTTCAGACCTTGACCTTTCATTAAATCCTTGCGATTGTTATGAAATTCTTCTAATAACATCCGTGAAATGATTGCGAGCTTGTGTCCTCACATCCCAATTAGAATTCAGATTGTGTTGATGATTGAACTTCGGGAAATAGTACAGTACATTTCACTAACGATGAGAAATAAACAAGTAGTAATGTCCCTCCAAAAGACGAATTGGACTTTGAACACTGGTGATATTTGGAGACTTTTGTTGCTCACGATATTCAGGAATATTTTCAAGCGATAAATGCTACCTACATTTCCTACCTTTCCTTGTCCGCTGTTTCTTCTCAACCTCCTAATGGATTTTCCTGTTAGGTTGAGTCCCTGGCACAGTCCCTGGCCAAATAATAATTGAATTGTCGTTTGCACGATAGAAAATAAGCATTAGTATTGAGCAAATAATGTTGCATTTCAGAGTTGCCATCTTAAAGACTAATGCCACAATTTCGATATTTTTCTTTAGAATTTGGAATGGCGTTGTTAAATGGTTTGAAATTATTAAAATACAGTATCTCAGGATTGGCCCACAGGAGTATTAGTCTATATCCTGTAGGTTGTCGAGGTCCGAGGATTAGTTATTTTTACCACTAATTATTTTATTTTTGGAATTTATATTATTCTTGTGGAAATAATTCAGTTTTCATCTTGTGCCTTCCTCGTTTTTTAAATGGCTGGCTATAGGCCTGTTTCGTAGGTTTTTTACCGACCCTTTTTTCTGTCCAGTTCAACCCTACAAACAACCACATATTCGACATCACGAAAATTAAAAAAAAATATATATCCCTAAAGATTTCTCGCACACACATTTTAAAAACAACATGTCCAAAGTACAGTGCAGATTATTCAACATATTAGTTTCTTGTTGATTGTTTATTGCCTGTTGCTCTTTGTGAGACGAAAAGGCACCTTATGGACCGCAGTTGCATTTTGCTGGTTACATGGAATCGGTTGCTTATTCCCTTAATGTGTGGCCTGTCTCGAGTAAAACAATAATCAGGAATCGTATCTTTTCAGCAAATATACCAGCATAAAGGATTATGGTTCCTGCATCCAAAGATTAGAATGAATCCATAAAGAAGGGCCCCCAATCGCCGAAATTGTTATTGTTGTACAACCGAGGATGGTACGATGAATATGGGCCCCAAAATTGAGTTAAAATAGCTCTGAAAGTTCAAGAAATCTCGACCTACTAAGTCTATACCGAAGTGCCCCTAAATTACCGCCGCGGAGAAACTGGGAGGTTTTACTGCATACTTCTAATTCTAATTCACTACACTGCAAGCAGCCTTATTTGGCCAATATGGCAGTGGAGACACCAACTCTCATTCCTACATATAATTCCATAAAACTCCTAAAACCCTAAGCTATAATACTAGTGCCCTCTACAATACTAGCAATGGTGGGCTTTCCTTTGAGGAAGCCCTCCACTTTATCCTGTGGAAGGCTATTCCATTGCCGAATGGTCCTAGGTAAGAAAGACCAGTAGTATGAGTCTGTCTGTTTCTCCCCTTATACTCAGCTAGGGACACACTACCAACCAGAGGTCATTCAACAACAGACCAATGATATTAAATGGACATTAACCCTTTTGGTTTTGCATTTGGTGGCCAAGCATCCTCACATATCGGTGATTTAAAAATTGAGTTTTTCCTGGCGCTAGAGGTATTTGGCATGTGAGATCACATATGCCGACTATATTTTAAAAATAACTCCCCTCTATCCCTCCTTTTTAATATCATATATGCAGGGAATAGATTGATGTTTGCGCCATAAGATATTATAAAATGCCATTGGGATGCTTGGTGGTACTACAACCTTGATTGCATATATTTTACATTTAGTTATTGTGTAAATCCAGCTCTTTTGCATGTTTTGAAGCTTCTCGAATCAACAGACGAGTATTGGTAAAATGAACCCAAAGGTGCAAAATAAAATTATGTAAACGATTTCTTTTTGCAAATCAGGATTTTGCGAGTAACAAATTTGCCTTCATTTCCCTATGGTAGGTAAGTAGATGCTTGCATTGCATTTATGAGCCAGGCGTTAGTTCAAAGCATTTTCTACGACCGCGTTTAACGATTGGATTATTTGATACGGCAAATGACCTGCAAATATTTGATGTTTTAATACTAGAAAATAACACATGGTGTCGATTTCTCGCCGTCGACGCCTCTATCCATGTACATATACACATATTCATTGTAGGATATAAAACTTATATTTTCAGCGTTGGAAAATTCAACGTGTAAACGTCGACGTCATCTCTGCTGCAGCTTAAGAGATGCCATCAACTTACTAACATCAAAATGATTGTTTCGTTTTCAAGCATCGTTCTGCCTTATTGGGTTTTATTATTTGATTTTTTTGCAACACTAGTTGCCACACTCTCAATATTACTAGACATGGACGTCAGGATGTGTTTTAAATGGTTTATGTGAAGAATTTGTTGCTTGATTGTTTTGTTTGGAATTAACTATATAATGGATGCACTTTGTGCAGTGAATTGAGCATCTGAAACATGGCAACAAATTCGTCATATTTCACTAACCATTTCTGAGTGATGAAACGTTTGAAAGGTCAAATAATGCAAATAAGGTTGTTCTCTAAAAGTATTAACCTATTCTGCGAGCACAATTTGAATCTGCGAATGATCTTTGTGTAGTTTTGCAAAGCTTCGCAATCTTGGATGAAGATAACTAAGACCCGTGACTTTTTCCATCTGTATGACCTCCGAGACGAATTAAATAAGACTAACTGCATTCCTACTCAGCAGCCAGCCAGCCAGTAGGTCCACGAGTTCCCGTCGTTGCTCCGTTTACCTTAATGTCCAGCTTTCATATTTCCAATTCTCTTTGATTTTCTTTACTCTTACTTTATGTTCCTTCTGAGCAAAAAAGTATCCGGGCTGGTTCATTTAAGTATCCAGGTTTAATTATGTCGAAATGGTCATACTGTCAGTAAAAATAGTATTTGAGCGTTTTATGTCTTGGGAAGGAGCTTATTGCTTTGGACACACCAGTTCTCATCTGATCACTCGAGTTAAGCAACGCAACCCCAGCTAGTATTAACATGGGTGGCCGCCTGGGAAAGCTGGGTACCCAATAATTGTGACATTAGTGTAGTGTCTGTTCAGTCTCTGCACTAGAACTATGCAGTGGACGGGGCTCTAATGACCATGTAGTTGAAGGTCCCTAAAACACCAACGAACCAAAGTTATATGTCGTTTTTATGACGGAATTCGTAAAACACGTATCGTGGATATTTGCATTTGCATTATTTGCCATCAAATAGCAACGGTTATACCAGGTTATAGACCTACCAGGAGAAAGTTTAGGGGCCTCTTGTTTACCTGTAATTGTCTTTTAGACGTTATTTGTCATTTTGGTTACTTCTTACTACTGGTACAGCTACAGTTATCATCACCTTCATCATCATACCCTTATTCCTCGTGTAGCAGGGTCGGGTCTGCGGGTTCTACCCGCCACTTCGCCTGTCTCCCACCAGGTCCCCGTCCACCTTGCATTGGAACACTGATCCTCAGTACTTTACCTGTTGCACCTTTATCACCAGCTCGCCCCCAGAGAGTTCTTCACCATTATTTTCCTGTCCTTCCCAATTGAAGGCCAGTATTTCCCGAAGGTGTCCTTACCCTGGCTATGGAACCATCATACATATCCTGAACTATCCGAATAAACCCTTCTTCTACCCCCATCTTCGCAAAACCTTCCAAACTACTTGCCGTGGAACACTGTCATAAACCTTCTCCACGTCGATAAAGATGACATGGAGGTCTTTCTTTGTTGCCCTATACTTTTCTATCATATACCTAAGAATGAAGATTGGTTTCATTGTGAACCTACTTGGCATAAAACCAAACTGATTTCCGCGGACACTAGTTGGGAGCGGCGAATTGCGTTGGACACACCAGTTCTCGTCTGATCACTGAAGTTAAGCAGCGCAATCCCAGCTAGTACTGACATGGGTGGCTGCTTGGGAAAACTGAGTAGTACTAATGCCCAAAAATCGTCGCATTAGTGGTGTCTGTGCAGTCTCTGCATAAGAACTATGCTGTGGACGGGGCTCTAATGACCTTGTAGTTGAAGGGCCCTACAACACCAACAAACAACAACAACAAGGGACACTAGTTCTATCCCGGAGCGGATGTTTTATTATTCTCCCAGAGGTTCATGGTATGGCTCATTAGCTTAATACCTCTATAGTTAACCCAATCTTGACAGCAGCTACAATTTGCCCCAAAGCCAAAACGGTGTCAGAGTTCTTCGTCAGCTGAAATAACACCTCACCGACATGGAACAAATTTGAACCTGCAATTGTATAGTGTGGTCAAAAGTGATCCTTGCAGGAGCCTCCTCTCCAACTTTGGCTATTAAATTTCTTTTGGACCATGAGACTCACAACGGCCTCGTGACCTGCTCGGAGACGATTGTGACGCCATCTAGAGTAGATTGCTCTTGATGATTTTGCTAGAGCTCCACCCGTTACAAGTCTTGGCATTAAAGCTTTATTAAAGAAATGAAGCTAATATTGCATGAATCTTAAAGTGATGAATTGATTGTGCATTGGGTTATGAATACGCATATTACAATGAAGGCTGTCATGATCATATATCTTCAGATTCACGTGGTATCTAAGGAAATAGTCTTTTATATAACGTTCAGTTTGTTTAACATTTGGGTGGGGCTCAAATAAAAGGTATATAACTACTAGTTATAAAAACTGCTGATTTTTTAGAGTCATTTTTGTACTAAGATAGAATAACATTTCAACGGCACAAGGTGTCTACTTTGAAATCATCCATTTTACTAATATTCATCTATTTTAACCTTAGCTGAAAATACAATTGTTTCTTTAGAGAGTGAGAGTGAGTGAACTGTCGTCTCTTCTCCTTCTATTAGACATTTTTCACTTATTTGTTAGGGCGAGTGAAAAGCTGTTGGCATTATATGTCAAAATTGGTACTAATTTGAAAGACAGACCTTTTATTTGATACCATATTGTCGTCTTATATTACAAATGACAGTGGTGAAGGTGGCATAATAAGAATTTCCCCTCCCTCCTTCCCCAGTCAATGTTTGTGTGTGCGTATGAGCACATTTTATCGTTTTATGATAGGTACACTTTATATATTATATTGCTTTCATTTGGTTAATAAATTAAACGAAGTTATCAGAATATCACCATAACCATAAATATGCGAATGATTGCTAAGTGTTATGTTTAAGTTAATAATATAATATCTAAAGTAGATTTTTTTTCACCTTATCTTACGTCATCATCGTGTTGATTCCCTAATCCTTATAACAGCTACAGGAGGGTCAGGTATTCATTTGTTCCTATGGTAGCGGGAACACTGGCTAACTGTTGGACAGTATTTTTATATACAGTATCACATTTTATATCTGCCTGTCTTCCTTTTGAGGCAATTCTTTTACCTGCTCTAGAGGGTACGGGGCTAATTCTTACTCCTTAAAATTTTATTTCTTTACCTGTATATTTTATTAGAGATAGAAAGACTTCATTTTTAGACCCGCCTCCAAACTAAAAATTGGATAGGGGGTGTCAAAGACAGATAGAATCAGAAATGAATTTGCAAGAGGTCGTTTGGAAGGAGGAGGCATTTTGTAAAAGAATAGTCTGAGGTACAGTATATTGAGCATGTCAGGGGAGTTGGTTAGGTCCATCGCAACGCTGCATATCATAGGTATCAGGATAGATGGGAAATAGAAAGGAATGACCAGCCAGAACTGGCAGACTCCCCTGCCATAGACGGGTTAAAAGTATGACGATGATGATGGTGAATTTTAAGGGTTTATTCGTGTAACCAACCTCAGTAGCCTTCTGCCTATGAGCGTTGCAGGCTCCTCTGAACCGAGTTTGGTTGATGGATGTGCGGTGTTAGTTATTCCTTTATAAACCCTATTACACTTCATGCATCTGGATATATCTTTTCATCACACTGTGCAAGTAAAGGGTTTTTAACACTGTGTTTAACACAATTCTCTTAATTCTATCATTGATCACGATTTTAATTCATTTCATCTATGTGATTATTTAAATTTTGAAGATTTCGTAAACTGTCCATATATTGAATTTTCAAAACAAATAGAAGCAGAATAAAGAAGGGGATGAGAGAGCCTCTGATGAATGTTTTGATTCTGGTAGGGTCTTGATGTACCCCTTATAAATTCTCTAGGGAATATGGTAGAGGGGTAAAAATATCAATCGCGTCATTGATTCAGAGCTAATTCAGTGACCATTTTCAATTAATACGATTATTCCTCGCCGTTTGTTGGTCTCACCACAGGACCATTCAAGTTTTTTGTCTATTAAATTAATACCTTTCCCTTGTCATTATCCCTTATCCCCGTCTCTCTCTCCCCTTCTCCCTATCATTTTGTCCAAATCGATTTGTGCATGACGTGTCAGCATTTACAAATTTCATAATCTTTTCGGTAAGCGATAGGATATTCAATGCCTCAAAGTTGGCGAAATACTCTTATTTCTAACATAAGGACGTCATTATTTGAATGGGATTTAATGAAGAAAGTGTAACATGATCCCTGTTTTAAATACTGCCGTAAAGATTTAATATTCGATTGAAAAGGTTCTAACTTACGAATGCCGAGAAACTGATGCTAAATATTGAACGCATTATTTCACGACCATTAAACTCAATATAAACTAAATATTTCTTTTATGAGATTTCATAGTAAATGAAATTTTAACATTGTATTTCTCTCTCTCTCTCCCTAAGTTAATATGAATTTTTAATATATGCAAATTATCATCACTGGTTATCGTCTTGAATATAATCTGAAATAGAAAAATGTCATTAAAAGAAACAGATATAATTAATATCTTAATTAATTCCTGTTGAATTAAACAGCGGCATACTTTTAGTGATTTTTATATGCTTTAGTGGCGTGAGGATGACTGTGCATCAATCGAAGATTTCTGCGGCTCAGAGATAGCATCCTTAATTCTTGAGTTGTTGGTTACACATTCGATCTCGACCGTGGTAGATGACCCTGTTTCGGATGAAGAGGAAGCCCTACGTATGTCCTCTGTCGGATGGGAAGCAAAGCCGTGGTCCCACCTTCGCATAAAAGCCCTTTCTAACATGGATATTATGTGTAAAGCAACTCCTAACCCTTTTCCCGCCTATGGCACGGTCGGGTACCCATTTGTCCCTCTGAATAGACACAGGGCGATATATTGGTCATAGTTTTTTCTGCAGCCGGTTGCCGGCCAAGGCTGCCCCCCTACGCTTATTTATCGTTGGTCCAGTGTTCGTTGGGGAATGCTACCGACGCCAGGGGGGCGAGCTCCCACACCTGGAAATTTTGCCTCATCTACCCGTTGCGTAGAGAGAGGGTTCTTTTACGTGCAAGTGCCATCGTACACCCACACGGGACCTCGGTTTTTCTTCTCATCAGAAAGAAGGCACACTCGCGGCTTCTCTCTCTCCCGAAAGAAGCCGACCCACCACGGTCCAGTATCGAACCTAGAACTACTGGCGCAGTTGCCGAGCGTGCTAACCACTACGCCACCGCGTTATAGAGATCAAAGTAACTCCTAACCCAAGTAACTCCTAACCAAGTAAATCCTAACCCAAGTAACTCCAAAGTAACTCCTAACCTATGACAAGAGCGATCTACTGGACAGTGTTTTTCTGCAGGCAGTAGCCGACCAAAGCTGCAACCCCTATGTTTATTTATCGTCGGTCTACTGTTTGTTGGACACTTCACCGACGCCAGGAAGCGAGCTCTACACATGGAAATTTTGCCTCATCTACCCGTTGCATAGTAGAGAGGGCTGTACACGGGACCTCGGTTTTACTTCTCATCCGAAAGAAGGCCACTCGGGGTCTCTCTCTCGCCCGAAAGAAGCCAACCCACCTCTGTCCAGTATCGAACCTAGAACTACTGACGCAGTTACCGAGCATGCTACCTACCCACTGCGAATTTCGAATATTTTCAGATGTCCAATTTGATGACTAACAAGCCCCGTTTCCTACCTCAGGAGAAAGTTGTTAACTGCTACTTTGGAGTTTACTATCTATCAAAATCGTTTCAAATTGGATTGGATGAAACGTGACGCTGTATGTTACACAATAGATTTGGGCAGGATACTTTTATTGATACGGTTTCACTTTCCCCATCCCCCTTCTTTTTTCTTTCAACCCTAGCAAAAATGGGAGTTTACTCGTCATTTATCAGTGTTAAATGTCTGCTAGCAAATGAGAAAAGAGTTGCCTCCTTTGATTAAGATACGGGTTTTTTGTGTTCGAGGAAAATTCAACGTAACAAACCACAAGAATTAAAAGGATGACAAAGTAGGTTTTCGAGGAAGGGGGAAAGGGCGAGATGCAAAGAAGAGGGAGATTCATTAACTACAAGCGTCATTAATTAGAGTATCATTAATTTGAAGCCCGTCTACAGCGCCCTGCATAATAGTGAACAGAATGACTGAATTGCAGTTTGATAAAGAAGTATAGTGCACATTGTATAATCTCGATGGATGTTTCTTTTTGACTTGTCCTTGTGTTAAACCTTTTCTTTATTTAATAATAGGTTAGGTGTGATAATGGACTATTTCAAAAATATATTAAGAAAGTCACTTATATACAGTAAGGATTAAAATCTCACATCCGGGAAGCAAAATACCGGAGCGCGCCTATACCCCATGAGCTCACCGTTTCTAATATTTTCTAATGAACGAAGTCCTCCGAACAAGGGTTTCTCTCAGCAACGAGAGAAATTGGATCATCCCTTACAGCAGCGATTCTCAACCTTCCTTTCGCCACGGTACACTTTTACTAATTTCAAAATTTGGCAGCACATTAACAACGACACATTTCGGGG
The DNA here is from genome assembly GCA_013389805.1 of Trigoniulus corallinus. Taxonomy (NCBI): domain Eukaryota; kingdom Metazoa; phylum Arthropoda; class Diplopoda; order Spirobolida; family Trigoniulidae; genus Trigoniulus; species Trigoniulus corallinus. The sequence continues at coordinate 11,470,392 of JAAFCE010005724.1, read as the reverse complement.
CACCCTATGCAAAAACTTGCCTCGGTGGCGTTCGGTAACTTTCAGTAGTTTTTGGTTCAATACTGGACCGAGGTGGGTTGGATTTTTTCGGGCGAGAGAGAAGCCCTGAGTGCACCTTCTTTCGGGTGAGAAGTAAAACCGAGGTCCCGTGTGGTGTACGATAGCATCTGCACGTGGAAGAACCCTCTCTATTATGGAACGGGTAGAGGAGCAAAATTTCCAGGTGCAGGAGCTCGTCCCCTGTCTTCGGTGAAATGTCCCAACGAACAGAAGAAAGACGATAAATAGCATAGGAGTTGCAGCTTTGGTTGGCAACCGGCTGTGGGAAAACACTGCCCAATATATCGCCCTTGTGTCCAGTCAGAGGGACAAGATGGGTACCCGACCTCGCGGCACACTCTCGTGAATCTCGCGGCACACTAAAGTGCCGCTGCACAGTGGTTGAGAATCACTGCCTTACAGGGATGTGAATTTGTGCAACGGACCCATCCCCTTCCTTGGGTAAAATGTCTGGATCCACCATTGAGAATTCGTGAAATTCTGGAGATTATGTGACAATAAAATCCTGATTACAACACACGGTGTTTGTCGGGGTCCAGTCTCATTAATTTGTGCTATCAAGAATTGATTAAATAAATTTTTGTAATTTATACCTATTGGTATTATACTAATTCCACTATTGAGCTTTACCGTTAATTGAAGAATGTCCTTTAAGGACATCAGAGGAGGGAAAGTCATAAAATATGTGGAACTCTTAGAAATAATTAATTATAAGTGTTCAAAGTGATCCATAACACGTATAAAAACTGATACCAAATAGAAACTTAGTGATGATTAAGAACCTCAGTGAAAGATTTTTTCAACATGCTCACACAGTTAAAAACAGAAAAATTCCAGTGAGAACTTGAAAGTCTGCCTCTGGTTTGTCCCATATTGGGATTACAAAAATTCATATAGGTGCACAGAACGAAGTCTAGCAACCCTATGAGTAAAGGTGTGTTGCCGAGTCGGATGGTAAGAAACTTAGTTTTTAAATAGCACAGGAGGATTACTAGCGTTCGCAGGCCTCACCCTTCCATTGACAAGAAAAAACTTGTGTTTACAACATGACTTAGTCAAAAGTTTGCAGTATGCCCGCCTGCATGCCATTGCTGTAAGTAATTTAGATTGGGCTTTATGTTGAATTGTGTCTTAGTTGTCATATCGCAATTGATTTGTGCCTCTGTATTTACAAAGGACTCGAGGAGGTGGCACACACCCGAACATAGGTGCTTTTCACTTCCGTTGAACTTCTTTATTTGTGACTTGACAGCAAGGACTTTATAGATGGTATGCAGTGCACGTGACTCATACAGTTTATGAACAATTAAGGAAAGCGAAGAGCGATTGGTTTCATCATCACGAAATAAAGTGAGACATGTGTGGCTTAATATGTAATCAATGAATAGTTTGATGGCGCTGTAGTAGCTCTTTCTCTATATAGTTCACTCTTAAGGTCTAAACATGTAATGTTGTAAGGGCGTCTACAGTCAAGTCCCTCCTCATTTCATAATCAACCTGAACTATAATATTGTATCACTACGAACTTGGTTCTTGTTCTGTATTTTTTAAATCACTTCCTGTTAACCAGGAATGAACGTAATGCGTTCTCCCTTTACAACTATTAGTGAACCTTTGGTGATGCCGATTTCTATATTCGATAGGGGACGTGTAACAGATTAGATGAAATAAAATGCATTCATTCTCAACCTTGTTTTGTATAACAAAAGTCAAAGTTTAAATGGTGACCTTATACCCTAAGCACACGAGAAAGTCACAAGAATGAAGAGCTTATTTTAATCAAACAGTGGCTTTCCTCTCTTGCAATTTTACTTCAGCCTATGACAAGAAATGGTACCCATGAACTTCAGATTTCCAAGTTATTATAAAATATGCCTGGACATAATTAGAAAGACGAAGCAAGACAGAAAGGCAAAACAAACTCGAGAGTCGGAAAGTGTGATAGATGTTTGGACCCCACAGGCGAAAAGGTTATTATTTTTTACGTGACTGATTATTAACTTAATGCCACAACCCTTTTCGTATTCTTTTACGATCGTGCATGGATAGATGTGACATTGAACATTGAATAACGATATTAGTGCGATGCTGCCCCTTAAAATTTTAGTTAGGCAATCACTCATAGCACCTATAGATTGAAACTAAATACAGTAGAACCTCCAAAGTTGACCACCCCTATATGTTGACCACCTCCCTAAGTGGACCAAATTTTCACAGACTGGATGTGCACCACATTAATTAATGGATGACCAACCTCCCCATGTTGACCACCTCTGTAAGTTGTATGTTGACCACTATGACTGTGACACATAATATTGATTTAACCTCCATAAGTTGACCCCTTGTCATCCCTTGTGCCTGACATGAGCCTTATTAAGGGTGAAAAATACAAGATTGTAAGAGTATCCAAGGAACATTTCACTGCATTGCTTAGCACTAGATCTTCTTGGGGAATGCTAAAGAAATTAGTGATTGGTAAGTCAGAAAATTCATGTGCATTTAAGAAATGGAAGACCACCCTGTAACATGGAGATCAAACAAATGTGCATGGATGACTGCTGCCCTGTGTGAAGAACAGGTAAGTGGTGCAGATCAAGAAATGATCTATCCTACTAACAGTAGACAACTGCCCTGATGAACTGCAAGTCAATTACTTGACAAATTTGACACTTATCTTTCTTCTTCCAAATGCAACTCAAGGATCCAACCTCTTGACCAAGGTGTTATAAATCATTCAAAGTGTTTTACTAAGCCCAGCTCCTGGAGTGGGTTATTGGTAAAACATGTGCCACCAGCCTGTGGAAGCAGCTTCATTTGCTGGATCCATTCATGCTCTGCGTCCTGTCCTTTGGATAATTCTGCTTGACAAAAATTCAACCAGAAACAATGTTGACATGCTTTAGGAAAGTTGGATTTATCACAATCCAACAGACAACATTTTGGCCTTATACAGCCCATCTTCCATGGCAGAATTTTAAGAAGTAACCTTTGAAAGCATTGTTGAAATGGGCAATGAAGTGTAAACCTCTAATGAATCTGATGCAGCTAACTGCTGGGTGGGCATAACCCCCCAATTACCAGATCAATGGCATTGGGGGCTAGCTATGCCAATCCACTAGCAGTAATAGTTTTGATTATGTAGCATTTCATACAGTTGTATCCAATAAAAGCAATAATAACCATGTATCAGTACAGTACACCTAGTTCTCCATAAGTTGACCACCTCCCTATGTTGACCACTTTTCTTCCGCCCTTGGGTGGTCAACTTACAGAGGTTCTACTGTACAGTAAAGACAAACCTCTCATTTACGGACTAATAGGGAGACGGGTGGTCCGTTAAAGCCGATTGTCCGCAGATGAGAAGGGATTTTTTTGAGTTATAAAATCCCTATAGTAACTATCAGTAGTTGTGTACTAGTAGTTAAGCACTGATACTGGCTACAACAGGTATTTGTTCAGAGCTGGTGCTTTTGGGATGCTCTAACCAGGTGTTGATGAAACGGTTACGGCGGGTTTAAAAATGACTAGAACTTTAATTGCTGCCCTCCGAGTCCGTTGCATCCGAAGTCCGTTGATGAAGGGTCTGTAGATGAGAGGTTTGTCATTAACTACCCGGGTATATATTAAATATTTACATTACGAGTAATTTCACTAAATAAATTGCTTTTTGTTGTTGTTGTTGTTTTGGTTGTTTTTCCTACTACGAAAGGGCGTAATTAATGGAGGGAAATGGTAGACGTGGGTTGTATTCAATTCCCAGTCGTGGACATAAACTACAGAACTACCAATGTTGCTCGTGTTGTCTACGATAATTTATTAGTTTGAAACTGGCTTGAACTTTCAACTTCGAGCGTAGTTATCCGAGTTCATCTATTTCACCCATGAACATAAATGCATTCTTCTGCTAACGATATTTTCATATATTTATCATATATATGTGATAAATGTTGAAAACTCGTGAGGTTTAGAAATATTTAATCGATTTTATGACATGTATGCCACTCAAAATTCGCTTCATAACTAATAATGGAGGCTTTATTATATCAAATTAACAGCTATATGTTTGAATGAAATCTACATCCTCGTGCGTATATAGGAATTAAATTCTCGAGGTTGCAATATGCGTTTGCAAATTGAGGTTTCTGTAAATCCTTTGTGCACTTTAGTTATCTATCAGGCTGGGTTATGATAGGAAATGTTTTGCAACGCTTTCACCAAATAGTGTGCATTAGAAAGGCGCTAACGATGGGTATTTGCATGAAAACTGGTATTTTTCCTCAGTGAAAGAGCGATTTATATAAAATTCTGAGGGATGGGGGATATAGATCTGGATCCTCTCAGTATGCATTTGTTTGAATGTAACCTACTTTGCTCGCTTATGTGTCTTGTATTTGATGCATGTTTTTATCTTGGTTCGTCATCTATTGCCTTTCGATTGAAGCTCAATGTTTAGGTTTGCCCATTCAAATTTCGTTGATAACTGCAACATGCCGACTCTATTGGAAGTTAGCAGTATATTGACATAGTTTGAAGTTTAGTAAAATCCAATTTAGTGGCTATTGAGGGGAGGGGGAGCTTAGAATATGGGTCGTCATCAATGACCGTTTGTAGAAGGGACCAGTCAATTTAATTTTTATCCCAATGCGAATTTAGCTTTCGTCAATTCTGTCCTGATAAGGATGACTTCATTTTTATTGCGGTTATTGAGCGCCCTCTTTTCCTGTTTTTATCATCCTGTTGTCGTATTTAAACCCTCACTGAAGTATTAAAAAGATTGTAGGGTCCATATTGGGGTTGGCGAATTGACATCGAGATCAGAATTGGGCTTCAACAATCCAAAGATTAACAATTTTATATGCATATGTAGTAAGAGAGGGTCATTTTTCCCTCTTGGAGACTTAGCACTTTGCAAATCCATTCAGTCACGAGTACAGGGTGAATTCTGTTGCCAACACAATGCCAATTGTAGCATAATATTGCCGACCACAATTTGTCCTTTGAAAAGGCTAAAAGTAGCGTTATTCTGACAATGGGCAGGTGGTTTTGTCTATCTCACAGGAAAGTGTCATCGATAGCAAAAACTAGTCAACATGAAGTAGGTCTAACTATCACTCTCACTGAATTCTCTCTCGCCGTTAACTCACTCTCTCTCTATTAATTTTATTTAATGATTCCCCTCCCACACCTTTTGTGCTCAGAATTATCGGTATCCGTGTAATATTTATCGCATGAAAAATCCTAGAAACACAGGATACCATATTCAATAGACTTGTGTCTTGGCTCATGTGACAACGTATGCTACTCATAGTGCAGATTGCTTTTAAAAAAGTCATAGTTAAAGCTATCCATTCTTCGACCAAACCTTCTGGAATTGATCTTAGCAACTTGGAAACGTTTTCATGCACATTACCTTATTAGGTCAGGCATGTTGCTAAAGGTCGAGGATCCGTGGTTCACTGGTGGGCGAGAGATTCCTGATAAACCAAAAACCTGATTACTAAATAAATATCTGATCTCGTCATTCTAAACGCTGAGTTGGGTTAGGGGCTAGTGGATCACCGCGTTATATTCTTTGTCCAGGTGGGCCGCGATAAGGAAAGCTTGAGAAACACTGGAGCACATAATTATCATCTAGATGACACGTTAGTTGGCCACCGACATTCGTATACGTACTAGATCAAAGAGAGAAATAAAGGGTGAGATCTTTTCTGGGCCCTTATGGATTTCAATCCATTCCTTATCTTTAACTATTCTCCGCGTCCTTCTCCCAACACTGGACATGATAAACAAATGCATTTTGTACAGGACCTTAAAGTTAAATATCTAAAAATGAGAATGTCTATAACACTTGTGTTCAACTGATATAACAGTCAGCTTTTAACATTTCTAATATGACCATTAATCTAAGAAATGTATTGCTGTTTCATTTCACAAGATGTTCCCACACGCATCTAGATTTTTAAGGTCCTATGTATCAAAGTACCCTTATCTGTTAAAAGGACCTATAGGTTTTTCTATATACATAGACATCAGATGTCACCATCTCTTATAATACTGTAAGAATTGTAAAATGTGAAAAGTCTCCCTTTTAGGTAGAAAGTAGAGATAGAAAATTTTAACTCTGAGATTAGATAAAGGTTGGTTTGAGTTATATATGTGTATATATTTGAGAGAGGGCCCTCGACTAAATTGAGGGTTTCAAAGTGTGTTTGGGGGTAAGGGAAACACTAAAGATGAGCAGAGGGATGCTTTGGAAAGAAGGAAGAAGATATCAGAAATGATGAGATAGTGAAGAGATGAGAAAGGAGTGTAGGATAAAAAAAACGCTGTGGTTGTGAGGGTGAGAAAAAGGGGAGGTGAAAATTATATTTGTGATGGTGAACTCGTAATATTCAATGAATGACACTGCTGTCGCATTAAGTATGGCACACGCTCTTTTGTGGATCACTCACACTCGTCCCTCACCAGGTGGAACAAACTGTCATGAGATTTAAATTGCTTTCGCAGCCAATGTCTGCATTGGTGTATGAGACAAATAAATTTCGAAATGCGATTCTTTATTAAATTTCAAGTTATTACGATACTCCAAAAGAGTAGTTGAGACCCTTCTTTAGATGCCATCCGAATAAGCAGTGTCAAATTTTAACGGTTGCATTATGCGGAAATTCAGGTTTTATTCAACGCAATGTGCACACATCAAATTTCTATCATATTACAACAAAAAAGTAAGCGAAAGGTTAACGGGAAGAAGGAGAGGGAGAGAAAATTTTATATAGGTTTTTTTGTCGACAATTTTTAGTGATCTTCCTTTTCAGCTTTTTCTCCGCATATTGTTTATAGATCATTGGCAACTATTGCGATGGGACGCACATAATGACAAACTTGAGTTCACAGAAGTGAAAATGATTTGTGTTTTAACCTCTTCCTTTTTCTTCTCTCCACCGCTCTCCTTCTGCCTCCTTCTCTCTCCTTCTCTCTTTCTCACAAACTCTCACACATTCTCTCTCACTCTCTCTCACACACACTCTCTCCCACTCTCTCTCACACACTCTCTCCCACATTCTCTCTCACTCTCACACACACACTCACTCACACTCTCTCCCTCTCAGACTCTCTCTTACGCGCACACACACTCTATCTCACTTTCTCACACTCTCACTCTCTCTCACTCTCTACCTTCACACTCTCTCTTCACACTGTCTCTCACACTGTCTCTCACACTGTCTCACACTCTCTCACACTTTCTCGCTCACACTCTCTCTCACACTCTCTTACTCACACTCTCACACTCTCTCTCTCACACACACACTCTCTCACTCTCTCTCACACACACACTCTCTCACTCTCTCTCACACTCTCTTACACTCTCTCTCTCACGCACTCTCTCACACTCCATCTCTCACACTCTTACGCATTTTCTCTCTCATACTCTCACTGTCTCTCTCTCTCTAATATAACAACTTGAAAATATTCAAGAGACTTTAGCTGAGAAATATGAAAATTTTCTGTTTAGCTGCAGTTAAATTTATTTGAAATGAAGACAATCTGATGCTAATAAATGTGAATAAAAGCTATTTTTCGATTTTTCAGACTGTTTCAATAAGAAAATACGCTTTCGTAGGTTTCCAACATAAGTTGAAAGTTTGAATTGGTGGATTAGTAGTTTGGAAAATCAAAATTCTGGATATGAAGAAAACTATGACTGTCCTTTATGATATATGATAAACATTCCTTAATATCAGGCCTCTCTTTAAGTCTTCTGATTGCCCTGACAGAATTAACCATCAGTGATCTACAGTTGAAATTGTACATAACAATGACTTCATATTTATTGATATCAGTATTTCATGATATACATTTTAGAAAGCGTTATTTATTTTTTGATAAATAGAGTAATAACTTCACTTGACACCTTTGTTATATTAATATATATGCCCATTTATTTATTCTTTATATATGCAAATTCAATATTTAGAATTGACAAGTTGATACGTATTGCTAAAGCTCTCCCATGCTGGTCCAGTTCAGGACTTGTAAACAGAGTGGGCTGGAGGTTTTGTTGGGCCTCGAGAAGAGTTTTTAGTCGGGCTCCAAATATGTAGAAAGATGAATGTTTTTATCGGAAAATCGTAGGGTTCTTTAACCTTGGCTATGATTACTCCTAATACATTTTCCCACTGCTACATTCCTGTGATATTCAGATATATTAAACGGTAATATTATATACGCATCATTGCAATATCTGTCCTAACCAAGACCAGCGGACCATGAAAAGCTGACTCTTCGTGTTCAAGATATTATCAGTACTGGAGCAATGAATTCCTATCCTTGACTACTTCTTTTCCGTCACTCCCACTAACTCAATCCCCGCCTCGGTTCAACCGATCTCATGCTAAAATTGTCGCTGAATGTCGACAGCAGGCACTTTCTCCCGCCATTTTCAGCTCCTACACGAGGTAAAGATTTCCCATGCGACGGAAAGAGCACCCGAAAGAAGCCTTTTGTCACGACCACGATCGAAATTAACATCCACCGATTCACGAGTACAACAATCACAACCACTGCGCAGTAATAAACACTGACAAAGTTTCAAAAGTTTGTAAACACTGACATATTTAAAAATAAACTTAATTGTTGGTACAATTGTGAGCTGAGTTTTAATTAAAATATTCAAAAGTTTGTGTAGGATGACAAATACTGATTCAATTTGAATAAATAATCATAATTCAGATGTGAAATATAAGCTTAACATTTTTTTGTCTTGTGCTGTGAATCCTGCCTAGAAATAATTTGTAAATATAGTGTTCCTTTTTTCAGTGTTTCCTATTATGCGTTTAATTTGTTTTGAAACAGATTTTTGTTTTTGGATTAAAATAATGAGTTTGATCCATGCTGGGACAATTTATCTTTTCGCAAAAGTATAATACAACAATTTTGAATATGAAGCCTAGTGGGGGTGGGGTTGTTTGATTTGGTTGAAGGCTTTCTACAAAATGAAATTGATATTAGCCAGTGATTTTGCATGTTTCTTAGGCGACGCAAATTAACCTTATGATTAAAGGGTTGCCTAACTTGGAATGGCAAACGTAGATAGATTACAGGTCTTATATCATTTAGCAGTATGGCAGTTAGAGTGTGTTGAATGTATACTATAGAAGATTACATTTTGAAAAATAGCACTTTTATATTATATCTATGTATACAGTGATACAATTGGGAGTGACGTTTTCATCGAGTTGTAAAGAAAAAAAGGGGGACTCCATAATTGGGAAAAAGGAGCAAATTGACTGCCATCCAACACAATGACGATTTAATTTAATACTTGTTCCTCCATCTCCACACTCTCGCACTGTTACAATTTCAAAAGAAGAGAAAAGCACGTGACACAATGCAGATATCATTTTCTGTCATGAAACAAGCATTAAAACTTTTCTTCTCAATCATTTAATGAATAGTAACGTGTCCCTCCTTCCAAAGATTCAATTTGTTCCCCCCTTTTCTTTCAGATGTCGATCAGTTCTCTAGATGTGACCCATCAAGCGATTGATCAGTACTACTGATACCCCCATACAGTAGGCCTATAAATAAAACTGTCTTCGAATTTATAAAATACCATAATAGATTAAAATAATCAAATAATTATATTAGATAAATTACCAACTGAATTTCATTTGGTATCACAAAAATCGCCAGGTTTTTAATGTTTAATTTAGTGGGATTATCTTGATTCCTAACCCTTTCCCATTTGTGGTAGGGTCGGATGCCTCTCTGTCCTGCTGGCGCTGGAAGCACACATGAGTGTAGTATTGAACAGATTATTGACCAGTTCTTACAATTCCTGCTTATTGAACATCATCCTAACTTCTTTCTGAGCCAGGAGTCTCTCTTGGGACTATCAAAAGGTGAAGGTCCTGCTCCTGTGGATATTGTTGAGTTACAATGTACAGGGTGATCATAAAGCCTTGCCCCGATGAAGAAATTGGATTAAGAAAAAAGTATGCCAGTTGGATGCTTGCGAGTTTATTTTATTATGATCCTCAATTCCAAAAGTTTTTTTTTTCACCTAGGTTATGATAAAAGCCAAACCAATGTAGGTGGCGGTGTATTCGGTATTGAAAATGTCATCGATACAAAAGAAAAGCCTTTGCATTCTGTGGTTTCATGAGAGTAAATCACCAATTAGCATGCAGAGCAAGTTTAAAAATGCGACCCTCCAGATGTTAAGAGCGTCAAGCATTGGTATGAGAGGTTTTTAGAGACAGGCAGCTTTGCTGATCATCCTGGAAGTGGCAGGCCTAATGTGAGTGCCGACACAGGAAGCTATATGTGATGCTTTTCAACATTTCCCAACGGATGATTTGGAACCAAATAGTTCCATTGGGACACATGGACGATCTGATGGCGGCATTTTTATGCAGTAGACTGTCATCCTACTCCTGCATCCCCTATGCTGATTTATCGTCGACCTGTGACAAAAAAAGTGGTGAGAAATTGCAAAAATTCACATAATCCATAGGAACATCATATAATATCACATCGCATTGTTTGAGAAGTGAGCATTTTCGCCAATCCCAACACGGACTAGATCGTTTCATTTATTTTTGAATGAATTTAATTTCTATTAAGCAATATATTTAATAAGTAATTTAAAAAGCTCATAAATTATTTGGTGATAGCAAAATAAATATAACTATTTCGTGACTGTTTCTTTATTATTCTGCCTCGGTGACTGAATGGTAGCGTGGTTGGTGAACAGTGAGGAAGAATAAATTTTGGAAAATCAAAGAGAATTCTCATTTAATAATAATTTTGAATTTGTTTAGTAGGCCTACTAACTTCTTAAATGGTTATAAAATTGTTATTATATTTTCTAATTATAAAGTGCTTGTAAATAGGGCTTAATGAAAACATACTAAACTACTTATAGGATTAAACCACAGCAATCTTGTTATTGGATAAAAGTACCGTAGCTGACAACAGAAGGCCTTCCTTTGGTTATTTAATGTCAGCCTACCGGCGTGGAGAGGCAGTTTACCGGCAAAGGATGGGTCCTAATGACCATTGAAGTCGGCGGGTCCTAAAACTCACACAAACAACAACCAGCAAAGGAAGTCTGCATCCTATTCCCTGAAATGTTGCTGATCTTCCCATATACCGTAAAATCCCGCCTAGAGTCCGCGGACTATACGCGAAACAGGTTCATTTAGTTCGACTATATGTGAGTGCGGACTATGCAGGGTGTAATTTTTAAAGTAACCAATGCCTTTATTTCAAAAACTATAAGATATAGGAAAAAGTTATAGTTGATGGAGGGGGACATTCATTTCCTAAAAGAGGTCGGAAATTTCTGCAGTAATTTCTTCAGGAAAATGCAAAGTTACATTCCTTTTAAATGGGGGTATTTTTAACTATCGCATACCTCTGAAAAAATGTGAAATTTTCATAGATCATATTCCTATACCTAAAATTAAAAATAAGCCTTCAAAACTGCATTAATGAGCATGTGTTGATGGCCTGTGGCTACAGGATTTTGTCTCGGGTATACAGCTCAGCAAATTGCCGCTCCAACTAGCTAACTTTCAGCACAGACTTGGAAGGCAAACCAAGTCTGCGCATACCTGAGAGAAAATCCTTTAACCACAGGCCATTGTGGCTACACCTGGCTGGGGTGACCCCAGTGGACCCACAGACCCGACCCTGCCACAAGCGGGATAAGGGGATGATGATGATGATGCATCATGTGGGTGCACACCTGTCCGAAGTCCAGAACCCACTACAGCGCCCATTCGGGTCGCCAGGATTGCTGAGACAGGTAACTGTCAGAGAGCCATGACCCCCGAGTATCATGACCAATAGGCATCAGGGGCTGCCCATGCCATCTCCGAAAGTGACCCTAAGAAGCGAAAACGCCCCCTTCCGGCCAATTGATCAGACCGGGTATCCGTCTGACCGCTTGTTTGCCATTGGAAGCCGTGGCCAAAGTGCCGTGTTGAAGACTTAGGATCGCAACCCCACCGCTCGGCGTGTCGGAGCCGTCCCGTCAGTGCAGGGAGGCCCAGAGACTGCGTAGGATCCACTTTCCCTAGGGATTCTGGTCTCCACTCACGGCAAACACGTGGATAGGAGTTTTCTTACTGTCACTTCCCAGATGGGCCTACATCAGCCAGGACCAATTATGTTGTTGGAGGTTGGCCTTCCCTGGGTCTGCCCCGTTTAGTCGCCTTTTACGACATGCACTGGGGGAAGGTGCCGGGTCTGATAACGCTGCTGTGCAATTGCTGAAATTAAGATTGTGTTAAGGTCCTTTTGTATGGAGATGACCCATTCCCGTCGTGCTGGACTCCTAGATTACTTTTCACGCTAAGAAAAAGTGCTTTTCTCTGAAGGCATCACTGAAAGGAATGACTGAATGGGCTTTGACGTTCGGTTAGTATAGTGGTTCTTAAACTAGAGTCCGTGGTCCCAGAAGGGTCTGCGAAGGAGTCACTTAGTTGAAATTTTGGGCTATTTGCGATAATTGTCATGCCGCCATCTCATTGATGACTAAGATATGCCATTTTCTGAATAAATAATTGTTTGTCAAAAATGTATTTGTAACAGTAGCCTATATGCTACTTGTAGTTATTGTAGAAGGGTCCGTGAGCCTATCTAAAAATTTGTAGAGACCACCAAGCCAGAAATCCTAAACAAGTTTGAGAACCACTGGATTAGTAGCTAGCCATGTAAAACCATTATCTAACAGTTCATTCTTCTTCCCTTCTTCCTCTGCCTTTTTATCCCATCAGGTCCTATTGCCTTATCACCCCATCTGCTTCGCGTTGCATTCAAGGGTCGCTGGCCTTGCCCATTGGCAGGAAATGACGGGAGCGGCTTATTGCGTTGCGCACACCAGTTCTCGTCTGATCACTGAAGTTAAGCCGCGCAACCCCAGCTAGTACTGACATGGGTGGCCGCTTGGGAAAACTGGGTACTGCTAATACCCAAAAATCGTCACATTAGTGTAGTGTCTGTGCAGTCTGTGAATTAGAACTACATAGTGGACGGCCCTAAAACAGGGAAAACACCAACACCAAGGGCCCTAAAACACCAACAAACAAACAGCAGATGACGTTGCTAATGAAGAAATAGAAGAGATTTATTCATCACCCCTTTCTGTGCATCTAAGAAAGTGATGTAGACCCAACGATTAAGATTTGGCATAAGGTTATACGTTTCTTCATACGTCGGTCACGTTGCCCGCCCAAAGGAAGTTAGGTGATTGAATGACTTTAAAATGTGCAAGGAAATCCGACAGTGACTTTTGCTTTGTGAAATGGGGCTCTGATAGTTGTTACATTTTCAGTTTTGGATGTGATACGCTACGTTACTTTATTTTCACTTAGCCATCAAATTGATGTCAAAGTGTAGTCATTTGAAAGCATCCTTTTACTGGAACAAAATGACGTTTAAATTTCATTTGAATAATTCCGATCAAAGCCTCTTTTCGTTTTTTTTATCTGACGTTGGTTGATAGGGTAGATGCATATAATGCATTAGTTGGCGTAGGAAAAAATGACATGGGTGCATGGGACTATTTCCTCAACATGTCAATTTTAGAGTTGGGCTTTAAAATAAGCTTCTTACTGTAATGAGACCAGATGCTGCTCGGGCAAATTTATTCGCAGATGGGAATTACAGTGAAATCCAGCTTGTTAATAGAAACATATCGGTCATTGAATAAGAACATGCACAGAAATGCTTATTTCCTGTATGCATATTTATTTGTACTGGGTAAACTCTAATATGGGAAGAATCCTATCCCTCGCACCCTTCTCCTACATCCCCCGATAGCATAACCTAGGAATCACACATCTCGATGCATCACTTAGATATTATTTCTAGGTCCTAAAGAAACCGATTTGATATGAATGATTTCAGGAAAATAAGATGAAACTGATTACTTCAATATGGGAAGGTTCACCAGACCTAGTTACCCTGGGAAACACGTAGACCTGAACCTATCTGATTATGAATCCTACAATTTAATAGAGACGATTCGCATAACCCGTTGCCCTAAAGCATGTTGTTGAAACAAATGTTTATCACAAACGTTTTCTCGGTGAAAAGTTCCGGTCTGACAGAAGATTTGTCCTAAATAAATCACCTACCTCTTCTAATACTGAACCTTGGCACACACGGCAAAGCATACAATTCTTGCTTGAACTATGTTTAGTTAGTTATCTTTGGTTAATCAATATTTATCGCCGGCCCCTCAATTATGAAGATTATAATCGACGTTTGGCCCACAGTCTAGACCAGTGGTGGCGAACCTGTGACCCACTGTGCAATTTTAAGTGACCCTAACATGAATCATATCTAGTTTATCGTCTCCTAAACAACCGGCGTGAGAGCAAGTTGTCTGTACGTAGACCCGACCCTGCCACAGGCGCGATAAGGGTGTTATGATGATGGTCTCTATTTATTACTTTAATAAACTTTATTCATTATTAATAATAGTTTATTTTTATTCATATAATTAAATAGTGCCTGCACCTGCCCCGCGGACAACTTTTTGGTTTTTTTTCCTGTTATTGTGACCCGCCTTCAAAACAAGGTTCGCCACCACTGGTCTAGTTTGTTTGTTGGTGTTTAAGGTCCCGTCAACTACAAGGTCATTAGAGACCCGTCCACTGCGTAGTTCTAATGCATAGTCTGCACAGACACTACACTAATGCGACGATTATTGGGTATTAGCAGTACCCAGCTTTCCCGAGCGATCACTGGTCTAGACTCTAGAAGTCGCTTGCCAGAGGTGAATGAACTTTCAAGTGAACTCCTGAGGATTGACACAACCAATGGACAAACAATCCGTTGATCAGGTGTAAAGTGACTACTCGGTGTGTGTCATTCACGGGAAGAGACCAGTTTTTGAATTGACGCCCTAGTTATCATCATCATCATTATACCCTTATCCCGCCTGTGGCAGGGTCGGGTCTGCAGGTCCACTAAACACCCCAGCCAGGCATCTGAAACCCGCAGGAATATTGCCTGGGTTGTCTGTGGGGAATGGCGGCCTACCCCACTTGTTCAAACATCGCAATATACAACCAAAATAGAAACTTTGGCAAGTAAATTAATGCTTTGTTGGTTATAATATTGCATGGTGCCTAACCTATTGCACAATAACAATAAGCAACAGGGATATTCCCGGCCGCATGCGGCAGGCGCCTTAGTTAGCGAATTTTAATTAATCACGGGAGCAGCTTAGGTTAGGTTCTCCTCTGATCACTGAAGTTAAGTAGCGCAACCCCAGCTAATACTACCATGGGTGGCCGCTTGGGAAAACTGGGTGCTGCTAACATCCAAAAATTGTCGCATTAGCGTAATGTCTGTGCTAGAACTACGCAGTGGACGGAGCTCTAATGACCTTGTAGTTAAAGAGCCCTAAAACATCAACAAAACAAAAAAAACCCATCTTGTTACTCTGAATGGACACGAGTGTTTTTCCGCAGCTGGTTGCCGCCCAACACTGCCATTAAATAACTGTATTAAATTCAATGACTATAATAAATTCCAACTCGCAATAATTCTTTTCAAGTTTTTGATCTATTTACTGCGAAATTTAAAATAATAAGAGCTATTCACTTGTGAACTTGTGTATGAACCCTTTTTGGATGTACAGTCATTCAGTGGCAAATAAGTCACGTGATACTTCACTACCGTGAATCCGGCTTAAGCGCTGATATAGCTTAAAAGTGATTGTAACGTCCTTAGAGAAAGCGCCGCTAGATTCGATGAACCCCCCTCTTGCTTGTTATTGACACTATGTGTCTCTAGATATACCTAATTAGCGCGCGGTTTAAAAATGTACTCTCAGATTCAGCTTTGCTTTTTTAGAATGCCGAACAACAGGTGAAAAATTTGTTTCATTAATGTTCGTTTAATTCTCTGGGCGTATCGCGCAGGACCCGAAAAAACATTCGGGATGCGAAAAGTGGATGGTCAGGCTAACTTTGAGTATAAAACGTTCACCTAGTGATTTCTGAGTCCACTGCAGCGCCCCTTGCGGTAACAACGGCATATATATTCGGGAAGCCACGACGTTTTATCCAGTAGACGTTAACTTGACTCGTTCGTTTTTGTTGCTCCATGTGACACTGGAACTGGGTGGGATATGGATCATGTTTCTTTATAATTTTTATTTATTGTTTGAACAGTGTTGTACCATTTGTTTAAATTCAGCTCAGCTGTTCTACAAATGGTATCAGTGTTCAATAATTACAATACTTCTTTAGGGTAAGGTTTCCAACGAGCAGTAGGTCGAAGGAAGTGCCGGATTTACCACTAGGCTAATTAGGCTGAAGCCTAGGGCCTCAACATTTAGTGGGCTTCAAAACTTAAGAAAAGTGCTTGAACAGGGTCTCAAAATTGAAATAGCCAAGGGCCTTTCAATATCTAAATCCGGCACTGGTCGACGGTCTTGGTCGGCAGTCGGCTGCTTAAAATTAAACACCGTCCAATTGATTGCCCATCTGTTCATGCAGTGGGACAAAATGGGTACCACAGGCAGGGAAAACGGTTAATAGTTGTGTAGATTATTTATTTATTTGAAACGTAGCAAGGTACACAGACACACGCAAAAAAGGTACACTGGTCAAACAATAGATCCACATAAAAATAAAAAAAGAGCCCACATAAAATGGCGGCAGTTTGAGATGCACATGGTCCTGGAGCACACAAAAACTTGAGACCAAATATAATACGGTAAGGCGTTCCAGGCCCCATAGCAGTATAGTGGGAAAACCGGTGTCTCATGTCCTTGAGAGGGAATGAGAGGCCAAAAAGGAACTGACGTAAAGACCTGAGGTCCATGGAGGACTGAAAGTCACGCGCCACAAAGTGGCAGGGGTTCCACAATGCAGCACTCAGGGTCATCAGGTTGCAAAAGACCAGATAGAGCTGGAATGGGAGGACACCGAGCCCTGCACACAAGCGTGAGATGTGTGCTTGTGGGGGGGGCAGTGGAGGATGATCAGAAAAACATTATTATACACTAGGCAGAGTGATCGTAGACGGATAAGAGGAAGCCCAATCAGAAATGGGGCAGAATATGAAATAAGTGGTAGCACCTCTGCCTGGAAAATTATAATTAGCTTTCCCATTAACATTACCATAAATCAGTGGTGTCACTAGGGATTGTGGGGGTGCATGCCCTCACCTGGGGACACCACTTGCACCATGACAAATGGGGTGACACCAAAACAGAAGAAGGAACAAAGCAGCTTTTTTTTGGGAGGAGGGGTGACGCCAACCCTAGCGACACCTCTACCCTAAAGCAAAAAAAAAAAGCATGTTCAATACAGGTCAGGTACAGGAGTGACATCTTACTGGTGCTAAAATGAACTGTGGACACTCACGATGAATATATATTTGGATTCACTCCATTGGCTTTTTAATCTGTATTAATTTGATTTTTTTCTGTGACAATAAACGAGGATAATTTGCATGTGTAGATCTCAACCACTTTAGATAAGATTAATATTTTATCAATTTGTTGCAGAGACTAATTTCATTCATATTTTATTAGATGCAAGCTATCTATTATATACAGTACCTTATGTGAAGGGAAGAATGATCTGCAGACTCATAAATTAATTACAAATGTGCTGTGCAAAAGAAATTAGCTGGTAAACATGAATTTCTCTTTGTTGATGTTTTTAAAATTGGAGTTCCTCATTTTTCGGGTGCAGTCCTGTCATGTTTCAGATGATTGGCCTCATTTCACTTCCCGTCAGGTAACGATTGCGTATATCAGGACTTAATCTCAGCAATCGATTACAACCTTTTTGAGGGGTTTTAGGGGGAATATAAGTAAATGACAAATACGGTTCCATCTTCCAGTTTTCCACTAACCGTTCATCCACCTTAATTAAGGCTATTTTCAGTTTTCTTCCTAATATCAACAATCCTGAAGATGCCCCTTAAAACCAATTATATCATCATGATCATTGATGGTATTAATGATTAAGCGTCTGCGAACTAAAATGCTATCAATCGCTTAATGGATTGTAATTATCATTCATCACTGAATTAAACTAAAGTCATTTGGCACATCACGGATCCTATTTTCAAACGGTGCTCATCGCTTGACGGTAGTTATACCTAACTCGGGTGTTTAAAGTGGGTGGATTGGCAGGTGATATCGCACATCCCATTCAAATAGTGACGCGACTATTTTAGTTTGTCCGAAGTGCACATTACACCATCCCCCACCCGAAAGAGAGAGGGCGAGTCCATCACAGTGCTTATGTCCATGATTGCTGGTTAGATTCTGGCCGAAGAGTTGCAGCGAGAGATATCCTAAGTGCACCTTCTTTGAGCTCAAGAAGTCAGAGCGCATGCACTTAACCAATGGACCCACGAAAGTCAAGGGGAGCGGCGAATTGCGTTGGACACACCAGTTCTCGTCTGGTCACTGAAGTTAAGCAGCGCAACCCCAGCTAGTACTGACATGGGTGGCCGCTTGGGAAAACTGGGGACTGCTAATACCCAAAAAATCGTCGCATTAGCGTAGTGTCTGTGCAGTCTCTGCATAAGAACTATGCTGTGGACGGGGCTCTAATGACGTTTGTAGTTGAAGGGCCCTAAAGCACCAACAAGCAACAACAACAACACGAAAATCAACTGAATTTAAGTTAAACCATTGACTTCGTACAGAATATTCATTTTCACTGATTAATTTATCAAATAAAACGTGCGAAAAAGCGAGGATGTTTCAGGGGCGGATAAATATTCAACCTAGTTGCTTTTATCAAAATGTTAGCACTAAGGTGTAAATGATATCGTTTCGGTGATTGTTGTTGATGTCATCTATTAGAAGGCAGGCTTTTCAATTAAATAGTTGTGTACGTTTATTCTCTCTCTCTTTTCACCTCTCCTTCCTGACAGATTTCCTAGCCTTTTACGCCAAGAAAATGAGGTCATCATCGACTCGGACGAAAAGCCAACAAGTAGCAATGTGGTTGCCGACTAGATGGATATATCTTTACATTAGACGTTAGTAAGCGACGTGGTTTTCATGAACAAAATGCAGCGTTTTTGTTCCGAATATGTGTGCAAAGCTCTAAATTAAATTGAAACAACTAATTTTAATTGCAAAACAGCAAATGAACGAGGAAGAGATATAGTTTTGCAATAAAAATGCTCTGCAAATTAATGTTGCTACTAGCACTGGCATCATTACAACAACTATGTACAAGTTATAATGCATCTGCAGTGGAAATACATATCTGTATATGCTAAGTTGTACAAACTATTGACGTAAATGTTCGTCACAGTTAACAACAAGAATGTCGACGAAGATGATGTGAGTTTATGAAAAAGTCTTAGGTTTTGTTTACGTACATCAACGTTACATATCCACGCACGCACACACATCATCATATTCCCCATTTTCGATTAAATGCTACACTTTAGTATCGTCTAATATGTGTATCTCTACTGTAGCATAAGACACGCATATGTTGTGTGCTCTCTCTCTAAGTGAGCCCTACATACTCGTGGATATGACAAATTATTATCTCTTCACGATTAGACTGGATGTCATGAAAGGCTCAGTATTGATCTAGTTGGCACCGATTCGATAGAACAAACTGCTCGGCGGCGTTAAATTAATCATGGGATGCCAACTAATGACTAGCGCAGAAAATAATAGGCCTTCTGCAACATATCGCTGTATCGATCACTGCAATCTCTTTGAAAACAACAGAGACTTTCTCTTTCTCTCGCCTCACGTCTCCCTTCCTCTCTCGCCTCTCGCTCTCCCCTACTGCCTTTCTCTTTCTTCATCTCACTCCTAATAGGCACGTTTCGTCGACACAATACATCGAGTTGCTTAATGAAGTCGTTTAGGTTATTCACATTTGTTGACATTTAAACGCACGTATTTCTTGATGCGCCCCACTTACCTCGTTTGTTTTCCCCCTTCACTCACTCACCATCCTTTTCCCTTCTTCTAATGGCACTCGTGGGCTTTTCTTCCTTTATTGAAGCTTTTAAGTTAATCATTTAGCAACCCAGGTTTGTCGAATTTTTATTTAAAATTAATGGTTGTCATAGTTCCACGTGCTGTTCTTGATCAGTGGATGTGATTGGTGTACCTGCCTCAGTCTTTGTAGTTAAACTACAGTATTTTCATTTACATTTCTGAAACTGACCAGTGGGCTTTCGTACAGTAGATTTAGTCTTCACTGGGCCAATGAGAAAAGGGAATTTTGGGTTCTGCTAACTACGTTCTGCACAAGTTTTTGACGTCTTCACTTGTTCAACTCCGAGACAGCTGCACAACTGCACACTGACAGGCTCTACAACTGCAATGTCACTAGAACCCCGTCCACTGCATAGTTCTAATGCAGAGTCTCCACAGACACTAAACTGTTGCGACGATTTTTGGGTTTTAGCAGTACGCAGTGTTCCAAAGTGGTCACCCATGCGAGTGCTAGCTGGGATTGCGTTGCTCAAACTTCAGTGATCAGAGGAGAACTGGTGTGTCCAACACAATACAGCCGCCCTAATTATTCTGTGTAGTTCTCTAGCTACAGTATTTCGTGATATTGAGACAAAGAGAAACGGCCCCACCATAACTCGTGAACTGAGGCGCAACACGAAAAAAAAAGCAGAGAGAGAAGATGCGAAAAATGAGAAAGGAATTGAATGCGTTCTTTAGTGTAGTTGAACGAGCGAGAGAAAAGCGTTTAAAGTCACGAAAGCCAAGTAGACTGAAAACGAAAACGGTTACAAATATCGATTTTGTGTATGTTAGCCTAAATGCAGTCTATATGTTTGCAATATTTTTCCTCGTGGGGAAGTTATATACCTAACTTGAAGACCTCGTTATCGTTATTGCAGTTATTTAAAAAGGGCCTATTACTTAGATTACATACCAGTAACACTCCACTGAAAATTGCCGTCCTCCGCCCCCTTTCCAACAGTAGCGTTTTTCTCCTCCGATTTCTTCCTCGGGATTAGTAATGACAAGCCTCAAATACATTTATCCATAGACTTAATTAGTTTATTAAGAAAAGACATAAAATAAATTGGAATCTATCTCGTCACCTCTATGCCTTGCTTACAGGCTTTCTTACTTACCGTACACAACTCTCAGGCTTGGTTCTCAACAAGGGCGGTCATTTGACGTAATGTTATTGACGGCTATTTACTTTGGGCCTCAGTGGTAGATTCCTCCTACTTAAATAAACTGCCTTAAGTGTTCCTTGAGTAGGACGGAAGGCCAGGTTTTAAACGGCCTGAGGTCAGAGGGAGGATAGTTTACGAAATGGATGCATGATTGACAAGATGAGAGATGGATTAGACTGGGGTGAATTGGGCATGTCGCGAGAGGAGAAGGGACAGTTTAGGTTCATCAGAGGGATGCAGATTATGAGACCAGACGAAGGCCTGGTTGAGAATAAGAGGGAATTGCTCTTTAAAAATGGCTACCAATCCCTGGTGTATCATCCACGCTCACTCAAGCCTTTCCTTCATGGAAATTAAATGCGTAGCTTACCTCCCACCCTTCGCCGACGTTTAGTTTTTGCCTTCTGGTCATTGGGGTTATCGTGGTCCGAATTGGCAATTCACGATGTATTCATTGCCCCAGCTACGGGCATGGTTACATTTTTTGACATCAGTAAGGCAAATATCTCAAGCACTATGTTTCAAATGTCCATATTTCGGAGTGGGCCTGTCATGGTGGCTTACTTAACTAGTGAGTCTGCGCTAGCGGATTTGATCCTACCTTAGGGGAGCGGCTTATTGTGTTGGACACACCAGTTCTCGTCTGATCACTGCGGTTAAGCAACGCAACCCCAGTTAGTACTGACACGGGTGGCTGTTTGGAAAAACTGGGTTCTGATAATACCCCAAAATCGTCGCATTAGTGTAGTGTCTGTGCATTAGAACTACGCAGTGGACGGGGCTCTAATGACCTTGACGGGAATAACGATTAGAAATGGTGACGATGAATTTCGGATGTGTAACAAATCAGACAACTCTAGGTTAGATATAGGCAATCTTTCGTAATTAGAGGATCAAATGAACATGTGGCTTTGAGTCAAGGCCCGGGCCATCAAATTGCTAAACTTGCTGCTCCGGCAAGGGCCTCCTAGGCTGCTCCTCTTAGGCTTTTCTAAGGCGGATCAGTGCTGTGGATAGAGAGCTGTGGGTTGCTCATACAGTATGTGTCTAGGTTCAGGGAATAATCTAGCCTCAAACCCTGACTTTATTTCGTTTCCTACTATTCAGGGGATCCCCTTCAGTAGTTGAAGTTTGGTCCCCATTTTCAGTGGAGGACCAGTAGTGTTCGGCGCCTGTGTGCAAGAACTCAGTTGGCGCCCCTATCTCCCCCTCCCGAAAGAAAAAAGGTGACTCCGCTCCTGTCACTTGCTATGGCAGATCAGGAGGCCAGATCTAAGAAACAAGTAGAGGACCCTGGCGCCTGTGTGCACTGCACACATTGCACACTGTGCTGGCACGCCTCTGCCCAATTTGGTGTCGATCTCATTGGAAGTATCCCACCATACCATAGGGCCACAGAAAGAGGTAGGTACAGAAGAACGAACAGCACTACGTGTTCCTTCTACACAGCTGCCTTATTTTTCATTACAAATTACAAGTCGCTATTACTGAGGTTGAATTGATTAATTCCACCAGGTCAGGTAAAATTTTAATGAGGTAATATTTAATGATATCCAAAAGGCTAAAGAATTTTAAGTAATAAATTATGTACGTCAAAAGAGTTCCCCTATTCACATCACAGATTTTCTTAATACTGTATATAAAAATTGTCAACTTTTAGCCAACAATACAGCATTTCTTTAACGAAAAGTAATTCTTAATGAGTTTGCCTCAGGTTACCACGTGTATGAAGTGCACGTAATTAAATACAATTAAATGAAACAGGGTGATGAAATCTTTGATACGACCACATGAAAAAGATGAAGTCGGGGGTTAAAAAAAGTAAGTATTTTAAAATACGCTGCATGACTACCCGCAATATACTGCTGTCTCTGAAATAGGGATATAAAGCTAACTCAATACACAAATTAGGGTGAAGTTTATAAAATAAATTCAATTATCTAGAATATATTGCTGAACTTGTCACTCAGTCATCTGCAAACAGAAAAATTTACAAAACAAAATTTGCTACATATTCTGCATACTGTAATATCGATAAATGCCCAAAAAAGCGACCTCCTAACCCCCTTTCTCGCCTATGGCAGCGTCGGGTACCCATCTTGTCCCACTAAATCGGCACAAATGTGATATACTGTATTGGACAATGTTTTTCAGCAGCCGGTTGCCGACTAAAGCCGCGATCCACATGCTTATTTATAATCGGTCTACTGCTCGTGGGGCAATCCATCGACGCCATGTGAGCTCCTACACCCAGAAATTTTGCCTCATCTCACCGTTGCATAATAGTGAGGGTTCTTTTATGTTCGAATGCCATCGTATGCCACACGGAACCTCGGTTTTATTTCTCACCGGAAGGAAGGCGCACTCGGAACATCTCTCTCTCTCTCTCCCCCGAAGCAAATCCACCCGGCCCAGTATCCAACTCCCAAAAACCGACGAAGTTATTGAGTGCGCTACCCACTGAGCCGCTGAGAACCAACATACTGTATGAAATGTTCATCCTTTTTAATAGTGCGCATTGAGTAATAATACGATTTAGATATGTTGATTAAAAGAGAAGTAAACTTAATGTCACCAATTCGACTGTGACTTTCCATTTTAATCCTTTCAATTGACTTTCCATTCAAGTCCCACATTGTTCCCAAAGACCTGCAGTTTGTTCTCAGACGTCCTAGTCTGTTCCCAGATGTCACACGTTTTCTCCATAGGTCACATTTGTACCGTAAAGTCCCAGTTTGTTCACAGGCATCCCTGTTTCTTCCAGTTGTTGTTGTTGTTTGTTGGAGTTTAAGGTCCCGTCAACTACGAGGTCATTAGAGACCCGTCCACTGTATAGTTCTAATGCATATACTGCACTGACACTACACTAATGCGACGATTATTGGGCATTAGCAGTACCCAGCTTTCCCGAGCGATCACCCATGTCAGTACTAACTGGGCTTGCGTTGCTTAACTTCAGTGATCAGACGAGAACTGGTGTGTCCAACGCAACTCGCCGCTCCCTGTTTCTTCCAGCTCCTCCATGTTTCGCATTTTGGTTTTTTCATGTTTAGTCAGTTTCCGGGACCAGATTTTAATGCTAAGTCAGTTTTAGGGTGCAGATTTCGGTTTTCTCACCTCATTTCTCACCTGATTTCTCACCTCTTTTCCCACCTCATTTCCCATCTCATTTCCCATCTCACTTCTCACCTCACTTCCCCCCTCACTTCTCAACTCATTTCTCACCTCATTTCAAACCTCAGTTCTTACCTCACCTCTCATCTCACCTCTCACCTCACCTCATCAACCTCACCTTACCATTTCTCACCTCATTTCCCACCTCATATTCCCACCTCACTTCCCACCTTTTTTCCCACCTCATTTCTCAACTCATTTC
>JAAFCE010005724.1:11395620-11428793 GCA_013389805.1 Trigoniulus corallinus | reverse complement strand
TACCACTGCCCACTAGGGGGGTATATCGCCAACTCTGGGAACCAGTGATCGACAGCGTTGAACGGTTTACTTTCAGGTGCAGGACGAAATCACACACTTATCTAGGATGAGTACAATAACAGCGGCACAGAACTGCCGTGTCTTCACAGTTGAGAAATGAATACACAATCCCGCTAGAACTTCAGGTGGATACCAAGTCAAGTCCTCCACTCACCGTAAAAATGAAATTCAATGTTAGAAGGTAATCATTGCGTCCCACTACATTGGAAGGGCCTGATATTCCTTACGGCAAGGCTGTACTAATCACAAATCAGTCAGGGAAGCAACCGCAACTTTATTAAGTCATTCAAACCTTCTGTGCGGCCCATTAATTAGACAGAGCGACCCACTGCTTCAATATTGCTCAAAGAGTTACAACCTTTTTCGCATCACTAAACTTTATCAAAGTGATTCATTATGGATACAGACATGAAGGCAGTAGAATGTCGAAGATAAAGGTAGGGGCACGTTGGGACATTCACCTAGGGTCAAAATGTTGAATTCATCAATCTACTACAGCACGTAAGTTCATTAATACACATTTTCTAAATATTCGTTGGTGCCACCCCGCAACGCCAATAGTTCTGACACAAAAACCTAGTATTGTTTCAAGTGTAACAACTGTCACACAAGTGACTAGTTTGAAATTCAGACAGGAAAAGATAACATCCATAATTGAAGCAAGAAAAAATGGTTTAAAAAAGCGTGTTAAACGTACAGATATGCACACACACCAAAGACAGTAATAGATCTCTGAACATAGTCCTATGTGTATATAAATGGCAACTTGACTACATCTAGAAACACAAAATAAGGATTGGTGACTATTTTGAAACCTAGAAAAGCGAGACAATATTTATTCATGATGACTCTGGCAAGCTCCCTGATTTCACCAATGGACTTAAAAGCAATATACATGTAAATTTATCGATTCTTCAACAAAACAGCAATAGCAAACCGAAAGCGGTTGGCAAGACAGTTCACGATTTATGGCCTAATACCAACATCGATACGAATAAGAGGCCCAAATGGATTCTCGTTGTATAAGTTTCAAGAGAACAAGCTTTTTTTATGGTGTATGTATTGCATGTGAATGTACACACGAACACCGTACAGCATACATAACAAGTAATGAAATGCCACATGACAACCTACAGATAGAAAAGGACTTTTCATGCAGAGACAACATTCGACCCCCATCTTTCCCTTTCTCTTGTCCTTCAGGTCTGAAAAAGGTGCTCCTTTCCCCCCAAAAGCACACAATTCATGTTGAACAGTAGTAGTAACAGAGGCAGCACCAACAATATATAAATGCGGTTATTTTATCATTTGAGCATATCGTGAAGTTAAGAAAAAAATTTATGATAATGCTTATAGATCAGTTACTTGTATACTGCTACAACATAAGTGCTTAATATTCACAAGTGACATGTGTAAAAATATATAGAAGGTTCAACATTTTACTATATCGAAAATATATACGGAAAATACATATTGAGATTCGGTTTTATCTTTGTTTTTGTACTGAAAAAATTAAATAAAATAAAGCCAACTATGCGAGACGAGATAACAGTAAACGTTAGAAGTAATGAAAGTCAAGTTTATCGTAAATTATTCCTGACATTACAACTGAATTCCCTAAAGTCCTTTCAAGCATAATGACTATATCAACAATCAACCTTGTCTAGGGGCCTTCACCAACAGGGTTTATGTTCAGTTTTGAAGGTAGAGGAGAAGAATTTTTTTTAAAATTTCAATTTGTTTCCACTCCCACATGACCCTATATAACCACTACAACTAAACTATAGACATACCTGCTTACTTTTTTTTATTCTCTCAGCAGGTTTTTATTGCTGCTAAATAATTCATCATTCTTCTATAAATTTTATGAATGTAATCACAATAAATCAACATTGTTTCAGGTGTGCATTGTGAAATGTTCAAACTGAAAATTGAGAACAACACAATACTCTTAAAAGATATTATTCGCTCTTTTCCCCCCAAGTCCATTGATACACACCAACCAAATAATAAAAACCGGACTTGAATGTAATTAAGGTGGAAGGGAATAACAAATTCGTAACATACGCGTTTACGATTAAAACAAACGGCAAACCTCAAATTTCAATTTAGTAATTCGTGATGTTAATTCGTAGCATTTTTATAGCATTAGAGATTAATTAATTTGTGACAAAGTCGTTTAATAAAACACTACTTCAACTTCAGTCAGTTCAACTATAATTTAAAAACAGTAGGGTCATTTCATTGGTCATTTAGGCAAAGATTATAATCATTATTTTAACATCCATAAGCATAACAGTTCATTTCTCCTCTGCGCTGATAGTTATTTGGGTCTTTATCGATGGACTATCCTGAACTCCTAAATGTCGCTCGCTCTCTCCCTCTCCACACATTTACAATTGGTTGAACAGTGATTGAACAGTTGGTTGAACTGCGAAGGGGCAAAGATGCCTTCCAACTTATGAATTTAATCACTCCACACATGTTTGCCATGCTAGAGCTAGATATTGTTGTTATCTGTTGGTGTTTTAGGGCCCTTCAACTTAGAGCCCCGTCCACAGCATAGTTCTTATGTAGAGTCTGCACAGACACTACACTAATGCGACGATTGTTGGGTATTAGCAGTACCCAGTTTTCCCAAGCGGCCATCCATGTCAGTACTAACTGGGGTTGCGCTGCTTAACTTCTGTGATGAGACAAGAAGCCGCTCTCCTTGAGCTAGACTAGTGGTCCCAACGTGGGGTGTGCACGCATGTTTATCATGTTAGACCAGTGATTCCCAACGTGGGGCAATTTGGAGTTTAAGGGACGGGCGATTTAACTATAAATTATTTCATATCACCTAATTATAATTTTCGTTTTCTGTTATAATTTCTTAGTGTGATTTCTTCCTCAGTACATATACTGTTCTACTGTGTCCTGAACAAGTTGTCCTTTTGGCTTCATCCAGTGAAAAAGAGTTCATATCTTGCATAATAACAGAACCCAGGTCTTTGAAGAGATGTTCATGCCACGTGAACGGTACTGAAAGGGTCGCACTAATCACGGGGAAAGGACTAAGTACTTTTTTCTCTATCCCCTCATCTCTTACGTCAGAGAAGCGTAGAAAAGGTCCTTTTACGAGCAGAAGTGACCTCGCACACACCTCAGCTTCCTTTTCGCTGGAAAGAAGTCTCCCATGGACAGAAGTCAACCTGCAACAATTGACTCACTAGCCAAACACGCAGGTATTGACACTACCAGGCAGGTACCTCCGTAGTGGACCCATAAGAATCTTAATAGGAGCCTTCCCATTAGGAAGGGCACACATATGCGTACAGAGTTTCATAAAACTTTCCGCAGGATGAAGGTTGAATCTGACATCGCAATTATCGAGATTGTTCCACAATCGGTAGCTCTCCTTCGAATATCGCATTACAATTTGCTCCACTTTGGGGCTTAGTAATCGATTTCATTCTACAATCGAAGGTAGAATCCTGAAGTTTGGCCAAGCACGTCACTGGTCTAAAAACAAGTACGAGATGGCAGCATATAAATGCACTATTAAATAGGCTATGGAATTTTAGTGTGCAGTGCAACCCTACTTGGCATTTATAGGCCCAAAAGTATAGGACCATCAGTATAAGTCCCATAGCAATGCACTGCAACATTTAGTTGTGAACTGGTTTCGAAAGGTGTGAACAAGATATATTAGGCTTATCTGTCAGTTATGCTGTTCGTAAAACGAGTACTAAGATAAAAAAGAAGCTCAAGTAACACAAGTAGTAGTATTAATTAACAAGCAATTAAATGAGAACAACAAATGCTGCCCGTTCAGAAATTAAAACTGTGGGAGAGATGCGAAATGGCAGAAGATAAGTCCCTAATAACGAGGCCATCATCAACACAACTATTCCATGTTTGATTTCTGAAGCTGCAGGACTCATGTCCCATCCAGAACTCGACCGACACGCTTTCTGAATAGAATTTCCGTTCCTGGTTATCTGTAATACAGTCTCTTGGTAAATGGTTAAGTAAATTTCCTGAAGTAGGTAACCAATTATCCTAAAGTCGTTTACCACCCTACTAGCTTCTCTCCATTACATCCAGCCGTGATCATGTAACCGCCCATTTTATCATTATAGTGTCGGATCAGCAAAAACCCCAGGTGTTTCTAATCTTGTATACCTTTACCAGCTAACCTCCCTCATCCTTCACTTGAGCCCGCCTAGGTAGTTCGATTAGCAGTGTTTTTGATGAGCTCATGACGCCTGATGTCTGGTTGTTCTAGGTGGGTGGCTTCTGTAAAGCTAAAGTAATATCTGAGAGTGCCTTCCGCCGGCAACTAAATTTTATGTGAAAATTGTTTTCACCGGCCCTCTGGCGAAGAACCGGCACGAAAAGGGGCACAGTAGGGCACTTTTTAGCCTAACATACTACCTCCCTCAAAGTGTGAGTAAGGCAAGGAGGAGAGAGAACAGCAGCAGGGGCTGCACTTTCACAGCTGAGAACTGAACTCAGTCTGTCTACACTCCACTAACAATTGCCCTGCCTATTGCAGGATCGGGTGTTCATCTATGTCCCATTGGGACAAATGAGCGATCTATTGAACGGCATTTTACACAGCCGGCTGTCAAGCTAACGTATATTTTATCGAACTACTGTATTCAGACATTTGATTTCATATATTAAGGGTTCTTTTACGCGAGAGAGAAGCCGCGAGTGTGCCTTCTTTCGGATGAGAAGTAAAACCGAGGTCCCGTGTGGGTGTACGATGGCACTTGCACGTAAAAGAACCCTCTCTACTACGCAACGGGTAGATGAGGCAAAATTTCCAGGTGTAGGAGCTCGCCCCCTGGCGTCGGTAGCATTCCCCAACGAATACTAGACCGACGATAAATAAGCGTAGGGGTGCAGCTTAGGCCGGCAACCGGCTGCAGAAAAAACTATGTCCAATATATCACCCTGTGTCCATCCAGAGGGACAAATGGGTACCCGACCCTGCCATAGGCGGGAAAAGGGTTAGGAGTTGCTTTGTTGCTTTTTTACGTGCAGATAACATCGTGCACACCACATGTACTTCCCATCTGACAGAAGGCGCCCTGGGGTTGCTATCTCTCCAGAACACTATCTGTGGTTTGGTAGCCTTGTGGAACAGTCAAATCCTGGGCTAATGGCAGGTAAAGTTGTGACTCCGATTAACGTTGCATATTTCGTTATCTAGTATTCTACAGGGGAATGTGTAGATCGGCAAATTCTCAGTCCCCTCACCTATCGTCGATCAACAATTACATTTGGAGTAGAGAAACTAACGTGAAATAGCGCCATAAGCAACGTAAATCCCTTTCCCCTCCTACACACATTCTGCGATGTCACATAGTCGGTTTTCCCTCCGTTAACCTTAAACCTTTTATCCTTTATTGCTGTCCTAACAATAATCGAGTCAATAAAGCGACAAAACATATTGACAAACGGCATGAAAACACAAAAACACGAATTTGTGACCAGTCCTCGTCAGCGATGTTATGGTTGAGAGATTCCTACATGGCTTGCACCTATTGACAACATCCAAGTTGGGTGCAATATCCGTCAGAGATATTAAACGACTGAATCTTTTGCTAATGGTCATATAGGATTTATCGCGCTCCTTAATGACAAATGGGAACACGTCAAACCAACTCATGTGAAAAGAAGGTTAATAATAACTCTCTGATTATTTCTTGTTAACCTGTATAGATAACCTCGTTAACAAAATAGACCTCGATGCTGAAGAACTGTCATTAAATACAAAAATGCTTTTTCTATTTAAAATGCATCATCGTCACGTGGCATCTCATTTCGATCGTACTAGACTACATTATTAATTAAAGGGGCTACAGAAGGGTATTAGAAAGAACTGCCCCTTGGACATCTGACGCTTCATTCAAGTTGGTAAAGAGCAGAATTTAGGATTCCATTTTTAAACGGTCATGGAAATACCACAACAAAGAAAACTCATCAGGTGATAACTTTTGCTCCAATTCAGTGCAAACCGGAACGATGGCGTCGATGGTTCCAGGTTGGATCCTAACCAAAGTTGGGTTTGTTTGTTTGTTAGTGTTTTAGGGCCCTTCAACTACAAGGTCATTAGAGCCCCGTCCACAGTGTATTCTTATGCAGAGACTGAACAGACACTACACAAATGCGACGATTTTTTTGGGTATTAGCAGTACCCAGTTTTCCCAATCGGCCACCCATGTCAGTACTAGCTGGGGTTGTGTTGCTGAACTTCAGTGATCAGACGAGAACTGGTGTGTCCAACACAATTCGCCGCTCCCCCAAGGTTGGGCGGCGCTTTCGAGTGTGATAGAGGCCTCA
Organism: Trigoniulus corallinus; assembly: GCA_013389805.1. Taxonomy (NCBI): domain Eukaryota; kingdom Metazoa; phylum Arthropoda; class Diplopoda; order Spirobolida; family Trigoniulidae; genus Trigoniulus; species Trigoniulus corallinus. The sequence continues at coordinate 11,422,397 of JAAFCE010005724.1, read as the reverse complement.
GTGATTCAGGGTATCGGGCTAGCGACCCGGCTCCTTGGTCGCAACACACCTACTAAGGGAACGATGAACACATTGCCCAATATGCGAGCCAGAATAGGAGGATCTAAGGAGTCGGGTCCATTGAACACGCTCTGACTGGAGACATCCAGTCAGGCGTCTGGAACCCGCAGGAATATTGACTGGTTGTCTGTGGGGGGATGCCGGCCTACCCCACTGTTCCAACACCGCATTATACAACCAAAATATAAATTTTGGCAGATAAATTAATGTTTTGTCGGTTATAATATTGGATGGCGTCTGACCTATTGTACAATAACTACAGTATAATGCAACAGGAGTCAGGCTCATGCCGAATAGGAGGATCTAAGGCAAGGCATAATTCATTCCTCCCTTGTATCACGAATAACTGATAGAAGGAATGTCACTCAATGAATTGGATTTCCCCTGCCTAATTCCACACTAACTATTAAGAGAAACGTCAACATAATTCCCATCCTCCATTCGTCCTAGTCTACGAACCTTTTAGCTTCTGCAAAAGTCCTCTTTACGGGAACTCTTGCAGTGAATAGGGGATAATGACATTCTGAATATTTCCATCCCAGAAAAGCGCCAAAGACAGAGAGGAACATTATCTTGGCTTCTCTAACGACGGAATGCATATGGGAGGTTTTCTTGTCGCCAAAAATACTGTTTATAGGTAAGAGTGCCACAAACGTAATGGTGCGCTGTCTGTTGAGATATTCAGTGCCCATTCTTCTTTGGTTGTGGAGAGCCCACAAGACAGTGGACGAAGTCATAGGATCATACCTACTTACCATCAACACTGAAACTCAGTGAACAAGCCTGAAACCACCGTCCCCGCCAGTGCCGTTGTATGGAATGGGGTACAGTAAGTCCAATTTACCAATTCTTTAGTTTGAACAAATGATTGCGGCCTGTTGGTATTCACCCAAACTGCATATTGAATTTGCAAACATTTTGGAACCTCGTGGAGACTAGGTTTAAGAGTTTCTCTCTCACTAATGGAAGTCATAACACAGTGACACCTTTATCAGATTAGGGACATTTTGTTTTGTATTTATATAAAATATAAATAATATATATAGACAACTGTAAGACAGACAGGAAGTAGAAGTTGAAATAAGCAGTGAATCAAGACATTAGATAACAGATATTAAGAAGGGAAGGGAGAGGAGGGGAACCGAGATGTGCAATGTATTGTGTTTCCTATCTTACATTTGGCAACACACACACATGTACTAGAATCAGAAATGGAAATTTTGCATTATGATCATGAACATGTGAAGAGGGTGGGCTAAATGAAGCTTATAGATTCACTCCACACTCTTTTAGTTGAGTTTTCAATTGGCAATAACGTCATTTACTCTAAGCCCATTTGTCAGACCATTAAAAGTTGCTTTCCGTTCAACAGTAAAAAATGACAAGCTATTAACCATACATTAAAGTCTATCTAATAATACTCATATATATGTATACAGCTGTGCTAAATTCATAAAATACATCATGACCTAATCTTTATAGTAGTTATTCCCCATTTTACCCTGCTGTGCCATGCCTTACAAATAATGCATTTAAGATTTAGGGCGTGGACTCTAAAAATAGTGGATGAAGAACCTTCAGCAGGAAAGGTGTAGTGGAAGTAGTTGAAAGGGGGTAATATTGTAGTAGAGGTGGAGTACAGACTGCAAAAAATATGCCTGCAGATTAAATCACAAAACTTCCATTGAATGTAATATTATAAGCTCTTGTAAAATGCATTAATGTCCGATTAAAACGCCCATTAGTATTATTCCCTTGCAAAAACATTTTAATATCAACATAAGTGAATCGTTTGGCTGCGCTCGCTACATCTAAAACCAGAGTGCATATAAAAAATCATTATGCAAACTCTTTCCTTACAGGGTGCGGTGGCAAAACCAGATGGGCCAACATGCAAAATATAGACTCACATTCATTAAGAGAGATATTCCTCCCTCAACCACTTCACGATTTGCACCGCACCCTATGTGAAAAATGCATGTCTGAACTAGAAAAAAAAGGAAGAAATTCATCTTATGATGCGCGCCTTGAGCATATCGAGTCCTCAATTTAATATTTCGTTAAAAAAAAAAACAAAGACACCAAACAGGCAGTTAGCTAACACAATTAACATAGGAGAGAGAAAGAGAGAGACTTAGGGTTGGACGAATAACAGCGAGGCGAAGGCAAAAGATCTACTATGTGACATATTAGGAGCAATTTTCATTCTTAACACGGATATGCCATTTAAAGAAATTGCAGTCTAGTCAAAAACCCCTTTAAAAAATTGACAATAAAAAGATGAAATTCACTCTGAAGTTAAGTATCAAGACAGTATTAAAATGATGCTATTTCTAACCTATTTCACGCCTAGAACAGGGTGGTGCTCTCATGAGTTCCAGATAGCCAATTACACAGCAAGTGAGAGCCCAATTGGATGCAGGTTTGCTCGCATGTTTTCTAGAATGCATGGGGTGCAAGCAGTGCCGGATTATCGCATTGGCTACGTACACCTGGCCTAGAGTTTCAATGGAACCTGGCCTGGAGTTTCAATGTGTTTAAGGCCCGAAACTTCCATATCTTTTTATATCTACAAATACCTCGTGTGGTGTACCATGGCAATTCCATATAAAAGAACCCTCTTTATTACGCAACGACTAGATGAGACAAAATTTCTAGGAATAGGAGCTCGCTCCCTGGCGCCGGTGGGAGCGGTTCTGTTGCGCTGGACACAAGTTCTGGTCTTATCAATGACGTTAAGGCCGAATGCAGTGGGTAGCCGCTTGAGAAAACTGGGTACCACTAATACCCAAAAATCGTCGCATTAGCGTAGTGTCTGTGCAGTTCTTGAATTAAAACTACGCAGGGGACAGGGCTCTAATGACCTTGTAGTTGAAGAGCCCTTAAACACCAACATGACAAGACCAGGCGTCAGTGGAATGCCCCAATGAACAATAGACTGATGATAAATAAGCATAGGGGTTGGAGCTTTGGTCAGCAACAGGCTGCGGAAAAACACTGTTCAATATATCACCGTTGCGTCCAATCAGAGGAACACGATGGGTACGGGACCCTGCCTTAAGCGGGAAAAAGGTTAAGAGTTGCTTTTTTTAGATGTTGTTGCCCCCCCCCCCTTAATGGTTGTGAGCCTGTTCTATAGTGTTTCCCCGGGTATATTTTACATCCATTCCGATCCTGGAGCTCGCTGTTTCTAATTGAATGTTCATCTGTGAGAAAGAGATGAAAACCAGTGTTAAATTACGTAATTAACTATCTGGACATTGGAAGGTGAGTTGTAAACGATAAGAGAACAGAACGGCCACAGGAAGGAGAAGTGAATGGGTTGGTGACTACCCATCTGATGCCACAATCCATTTGGTGCAGGGTTCGGAAACCGTGGTAGGAAACACTCAAAAATGTCATGAGATATTATAATAAGTCAGTTTGTGGCCATAAACATTTTCGCCGCCGAATTATAATACAATAAAACATTGTGGAAAAGAACACCTTCGATCGAGAAAGGGAGAACTTACGATTTTTAATAAACATAACAGTGCGACCCAAACAAAACAATTTATAAGAAAAATTATAGGGTAATTTACGTCACATATGACGACCGTAACAAGTGATCCATTACGAATTGTTCCACATGAATACTCCATTGTTTGCCAAGCCATGAAGTAATGTCTTAAGTAGGTTACCTTGCATTACCCTATAATTCCATTATAGTACTTCGGTGACATTCTGTATTCGATAAATGCATTATTGTATGCTTCGTTATGTATAATATTAGCCTAGATTATGCATTTCAATGATGATGATGATTAATATATGATTACAAATTCTAAATTAAATTCTATAAAAGATCATTCATTATCAAGTAACAGACTTAAAAAGAGTAAATTCATACAACTACTCTCTTGCAACAACATTTCACAACAAAAGAGGACAAACTGGTTGTAATTAAGTGCTTTCTACAAGCTATTGGTCTGCGCACTGCTATGCTCCTGTAGCCAAGACAGCATGAACCAGGACATCATTGGACAGAATTAATGCAAGCCTAAACCACTTTACTGACGCCTTCAGCTGTATATCATCATATTCAGTCTTCATTGAAGCATATAAAACTAACAGTGGCTTTTTTGGGAGGCAGAAGCATAAAAAGATACACCACAGGGAACGCAACATGGAGTGCTTGAGGCATATGAAAGTCTTCAAAGAACCTCTAAAGTTCAGCTATTACAACACTCGACTTATTGTCATTTCGGGATGAGGGACAAATGTAGGCAGAAATTGAGAAAAACAGAAAAACCTCATCAGACGACCTGAAACGTCCTCACAGGTTGAAGATTATTTTCCTAAAGGTGGCGTTTAAACCCACTGAAATTGCAGTGGCTGAGTGAATGTCCTTACACCAAAGAAACTTGCCCCCTGAGCTATAAAGGGTTTCGCCTAGCCCAATAATTCAGTGGATCTGTAATGAGAGAGAGAGAGACCTAAGGTACCTTGATTGTAAGTCACACGATGTCACAAGTCCAGAGCGGCGAACTGCGTTGGACACACCAGTTCTCGTCTGATCACTGAAGTTAAGCAACGCAACCCCAGTTAGTACTGACATTGATGGCTGCTTGGGAAAACTGGGTACTGCTAATACCCAATAATCGTCGCATTAGTGTAGTGTCTGTGCAGACTCTGCATAAGAACTATGTTGTGGGCGGGGCTCTAATGACCTAAAACACCAACAAACAAAGAAAGTCACAAGTCCACCAAGTTACACCAACGGATTGGGGAGTAGAACCATGTGTGGCGTGTAGAATGTGATGTACAGTTTAAATATCAATTATGATATTAATAAAATATGTACTGTTATACTGTGTGTGTGTGCAACCGATGAAAGGAAAAGTCATCTTTGGACAAATGCTACTCTGCATTGTGGCGCTCGCACACACACAAAAAACAGCAGAAATCGATTGAAATATCTCATGTGGAAGGAGGAGTGAACATAGTACGAGTAAAAAAAACAAACAAGGCCCTATATGCGCAAATTCCTATCACAAACTTTAAATAGCGAGAGAATCAATCTTTCAATTACATGCTGTAGACTTCATTACGAAATATATTATTTAATAGCTGAAGAAAGCTGGTAGACATTTTGTTTTGAAATGCCAATTCAAGAAACACACGTCAAAAAAAGAAATCTATACTATTTAATAGCAATCAAAATACAGGTCCCTGACTATCATCAAATATGGCAAAGCTCTATGAAAATTCATGTAACAGACGTAGTAGTAACAGTAAGTAATGACTACTAACAAAATGAGACACATATACAATACATTCTGGTCTAATGCCAAACATTAAACGTACGTTTATGTGTTGCTGAATAAAGAAATTACATCTAGAATTATGAGACTTAAGAAAATTATAGGGTAGTGAAAACTATCACCACCGGAATGTTCATCACTATCGCCCCATTCTTTAATTCTGAGCTTTCCCCCAATTTATGTTGAATTACAAAAAAAAAGTCAGTGGATAACATGATATTTCCCCACATCTCAGATTCTCACTTACACAGCAGCAGTACTTATAACAACTTATTACATGTATAATAGAGGATTCTCTCTCTTTTTTATATCCAAGTAAGAAGAAATATTAACGATCTCAGTTAAGTGGGTATGACAATGAAGCAACAACTGAGTGCAACTGCACACATAATTAGTCTATGAGAGAGAAATAAAAATACAGAGCAGAATTAAGCAACTCTCTCCCTCTCTCTGTCAATGATAACTTCCAATTCAATTTCAACACGGCTTCATCACTAGCTTTTTCTTCCAACGCCCTTTCATAAATATCAATAAATTGAAGAAAATCCTTATACACAATGTAGAGAATTTGTTCAGTGTAGAAAATGCCCTTTCAGTTTGAAATTAAAACACGCCTACAAACAGAGCAGTGAGAGAAAGAGCAGTTTCTTCTGTAACTGCTGGAGTCAATTGGATTCTAGCTCAACATGACACTTTAACGACAAGAAACAAGAAATTACTGTTACGACTGAAATGATGATAACTCAAAAGTATATATGTGCTCGTGTGGATGTGTAAACTATGAGGCAATCTCAAAAACAAGGTGCCGATAGTACATAACTGCTTAGGCTTTTATTCATCCATAAATATGTTTCTTTATCAACTCATATTTAAAGACGCTTCAAAACATAACAACATATTATAACGGCGATAATGGAAGATTACTGCTCCGTAAATGCTGTACTCCATTATATGGCAACGTCATATATAACAAATATCTATTATCTGAAACTACTGTAGTTAGGTAGAAGTTTGTCTTCTAGGGACCCAAGCACAGCTTCACACCAGGTTTCAATAAGGTGCATTAACGATAAACTCATTTATGACGTCATAACTATCAGCATTATTGCTATTACTGTATTATTATTACGCACGCACAGTACCCACAAAGTACACAACAACGCCGTTTAAAAATTGGGTTGTTGTGCACAGTGTAAACTGACGTCAGAAGTAAACTAAAGAAATAGCCGAGCTTAATTATGATGGAGGAGGGGCAAGCTCGTCCTACACTTGACAGTTTTGCTGATCTGCACGTATACGTATCCTTATATATACAGTATTTATCTCCACGTTAACGTGCCCTGTGATAATCTACGTTGCGTAGGAAAACTAGGATTTACTTCTAATTCGTTAGAAAGATCATCTAGGTTCCCCTCTCGTCTCAAAAAAGCCACCTGTCTGTGTCTGGATTGAACCTGCGGTCATGAACTTATTTTAATCCATTTTCTATCGTTTAAGAAAGAAAGTGCTTACCCAAACCCTGTAGATGCTGTTCCAGGCAGAAACAACTAAAGGGTTTATTGCAGTTGGAACTATACCTTCAATTAAGGTTTCCCAGTTGCAACCTTTTTATAAAGAGTATTACAACGAAAGAGGGGTTAGGGCCAGAAGAGAGGAGCGCTTTTTGTAATCAAATTGCCTTGATAAAAACCGAAAAGTGAAATTCCTACCATCTACGCCTCTCCACAGCTTGGGAGGGGTTGAACGTGGGATCACCTCACCTACATACCAGGCGATACTCAAAATGTCACCGCAAACAGAGGGGACAACGATGGGTGGACACTAAGACCACCTTCACACCAAACGAATCTGAATCAAGCAGTCCAATTCAAGGTGAATCTCCTCATCAAGATTCAGCTTAGTGCTCCATCACACAACTATGCGCAGAATCAGTTCCTGCTGTCACACCAGTCGAATCTGATCCGATCCATCTTGATTCAAGATTGTCCATGATTCGGTTGGTCAAACTCTTCTACTTTCAGTCATTCATGAATCAACATTAGCGTGTTTCCCCGAAAATAAGACCTAGCCAAAAAGTAAGACCTACCAAGATTTTTCCAGATGTGCTTAATATAAGCCTTTCCCCGAAAATAAGCCCTATGAGAGCCCTAAAGGCTGCCACACACTATCCAACTTGTTGGGCCAACCTCCCAACCAACCCAACAAATTGTGTAGTCTGTAGGCATGTTGTGCGACCATTCCGACAGTCGGGCAAGTTGGTTGGATGAAACCATCCAACCGCTGGCTCCTCCTCCCAATCACCCAACACATTGTATAGTTTGTGTCATGGTTGGCCCAACCGGCCAACGAAAGAACGTGGGGCAAACGAGCACAAAGAGCACATCCGTTTTTGTTTCCTGCATCTGATAGGGTGATTTCATTAAAGGGAGTGGGGAGTATAGAGCAGTGATTCTCAACCACTGTGCCGCGAGATTGAAGAAATGTGCCGCCACTGGGAATAGTCATTCGTTCACTTCTGCCTAGGAGGGATTTGCTGAAGCAATGGGCATGAATATTACTGTTCTTACTACTCGTTAAAAAGCATAGGGCTAGGTTACAAGTCGCAGGCGAGGGTACCCATCTTGTCTCTCCGAATGGACACAAGGGCGATATATTGCACAGTGTTTTCCTTCACCCAGTTGCTGACCAAAGCTGCAACCCCTATCCTTTCTATCGTCTCTCTACTGTTCGTTGGGACCCAGGGAGTGAGGTCCTACACCTGGAAATTTTGCTTCCTCTATCCGTTCCATAATAGAGTGGGTTCTTTCACATGCAGATGTCATCATATGCGACGTAGAACCTCGGTTTACTGCTCATCTGAAAGAAGGTGCACTCAGGGTTTCTCTCGCCCAAAAAAAGCTGACCGTAATAATAAGCTGACCCTATGATTTTAAAAGATAATATTACAGAAAAGAATAAGACATTCCCCGAAAATAAGCCCTAGTGCTCAATTCGGCACCAAAATTGAAATAAGACAGTGACTTATTATCGGGGAAACACGGTAGACAGTCACAATGGACGTGGAACTTTTTATTAGAAAAGTGAAAGAAAACAGTACGACTTGGTTTGACTGGGATTGAGTTGGTGTGAAGACAAGGACATCACAAATCAGAGTCACTTTGATTGGATTGATTCGTTTGGTGCGAAGGCTGCCTAAGACAGCTGAGATTTAGCAACCCGTTCTGAATAGTCCCTGAAAAATTAAGAAATTAAAGGATCACTTGCATTTAAAGAAAAAATATCAAAACTAATATAAATGAGATGTGCTTCTCATAATTTCCGTTTTAATTGCAGCAAAATTCTTCTAGGACAGAATATTTTATTTCGAAATCTTAACATGGTAGAGTATATCTATTATTCAAGGTCTAATTCAAAAAATCGATAGTTCTTCAAACATGTTTGAATAACATCGTCATTCTCGCCTTCCTTTACCAATTAAATTTCCATAAATGAATATACAATTGATTCAATCTTAATCGTATAATCAACGTCACCATTTCACACTAAGAAGCATCCAAAAAAAGAAAACAAAAAATAACAACCGGCATTAAAATGATATGCACTTAGTTGTTTCTGTCAGTTACTCTGAATGCTATTATTTCGTATATTTATATAGTTGTGGTTTAAATCATTCTGAGACCACAAATCGATTTGCTTTCTAAGTAACATTCAACGATACTATAAATCATTCACTCGTATAGAAAATAAAATTCATGTCAATAATTTTAATAGCAAAGTAGAAAGCTCTTTCTAATAATAACAATATTGGCCTACACTTTAATGGATGTGACTAACCACGCACATACGTCATCATGGCACCATCTGTGACGTTTTATGGCATTTATGATGACGTCAACAACCCACCACATGACATTAATAGTGTTTATTCTGATTATACAACATCGTCTGACATTTAACTAATAATTAGGTAGGCTATCACAGTGGCAATAAAGGCGAATTAACAAAATACACAAGAGCTTCAAAATACCCAATTAAGTACTTCAAATTACACTACTGATCATTTTAAAAACACCTCGCTAAATTCATAATACTGTAAGCCGAGAGCGCGCAGCAACAGTAGGCATAACAATTGGGCGAAAATAATAGCATTTCAAATGCCCAAATTTAATTATTTTTTTCTTATGAACATATCACTACAATATCAGTATCTTCATTAAGTCCACGAACATTAAACATGCATACACACTCTCAGGGCGGATACGAGTTGATTTGCGATTCAGGGGATTCCATCAATTTGGAGTATACCTCACGCACTTTGGCGAAAAAGGCCTTGCATATCCGACTCGGTGTCATCATCATCATCATCATTATCATACCCTTATCCCGCCTGTGGTAGAGTCGGGTCTGCTGGTTCTAGCCCTCCACTCCCGTCTATCTCCCACCAGGTCCTCGTCCACCCCACACACTACTATACCCTTACTGACAACCTGCTCTACGTCTGCTTCAGTCTCCCCCTGCTCCGAGTGCTTCCAATCACCTGGGAGCGACGAATTGCGTTGGACACACCAGTTCTTGTCTGATCACTGAAGTTACGCAGCGCAACCCCAGCTAGTACTGACATGGGTGGCTGCTTGGGAAAACTGGGTACTGCTAATACCTAAAAATCGTCGCATTAGTGTAGTGTCTGTGCAGTGTCTGCATAAGAACTATGCTGTGGACGGGGCTCTAATGACCTTTGTAGTTGAAGGGCCCTAAAACACCAACAAACAACAAATCCAATCACCTGCATTGCTGAAATGGGCCCAACGAGCTCCTCCTACCCTCTTCTCATGACGTGTCCATACCACCTCAACCTACTCTCCCTCATTTTTTTCCGCGATGTCCCCCACTCTCAGGCTACCTCTAATATATTCATTCATAACTATCGGCTCTCGACACCCCGCACACATACCGCAGCATTCGCATCTCGGCTATTAGCATTCCATTGACGTGGTAATTCCTCACTGCCCAACACCCTGATCCATATAGCATAGCGGGCCTATTCACTGCCCTGTAAAACTTCCCTTTCAACTTGAGTCAGCCAGTCACCAGCAAACATGTCTCAACTGAACTCTGGTCACCTTGAAAGCTCAACCTATCATTCCATCAACCCGGGGAAAATAATCAATAAGGAAAATGGATACTGAGAACTCCAAACGTACATAATCAGGCACCGAACTCATAAATTCCGCAAAGTCTCTTCCAATCAGGCACCACGGTTTCTATTGTTTTGGTTTTGTAGGTGTTTTAGGGGCCATTAGAGCCCCGTCCACTGCGTAGTTCTAATGCAGAGAGTGCACAGACACTACGACAACGCGACAATTTTTGGGTATTAGCGGTACCCAGTTTTCCCAAGCGGCCACCCAAGTTAGTACTAGCTGGGGTTGCGTTGATTAACTTCAAGGATGAGACGAGAACTGGTGTGTCCAACGCAATAAGCCGCTCCCCACGGTTTCTAAAAGTACGCAGGCAAAGAAGGGAGAAAAAAAAGATGCAGGAATTTGTTACCTAGACCAGGTTTAATATCCACAAGAAAGAGACGCTGTCCCCATCGCCCGCCCCCAACAACACTGATCATATTTAAAAAGATAAATGACAGTTAATGCACACTGCAGAACAGATCCTATCCACTTTGCTGACCATACAATTAGCCAATTCTTTTATTTCCAGTCGTTATTATCGTTCCCATTACACCCTAGATAACAAAGGCTCTCTTCGGCAACATTTGTTGACAGTCATTCTTAAGACTATAATAAATCTATGCTTTTAACAGTCGATAACAACCGGGAGAGAGAGAGAGAGGGTCTCAAAACATACAAACACCAGAACGACTTCAATATGAGAGACAACTAAACACTGGAGGCATAAATCCATAGTGAAACAAGTGGACTTCAGAGAGAACGAGACCTGCACAGAATGGATTTGATATATAAATTGTATATATCTGTCTGGGTTGCACCACCACTGCCACCACGATCACAGCAGAAATGCTGACAGGACATGAGACAAAATTAAAGATATACTACAGTATAGAGGTTGACACAGTTGTGTTGCAAAAGTCTGTCTCTCTTCTGGTTCAATTGACAATCTACCCTCGTGTCACCATGACAACATATCCACTTTACCCTTCCCCCCAGTCCTCTCCCTGCTTCTCCCCCACCTAAATCCAGATTAGTCTGTATACGATCTGATAAGTTGAGCGTAGCGAGCAGCCAGCAAAAATTCACCTTTGTTAATAGCGTATAATTTCCTCTTAGTGCGGCGCCTTTCTGGTATCGATCTTCTGGACTGACATCAACCTGCTGCGAGAAACTGCTGCAATGGACTCGTCAGAGAGGACCTCACCAATATCGAATGAAAACTAGAATTCATTATTCTTTCTTCTCTCTTTTGCCATCATCATCATCATCATTCTCATCATCGTCATGGTCGTTGTCGCAGTCATCCTGCAGAGTGATTTCATTTTCCTCCTATGTTCCCCCTCTTCATCCCCTTCTCCCTTCATTGCCGCCTGCCCTATCATTTTTCACAACTTCAATATTCCACGTGGAAAACGTCCGATTTGCATTCTGGCTTAAATTAGCATCAAAATAGCAACACACCTCGAATCAATAAAGATATCGAGCAGAGACACTAATATTAAAACTTCACATTAATAAACTGCATTACACGTTCCTGCCATCACATTCCTAAGGATCGAGGGGTTAACGGGGGTGAGCTAACAACGAGGTCATACAGTTGTTTTAATTACAACTCTTACTAGTTTGTGCTATGAATTACGATGGAGGAATTAAGCGGAAATGGGAATTCGGTATGCACACTAAAGTAAGAGTGCACATTACTGCCTACTGCTCAACAATTTACATCTTGAGGGTGATGAAAGGGGGTATTCAGTGGTTACAGAGTCAGAAATGAAGCAGGTCTTCAAAGCGGAGTGGAACAGAAAGCAAAACATCATCTCCTAACCCTTTTCCCGCCTATGGCAGGGTCAGGTACCCATTTTCCCCCCTCTGAATGGAATGGACACAAGGGTGAAATGTTGGACAGTGTTTTTCGGCAGCGGTTGCCGACGAAAGCTGCAAACCCTATGCTTATTTATCGTCAGTGCATTCCACCGACGCCTGGCCTTGTCTTATTGATGTTTAAGGGCCCTTCAACTACAAGGTCATTAGAGCCCCGTCCACTCCGTAGTTCTCATGCAGGAACTGCACAGACACTACTACGCTAATGCGACGATTTTTGGGTATTAGCGGTACCAATCCCACCGACGCCAGGGAGCGAGCCTTATCTACCAGTTGCATAACAGAGAGGGCTCTTTTTATATGCAAATGCCACCGAAGCACTGTTCCTTGGGGCACTCCAGTGGCTCTTATGGTTATGTTATGTTACACTAACGGGTTGAGGAGTAAGCCAAGCAGACATAACAGGCTGAACCCTTAGAAGGCTGCTCGCAGGAGATGAGCAAGTAGGTTTGTTTGTTTGTCGGTGTTTTACGGCCCTTCAACTACAAGGTCATAAGAGTCCCGTCCCGTCCACTGTGTAGTTCTGATGCAGGGACTGCACAGACACTACACTAATGCGACGATTTTTGGATACTAGCGGTGCCCAGTTTTCCCAAGGGGCCACCCATGTCAGTACTAACTGGTGTTGCATTGCTTAACTTCAGTGATTAGACGAGAACTGGTGTGTCCAATGCAATTTGCCGCTCCCTGAGCAGGTAGGTGCAAAGGATGGAGGTGAGGGGAAATTTGCAGCAGCCAACGTTCTTCACTAACCACCCATGTTGGTACTAACGTGGGCTTGCGTTGCTTAACTTCAGTGATCTCATCAGAACTGGTGTGTCCAACGCAACTTGGTAGCGTGAGTGACTTGTTAATTCGTGGTCTCAGGTTCGTTCCTGGTTGAAGTTGGCAGCTTCTATCACAGGGTGCCCCTTGGTTCAAAAGAAGGATTCTCTCTATAAAGAGAACGGTAGACGTTCCTTCCTATGTTAGTGGATACCAGCCGGGGATGAAATACGTTCACTATAAAAGAAATCCAATCTCATACAGTGTAATCAATGACAACTCGACAAGGAAAGTGGATCTTTCACATTACACGTTGAGTACAGCAAGACTGTTTATACGGTATTCATATTGTCAGACACAATACACCCTGGGGCACGTACACTGGTGAAATTACAGACAACGGATTGCTTCCATGTTCGAGAAAAGTTCAAACTTTCATGCATTCACATTCTTTGATTAATGGTTTTGAAGAGATAAACAACAACGGACAATAAGTCATTTTACGCTGGTGAATTCGAGATTATGCTATTAATTTACGAGGAGGGAGGGAAAGACCTTAATTTACGCCATCTAAAGCTTCTTATTACCGCCATCATTCCGATACTGCAAACTGATAGTTGGAAAAACACCGCTTCTTTAACTACATGCATTATTATAACATGCGTTTCTTGAACTCTTTGTCAATAAAAAAAAAAAAGATAACATAATCTTAAGGACTACGCAGTAGTGTCCTTACCCGTAATAAAACGACTACAGTGATTTAAAGGCTGTATCATAAAATCGCATTACGAACTTAGAAAAGTCAGCAATAATGTTGAAAGTAGATCACAGACGTGATTCATAAAACTAATTTACGACATGTCCAACTTTTCACTAATCACAGATTTAAAAAAACTGGCACGTAGTTTCGCAATGTTGAATTCATTACGAGTCATTTAAAAAGTCGTCAATATCATTTAAAACAATATTCTGATAAGTTATAAAAGCAAATGCATTCCCAGCTCAATTATCATAATCATCACAGTACTCTTGATCTTGTCAATTCCCTTGTCCTTTCTTTGACCACTCTTTCTCATCACCTCTACCCCGTAATGTCTTTAATTGCCAATTACATCAACGAAATCATCTCTCCGTCTTCCCATGCAGGGCCGGCGTTATGGGTGTGCGAACTGGGCCTCGCGCATTTAGAGATTGCGCGGGGCCCTCTCTGAGGTGCAATTTTCTAAGTACCTTTCATATAAGAGAAGGGTATGGTATAAGAGTTGTACAGGGCCCAGCATCAGTATTTGGCACAGGGCCTAGCAAAATACAGTGCCGGCCCTGCCCCATGCCAGAAAGCCCTACTTTCCTTCCTATCGTCAACTTTTAAGTTGCCCCTCATTTCGCCATAACGGCGCGGCAACAATTTTATTACTCATATGAATTAAAAATTATTTTTAAGGGGCAGTAATTTTTAATGGTTGGCACCCGAACGGCAGTTAAACTAGCGTCGGCCCTACCAGTGATAAACACGCCACGGGTATCCAAAGACTCCACCGCAGACACCAGTATACCAATTACTTTGGAAGCTGCTTATTGCGTTGGACACACCAGTTCTCATCTAATCACTGAAATTAAGGAGCGGAACCCCAGCTTGTACTGAACATGAGTGGCCGCTTGGGAAAACTGGGTACTGCTAATACCCAAAAATCGTCGCATAAGTGTAGTGTCTGTGCAGTCTCTGCATAAGAACTATGCGGTGGACGGGGCTCTAATGACCTTGTAGTTGAAGGGCCCTAAAACACAAACAACAACAACTACAGCTAATACCCAAAAATCGTCGCATTAGTGTAGTGTCTATTGAGTGCCTGCATTAGAACACTATTCAGTGGACGGGGCTAAAATGACCTCGTAGTTGAAGGGCTTTAAAATACCAAAAAAAAAAAAGAACTAATTGTTTTTAGCCAACTCTCCTTTGTGCTGAGATTTCTGTACTAGGCCCGGGCCTATGATCCCAAAGTGAATCTTAGTAAATCTTCCTATAGTTGTACTGTACAGTATATTAATAACTGGCTTATGTATTTATTCATCATGTTATGTTAAGGTTCTCTGCTGTATAAAAACTAGTGTCGATATTTACGGTCCGTTTCTTTAAGAGAAAATCTATCCGTTCAGGATAAAGTCCTTTAAAATCGTTAATTTGGTTCTGGTCCTGACCTATCTACCGGGGATTTACTACGTAGAAAGGGCCTTTAATCTTCATCGGCCACATTGGCAGGAAAAGACACCACTCTTTCGTGAAGCCCTGTAGTAGAACATCAACGTAGTGAGAAACTGCAGTTTAAAAACAGTTTTAAATATTTCAGTGTCAAATACCACAGCTTTACTAAAGCTGTTGGAAACAGGCACGACTGTCGTCATATCCTTATCGCGCCTGTGGCAGGGACGGGTCTGAGAATTCCAGCTCTCTACTCCCGCCTATCTCTCATTACGTTCCCCATCCACACTGGGTTTTTAGTTCGGGATACCTGCCCTTGGTGTTTGGTCCACGGGAGGTATTTTATTTCGCCCCTTCCCTTCACCCTTCCATGCTTAGTGAAGACTGCCCTAGCAGTTCACACTACCCGTGAGGTAACAGATACGACCATTAGCTGAAATTTATTCAGCATACCTCTTTCATTATAGGAAATGTAATAAAATAACACTCGAGTGACGAAGATGAGAGATGACAAAATCAAAATTATTTACTTAATTTCCCAAGACTTAATTGATATGTGGATGTAGGTAGCGATATTTCAAACTGCGAAAGAAAATCAATTTCAAAATATCTCTCTAGCAGAGATACGTTTCTTTCTTTTCCAAAATCTGTTAAGTACATACAGTAACAGTATTTTTGGAGTCACATCAACTTAATATAAAACATGCGCAGCAACGCCTGATAAATTATACCATATCAGACGCCATTTTTATTGCTTTAATGCATTACTTCGACATTTGACACATATTTTCTGTATGCCGGCTTCAAATTAATGCCTTCAGAAAGTAAATCAAATTCAAAACTAGGCAACTGTTGTGCCCAACTCTTGCATAAATCAATTTTGCCGACTCTGCAGGCTTTCAAATGTCTGCACGATAGTCCTGGTCATAAATATTCTTTTGCAGAGATAAAAGTCATAAAAAATTAAAAAAGACAAAGTAGACGACTGTTATACACTTCATACCCAAACTCTACACTATAACCCTACTAGCTTCCAATTCATTTCAAATGCACCGCAGTTTTCTCATTACATACAACAGTGAGCACCGGTGGCGCGTTAGTAGCAACACATTTAGGCATTAATTGGGCTCCAATGACCTTAACAGTTGAGCCACTAGGCTTTGCGGCGGACGGAGCAATTTCACTAATTGCCAAGTTAAGTAGAATGCAGTATGACAAGCGGCTTCACTTGTTCAACTACTTGCCGCAGACACCCCGCAGTGCAGAGTCGGGTCGGCCCCGATCAACGCTAATGGATCTCTCTGGTGCAGGGAAGACATGAACGAGAAGCTCCCTCCCCCGCTTTGTGTGTCACTCGCATATATAAAACAACCTTCTGCAGGCATGAAGACATATTGTGGTATTAAATAAATAGCTCGCCAGCGTCAAACAGTAAGAGACCCTAACAAAGTGGTCTGACACTCCTAGTTAGGTCCTTGCTGATTTCCTGAGCGTCATGCAAATTTGGCGGACCATAAGCAAAAACTCAGTGAGAAGGGACACCAGGACTCGAATTCACAACAGGCTCGGCTCGTATAAATAGGTCGTAGAATTTAGACCAGTCTATAGACTTTAGTCTCTTTTGTGAATACGGGCCCAGTAACTTAAAACCCTCTGCCGAATTTTCCGCTAAGGAGTTTCCAATGCTACCACATTACCCTGCAGCTTTGTCTATTTGTCAATTGTTGTTGTTTGTTGGTGTTTTAGGGCCCTTCAACTACAAAGGTCATTAGAGCCCCGTCCACTGTGTAGTTCTGATGCAGAGACTGCACGGACACTACACTAATGCAACGATTTTTGGATACTAGCAGGATCCAGTTTTCCCAACTTGTCAGTGATCGGACGAGAAATGGTGTGTCCAACGCAATTCGCCGCTCCCCTATTTGTCAATCGTTTTCACCTACAGAAGGGTTAGGTGCCCATTTTTATACCAGTGGAACACATCAGCGATTTGTTGCGCGGTGTTTTACGCAGCCCGCGACAGTCTATTTTTCTTTCTTTTGGGGAACTTTTCCTCCGCCTACGCCAAGGGACGAGCTCCTACACCTGAGAAATTTTGCAGGCGCAGGCGTCACTGTGCCATAATTGATATATTTAACACAGTGGGCAATTGCTTTTGATTCGATTATTAAGAATGCTACAATTCCGACAAGTAGCCTAACAAGAAGTAACGCAGAACAGCTTGGGGCCTTGTAGTTTGCTAAATCTACAGGCGTCCATTCTGGTTACATTTTCATTTTGGTAGTCACCATATGTCAGACTGGTTTTATTACTGTGGAATTTCAACTAGACCAAGGAAATGCTTCTGAAATCTGTTTTCAATTAACTGCACTTTATAAAAGTCCAGTCAATATGAGAGACATTAGTTTCAGACTGCGTTATGCGATTAAATTTTTAATAAATTAAGCTCCATTAGAAAACAGGTTTTGGTTAGCGCAACATCGATGTTCATTTAACACTTTGAGGATAAATGAATTCAGTTTTATTTCTATTAAATAGATTCAAAGACATTGAAATGATGGCAATACGCTCGGCAGCCTATCAAAGAAAAATGCACATTCTCTGTACCTAGCAACCTACATAAGATATCGATTTTGGAGCCACTTTTTTCCCCTCCCAGTTCTTTCTCAAAACTAAATCGTGTTTTATGTCGACGTTATTAAACGTAAAACCCCCTAGTCTATGCTTGTAAACACATCACAACTCACATCAAAACTGCGTTATATAAAAACTAAGCGATGATGATATTGTATGAACTATCGACATTATGCTAAACGCGGCGATAATAAACTGATTCCCAATTTCCATAACGATCTTGTACCATTTTCAAATCCCTTCTCCATCGGGTCCATTTCAAAACGAGGTGATTCATGCGAGATAAATGCATCAGTGAAACGTGGGAAATCACCATTTCTACTCACATAATGATTACGAGAGATTTCGTTTCAACACCCGATTTTTAACGCGCTATTTCTGATAAATGATCATTCTCTCACACACACATTAAAGTTACTATGAATCTAGTGGACACCAATCTTTTAGGCTGCATGGCACGTCGGTACTCAATTTTTGCCGCCACCGAAATTCCAAGAAACGTACTCGAAATCGTACGATAGATGGAGCTCTATTTACCAGAGTGAAATGAATTCTTGATCTCGTATTTTTCTATCATCTCATTTTCATTGCGCATATCATCATCATCATCATTAATTTTTATGTCGCCTATGGTAGAGTCAGGTCTGCGAGTTCTAACAATCAACCAATACCCTAGGGGCGGCAGATTGCGTTGGACACACCAGTTCATGGTCTGATCACTGACGTTAAGCAATGCAACCCCAGTTAGTACTAACATGGGTGGCCGCTTGAGAAAACTGGGTGCTGCTAATACCCAAAAATCGTCGCATTAGTGTACTGTATGTGCAGTCTCTGCATGAGAACTACGCAGTGGACGGGGCTCTAATGACCTTGTAGTTGAAGGGCTCTAAAACACCTTTTCGTTCATTCGTTGGTGTTTTAGGGCCCGTCAACTATAAGGTCATTAGAGCCCCGTCCACTGTGTAGTTCTGATGCAGGGACTGCACACACTACACTAATGCGACGATTTTTGGATACTAGCAGTACCCAGTTTTTCTAAGCGACTACCCATGTCAGTATAAACTGGGGTTGCGTTGATTAACTTCAGCGATCAGACGAGAACTGGTGTGTCCAAACCAATTTGCCGCTTCCTAAAACACCAATGAACAAACAACAACCAGCAACGCCCTGATTACTGCACGAACTGTCATGTCCCACTGGATTCTTAACCTACACTCCCATTTTCAAACCAGAGACTTCCAACGGGATTAAAGAAAGTTTGGTATGGGGTCGGGGAGACCTGTAATGTGGCCCACGGTCGGCAGACAAAAAGGAAAAAAAAAATTGTCTGACAATTCATCATGTCTTCATCAGCACCAGGTTCAAAAGTCTTATTAAAATTGTGCATTGTTTGAGTGTTTTTTATAGGTTTGATGATGTATCATACTTGCTATGTCACACCTAACGTTACCTTCCCCATTTTTGTTTTCACGGCCTGCGGCACTCAATTTGTTCTTGAAATATCCGAGTGGCCCATAATGCCAGAAAGGTAGTCCATGGAATGCAGGTTGCTACTCGTTGCACTGCTGCTGCAGTTAGAATCATGTAGTCTAGTGCAGCTTGAACCTACAATTTGTAAGGATGAGAGAAGAAGTCTACAGAAAGAAGTATCTCTATTTGCATGTCAAAAGATTGGAAACTCCTGATTTAATCAGAATCAAATTGCACTCTAGTGTGGTGCTGCCAACTGAGCTCTAAAAGCTGACACCGATGTTCATATGAGAAAAACGTGGTTTGCAAGCCTGTCCTTTAGCAACAATACACAGAAAAGACAAATTTGTTTAATTTAGTAAAAGCAACAACACTGCATTGCAGCATGGTCCTCCAACAAAAAAAAAACATCTGCCAGACTTTACAAAGATCCCTGTTAGAAGCGTCCTAGCAACAGCATTGTGAACCTAATCACGGATGAGAGAATGGGAGGCGGAAGGACAGCGAAAGAGAGAGAGAGATCACATGGAGTTAATATTTTCGAAATAAATCTCTTAAAGTACAACCGCAACTATTCAACTATATTAGGGTGTCCATGTCTGCAAAGCTGATACAATGCAGTCACCTAGTTGACAGAGATCACATGCAAACGGAGGGAGGGAGAGGGTGAAGAGTTAGCCATTTGGCTGATTTCGTCTCTGCATTTACCAGAGACTTGTCGGAATGTTCATTTTGAATTGTCTGATGCCACACCATTGAATATTTTACTAGAATTAAGAGAATAAACTGCAGATTTTTTTGTCTTTAAACCTTATAAGTGAACGAAAATACATTATTCACAGTAGGCAATTTCAACAGACCTTGTTCAATTAACGGCTGCTAACACAAAACCTTTACCTGTATAATTAATGAAGTCAACGTTGAAGACATTTCATACAGCGCCTATAATCGATTAATTCAAAAGCATACTATAGTAAAAGGGCCGGAAGAAAAGATTTTAGGTAAATTTAAACAAGCTTAATAAATCTACATAATAGTAGTAATGCATACACATCATACACGTAGGGAGTAGGAGGAGGAGCACTGGATGACAAAACAGAGAAAGAGAGAGAGAAATACGACGGGGTCTTCTTCTTCCTCCAACGTCGATGCTATTACTCAGATTAAATTAATGAATTGAGGCAATGCAGGAAGAGATCCTACGATGAAACCAGGAGAGGGAGAGACAGAGTTGTACGATGAGGAAACTGAGCATGCATGTGAGGGATACAATGAAGGGATACCCTACATCGTCCTTTCCCCTCCCTTCTTCTTCTGCTTTCTCATTCGGTATTCAACTTTCCGTCAGCTGAATATACAACAAAAAAGGGAAACCATTAACATATTCATGCAGCAATTCAACAACATCTATAATTGTGTCTGTCGGTTTTAATAAGCTTCCAGGAAAGCAATGTGTATGGAGAGCAGTACAAAGAGACTAGAAGAGGGAGAGACTGAAGGATCAAATCTTGAGAATAAGAGTCTGGAGGATGAGGGAGATGAGGGCGAGAGGGCGAATGAACGACGGCCAACTAAGAGAGTGGCAGAACAGCATGTATTGAGGGAAGACGCAAAGGTAAAGAAAGGTAAGACATAAGACAACGAAAACAACAAAAATGATACAACAAAAGCTTAGTATGTGGTTATTTACAGTGAACAAATATACGGCTTCAACGTCAACTCGATACCATTGCTCATGCGTAGAGAATTCCTTTTGTCCCCCCTTCCCTGTGTAATTTTCAATATTTATAAACATCCCACAAACAAACACATCCACTCATATTCCGTCGTCCACGATTTTTCACCAAAAACCTACTTATACAAGTGAGAGGGAAATCGAAACCATATAGTCAAGCCACATTGCATGTTATGAAAATTATATTAGAAATGGAGATACGAATAAACACAAAGTCATTCTGAAACACATGCATAATTGCAATTTCCCCTCTAGAGTCATGATAACGGATGAATGTAAATCAATAATCTGCATACAACTAGCCAGCTAACTAGCAAGTCATACAGTACGTAATATTTATTATCTATCTACCGT
This sequence comes from Trigoniulus corallinus, assembly GCA_013389805.1. NCBI lineage: Eukaryota > Metazoa > Arthropoda > Diplopoda > Spirobolida > Trigoniulidae > Trigoniulus > Trigoniulus corallinus. The sequence continues at coordinate 11,400,818 of JAAFCE010005724.1, read as the reverse complement.
AGTCGAGTAAGTTCATCACCATTAAGTCATTACTAATCCTTTTCCCGCCTATGGCATGGAGGGTGCTCCATTTATCCCACTAGGACAGTAGTGGCGAACCTGTGACCCACCATGCAATTTTAAGTGACCCACCCGAACGTGAATCATATATAGTTTATCGTATCACAGTGTGTGGATTGAACGGGGACCTGGAGGTTAGAGCCCATAGATCCGACCCTGCCACAGGCGGGTGGTGAATAATTTTTCATCCATGAAATTAAATAGTGATTGCAACTGACCCACGGACAACTTTTTTGCTCTTTTTTCGTGTTATTGTGACCCGTCTTCAAAAAAGGTTCGCCACCACTGCACTAGGACAAAGAATCAAGCGAGTGGAAAGCACTTTACGCCGCCGGCTGCCAACCTAATGCTGCGTCCCGTATATGTATTTATCGTAGGTCTATTGTTCTTCGTGGAGCACTTGTCTTCCACCAACGCCAGTGGACCAGCTCTCACAAATGGATTTTTTGTTTCTTCGCTTTTTAGGGCTCTTCAACTACCATGGTCATTAGAGCCCCGTCCACTGCGTAGTTCTAATGCAGAATCTGCACAGACACTACACTGTTACGATGATTTTTGGGAATTAGCAGTACGCAGTGTTCACAAGCGGTCACCCATGCCAGTACTAGCTGGGATTGCATTACCTCATTCAGATTGTTTGTTGGTGTTTTAGGGCCCTTCAACTACAAGGTCATTAGAGCCCCATCCACAGCATAATTCTTATGCAGAGACTGCACAAACACTACACTAATCTTTCGGGGGAGCGGCGAAATGCGTTGGACACACCAGTTCTCGTCTGATCACTGAAGTTAATCAATGCAACCCCAGCTAGTACTGACACGGGTGGTCGCTCGGGAAAACTGGGTACTGCTAATACCCAAAATTCGTCGCATTAGTGTAGCGTCTGGGCAGTTTCTGCATAAGAACTATGCTGTGGACGGGGCTCGTAGTTGATGGGACCTTAAACACAAACAAAACAAACGATTTTTGGGTATTAGCAGTACCCAGTTTTCCCAAGTGGCCACCCATGTCAGTACTAGCTGGCGTTGCGCTGCTTAACTTCAGTGATCGGCCAAGAACTGGTGTTTCCATGCATTCGCCACTCCCTTAGCTTCAATGATACAGGCAAAGGAGTTCTCTTACAACCAATGGATGTATAATTAAAGTCTGGTGGTGATCAAATCCACCAGTTCCTTCATTTCAATGACAACTCAATAATTGACACAACTGATAAAGTATAGAAAATCAGACCCCTATTTGATCATCTCAATGCGATGTTTCAGGGACTTATTAAACCATTGCACAATTCATTTTCTTTTGATGAACCCATGGAGCCTTACTATGGGCACAATAGGATAAAACAATTTATAAGGGTGAAACCAATGGCTACAAGATGTGGTGCCTTGCTACATCAAAGGGCTATGTAATCACGTTTTGGCCATACACTGGTGCAGGTGACAATAATATTGTATTGGCAAAACTCTTGGAACTCCTATTACTGAAAAAAAATGTGTATTGGATTTCTCCCACTTCACCTCATTCAATTCTCTGACACTTTTTGAATCACTTAGAGAACATAAAATATGCAGCATTGGTATTCTCCAACAGAAGCATATTACTCTCCTTAAATTGCATGACAACAGTCAGGTGACAATAGCTACAAACATTAAAACAAAAGACTGTCTAGGCAAGACAACATGTAAAAGATAGAGTAAGAAAGAATGTAACTACATAACACCGTCTCAGCCAACATTAGTAGAACTGTATGATAAAGGTATGGGAGGCATTGATCTATTTGATAAACTCCAAGGTCACTACAGAACAAGGATTCACTCATAGAAATGGTACTGGCCACTTTTCAGATTTTGCCTAGATGGAAGGCTTGTAAATCTTTGGATTCTATAAAGACAATTTGTCTTGTCATTGCTAAGATCTCCAGATATGGAAAAACCTCATGGACCAGCGATAAAATCAAAAAGGAATTCCACAGGATATTCGCAGAGGCAATTGTGGGCAATTGGTAATTAAAATCATCACTCAGAGAAGATGCAAAAACTGTGGAAAATTTAAAATCACTGTATTAAATGCAATGTTGGTCCACCCAGATTCACGCCTTGTTCTAAGCCATAGATGATTGATTTTGATTGTAATTTTATTAACCTACAAATGTTAATGCCCAATGTATGATTTATCATAATCATCATCACAACCTTATCCTGCCTATGGCAGGGTCGGGTCTGTGGGTTCTAATCCTCCACTCCCATCTATCCCAACCAAGCTTTCATCCACCCCACAAACAATCATGTCCCTTTGTACAACCTGCTTCCACGTCTGCTTGGGTCTCCCCCTGCTCCTGATGCCACCCACCACCTGCTGCCCCATGATATACCACGTGAGCTCCTCCTGCCCACTTCACATCACATACCCATACCACCTCAGCCTACCCTCCTTCATCTTCTCCACAATGTCTCCCAGCCCCAAGCTGCCTCGCCATACTCGTTGCAGACTCTGTCAGCAAGAGACACCCCCCTCATTAATGCAGCATTCACATCTCGGCCACTTGCATTCTCCTTTCGTGGTTCTTCCTCACTGCCCAGTGCTCTGATCCATATAGCATAGCAGGCCTAACTACAGTTTTGTAAACCTTGCCTTTCAACTTTATTGGTTCTCTGTGGTCACACAGCATACAACTTGCCTGTCTCCACTTTAGCCATCCTCCATTTATTCTGTGAGTAACATCGGAGTCGATTTCCCCATTGCTCTGAATCACTGATCCTAGATACCTAAACTCCTTCACCACTGGTAGCACCTCATTTCCACAATGAACTACACCCCGTTGGTCCTGGCCATTCCAACTGAAAGCTAAGTACTCTGTTTTCTTCATGTTCACCTTCAGGCCCCCCTTTGCCATTGCTGTTGTAATGTCCTGTAAGCCCTGTTGAGCCTTCTCTTGGGACTCATCTAACCTTCCTACATCATCAGCAAATACTAAGCACAGGGGGGGCCCATTCCCCTACCCCTGACAGCAGGTCATCCATTGCCAAAGCAAACAGATAGGGGCTGAGAGTTGATCCTTGATGAAGCCCTACCTCCACCTTGAAGCCAGCAGTATTCCCCCATGCCGTCCTTACCCTAGTGGTGGAACCATCATACATATCCTGTATTATTCTGATATGCCCTTCATCCACTCCCTTTCTTCTTAGAACATCCCATACAACATGTCGTGGGACACTATCATAGGCCTTCTCTTGGTCAACAAAGATCACATGCAGGTCCTTCTTTACTGCTCTGTTTCTCAACCATCTGTCGTAGAATAAAAATGGGTTCCATTGTTGACCTACCAGGCATAAACCCAAACTGGTTTCCTCAGCCTCTATAGTTCCCACAGCCCTGGGCGCCACCCTTGCCCTTTAACAATGGGACAATCTGACTCTCCTTGCCATGCAGATGGCATTTGGTCCTCACTGGCTATCTTATGGAAAAGCTTCCCCAGCCATGTAATTCCTGTGGTCCCGAAGCTATGCCAAACATCAATGGGAATCTTATCAGGACCTACAGCTTTGTGACCTTTCATCTTGTGGAGAGCCCTGACTATTTCCTGACTATTTTGACCCTTTCACTGATATGTGTTTGAGATGACTGTGGTATTCCTCACACCTCTTCATTACCTCTTCTCGCTGGAATAGGACCCCACCATTTCTATCCTTGATCGTTATGGCCGTGGTGACATCCTTCCTATTCCTATCTCGGGTCTTGACAAGTCGAAAAACTTCCTGCTCACCTTCCTTAGTCCCTAAGCTGTCATATAAAGCCTCAAACTTTTAGTGTTTGGCCTGGGCAATGGTCCTTCTAGCATGTTTCGTTGCCTGTATATACTCTGCATATGATCCCCCATCTCCTTCCACCTATGAAGAGCTGCCTTCTTCTATTGGATGGCTTCTTCCACCTCCTCATTCCACCACCAAGTCTGTCTACCCTGGTATGAGCCTCCTACTCTAGCTAAGCCAAACATCGCCTTTCCACATTGTGTAATCTTCCTGGCCACCATGTCCCACATGGTATTAGCTGACGCTTCCCAATCCCAGTCCATCTGGCTAATAATCTGCTGCTGGAATTCATGTGCATTTGATGGTAACTTCCACCATCTCATTGGTGGTTCCTAACTGCACTCCTCACCAGTACCTCCATCATGAGTAACTTATGCCCACTCTCCTTCTGGAAATCCTCACTGGGGAGCACCCAGCAATCATAAATCTCGGGCCTATGCTGCATCTTGACCATGAAGAAATCAATCCCAGACCTCCCCTGGGGCGACTGAAAGGTGATGAGGAGCTTTTCCGTCTTCTGAAACCACATGTTGGCCAATGCAAGGCCATGTGCTTGTGCTGTATCAAGAACTTTTTCCCCTCTGCTGAGAGTTGGCCATACCCCCATCCACCATGGACAGCCCCATATCCTTGTTCCTCCTTGCCCACATGGCTGTTAAAGTTCCCCAAATAATCAGACGATGAGATCCATTTCCGTGCCTTATTTGGTTATCTATTGACTGTACCACCTCATCAAACTCCCCTCCAAAAATCCCTTTTGGTGGCCTCATCACAGCCTGCTTGGGGAGCATATACACTGATGAGGTGGAGCCCAATACCCTGCCATACTAAAGGAACTAACATAAACCTGCTGTTAATTCCATGGACAGCTGTACCCCTGCTGCAATTCCCTACTCAGTACAATACTCGCCCCATTTCGCCCCTCCTCACTACCTGTGTACAGTAATTTGTATCCCTCACCCAGAGCAAGTGATCGGTTCCCCTTCCATCGTGTTTCTTGGAGGAAGGCCACATTCCATGTCCCTAACCATAGCCTAGCCCCCCTACCTAGTGGGACAGCTCTGCCTGGGGGCTCCCCAGCCAGACGCCTAGAACCCACAGCAACAATGACAGGACTACCTGTGGGGCTGTACCGTCCTACCCCACAGGAGACACTCAGTAATTTTTGCATCTTTGTCATGTGAGCAGCGGTCCCACTCTCACATGACATTCCACCCCTCACACCCTATCTACTGTAGACATGCAGTCCTATGACTGCATGCCCCCAGCAAACAAATAAAACAATAACAGTACAGTCAACAAAAACAGTATCAATAACAATAATAACAAAAT
>JAAFCE010005724.1:11371230-11395220 GCA_013389805.1 Trigoniulus corallinus | reverse complement strand
AGGGCCCTTCAACTACAAGGTCATTAGAGCCCCATCCACAGCATAATTCTTATGCAGAGACTGCACAAACACTACACTAATCTTTCGGGGGAGCGGCGAAATGCGTTGGACACACCAGTTCTCGTCTGATCACTGAAGTTAATCAATGCAACCCCAGCTAGTACTGACACGGGTGGTCGCTCGGGAAAACTGGGTACTGCTAATACCCAAAATTCGTCGCATTAGTGTAGCGTCTGGGCAGTTTCTGCATAAGAACTATGCTGTGGACGGGGCTCGTAGTTGATGGGACCTTAAACACAAACAAAACAAACGATTTTTGGGTATTAGCAGTACCCAGTTTTCCCAAGTGGCCACCCATGTCAGTACTAGCTGGGTTTGCGCTGCTTAATTTCAGTGATCAGACGAGAACTGGTGTGTTCAACGCAATACAGCCGCTCCTTATAAATGGAAATTTTGTTCCTTCACATGCAGATGACAACGTATGGGGCCTCTCTCTTTCGCATCCGAAAGGAGGCACCCGTTAGGGTCAGGAATCGAACCTGCTACCACTGACGCTATATCGGCACCAACAAGGCTGATTATATGAGCGACATATCCTTCAGAATAAAAAGTGAAAGTGGGATCTCTGTGTCTTTCTTATCTCCTTGCCCTTACAATATGTGTCCGGGCAGTCAGTCATCTATTACAAAGCTAGATGAAGAAATGGGAGGAAGACTTGCCAGGGAATTTAAGGGAGGGGCCCACAGAAAAGCTCTTGGGAGTACCGAAGTCAAATGAAAGAGGAGAACGCAAAAGAGAGAGAAAGAGGTGACACATGCATAATGTAGTGAGTGAGCAGTATGTTATTTTTAATATAAGTAATGGAGCTTAAGCTCAGTTAAAGCTTTTCAAAGATATGACACCTTTTATGAGTCATTCAATTCTAGGGAGGTCATTGCATACAAAATTCAGCCGTAATAAACAACATAAAAGACAGCTCCTTCGTATGTCATTGTACAGTCCAGCATCCTAGATCGCGATACAAACATGGAAAGAAATTAGATGGAGCTGAAAACTACAAAAGGAGACATCAAAAAATATTCAATTCACGTACTCATGGAAAGAGGGGGAAATTAGGCGAGAATCGCTGCTGCTGCTACTGCTTCTTTACGCTTTTTTAGACCTACTTCGCTCTAATACAATGTTTTCTTTCTCATTAACATTACTGACCAACAAGAATTGACATTATTAGTAAGTGACATGACCCTTTATTGTCGTTAGTAGACACAATCTTCAAAATCAGACGCCCAAAGCATGACAATAAATAAAGTGCATGAAATCAGAACCATACTGGAATTGGTGACAATCAAAAGTCAGATTTCCTGGTTAACAATAATAATGGAATTGGTCAGTGGATCCCGTACCGATTGAGAATTTGAAAAGGTCCACTTAACATTAGCCTATTCTTAAAATCCCTTTTCTTATATTGAGTTTATATAGACCTTTTTCCGAATACTGTATATAGACGTTTTTCCCGTCTATACCCATCGTTTCCCTCTGAATGGATACACGGGCGAAAGAACACATGCTGCAACCACTATGTTTATTTATCGTCGGTCTACTGTTCGTTGGGGCATTCCACCGAGCTCCTAAACCTGGAAATTTTGCCTCATCTACACGTTGCGAAGTAGAGAGGGTTCTTTTACATAAAAATGCCATCGCACAAACCCGGGACCTCGGTTTTACTTCTCATCCGCAAGAAGGTGCACTCGGGGCGTATTTCTTGCCCGAAAGCAGCCAGCTCACTTCGGTCCAGTATCGAACCTAGAACTACTGACGCAATGACCGAGCATGCTACCCACAGCGTGACCGAGGCCTATCCCAACACACCTTCCGTCATATAGAAAGTAAGATCGTGGCCGTCGGCATCAGCCTATTGATCTGACCCTAAGGCAACAAAGTACTCGTTAGGGAAATAATAAACACGAGGAAGACTTAAGAAAATAAATGGTTTAAAACAATAGCGCACTTGAACAGAGGTGGCCCAAGGAAGAAAGCCCGGAGCGCCGATTGGCCAATCCAAGCCTTCCTCTCTTAAGTCTAGATGATCCGCCGTTTCCCAGTTGTAAACGTTGGGCACAACACATGACCAAACAAATTTTTCTTCGTTGGTGTTTTACGGGCCCTTCAACTACAAGGTAATTAGACCTCCGTCCACTGCATAGTTCTAGTGAAGAGACTGCACAGACACTACACCAATGTGATGATTATTGGGTATTAGCAGTACCCAGTTTTCCTAAGCGGCCACCCAAGTTAGTTGATGTTGTTTGTGGGTGTTTTAGGGCCCTTCAACTACAAAGGTCATTAGAGCCCCGTCTACAGTGTAGTTCTTATGCAGAGACTGCACAGACACTACACAAATGCGACGATTTTTGGGTATTAGCAGTGCCCAGTTTTCCCAAGCGGCCACCCATGTCAGTACTAGCTGGGGTTGCGTTGCTTAACTTCAGTGATCAGACGAGAACTGGTGTGTCCAACGCAATAAGCCGCTCCCGACCAAGTCAGAGAAAATGGATCTCCAAATTCTTATGTCCGAGAAAAAGGATAAAAAAAGGTAGCTTATTTCCAGAATGTGAACAACTAACAAACACTTGTTTCTTTTCTGCTGATAAAAAGCGTTTGCTGGGGCAAGCACAACTGATGTACAGAATTTCTAGCTAAGAATAAGATTCATCTTTAACTGCTTCAAATTAAATTAAATTTATTGCGGTGATATTTGTGAAACGTCAATATTTCGGAGAAAGATACAGCGTCATTTCTGCTAACAACATTATTCTTGATTCCCGCCTGAATCATTCAATTCGACAAACATCTAACAAAGATTACGTAAATAAAGTTTTAAGTTCATTTTCCGACAATAAAATAAGACAGCCATAATGAATTTAACAACTAAAAGATTTTAAAAGCAAAGCTGAAATTTACCATCGGGAAAACCGAGCTGCGGTAGATGGCAAGCATAGTTATAACACTGCAAATATCACATAATGATGATATTGTACTTCTCAAAAGTTGACAGACACCTTTTACGGAGAAAAACTAAATCGAAAGGAAGAAGAAGAAAAAAATCCATGATGGACAAAATCAGTTGTCTTTGAATTCCAAGGCTTCCATTGAGGGTAGTGGCTATCGTCACACAGCAATGCAATGGTAAATGACACGTTCAAAATTGCTCTTACATTCTGTTTGAGAAAAAAAATAAGTAGGGAAAATTGATCGACCGCACAACCAAAGCGAATAGAATCTCAGTTGAGTCGCCAAACTCTTTTAGGCAACACAGTACAATTTCAGAATGGTATATTATTACATAATAGGGAATGCATTTCGCACAGAAAAAAAAGAGACAATGGATATACCAAAATGTCATGAGTTCTCTGTATCAGGTACTTTGAGGCGAAGTTAACTCTGCGTTAAGAAAACGATAAAAAGAGACTTCAAAACTGCGTTACATGAAATCAAATGCTGTGTACGCTCCATTTCAAGCAAATTGATCACTAAACCGCACAAAAACGAGTATGAGATTTCGATCAATTTCAGATTGGAGGGGGTTTTATCAAGAAAAATTCTTCTCTTTCCTCCATCTTCAGTCAAAATGAATTGACTCATTAAATTTTAAGTTTCAGAATCAACGCAGTTACCCATCTCTAATGAATGCCTTTGAAAACAAAAGCTCCATTTTCTTTACAATAATACAGTTGAAGAGGTTACAAGCTCATTCAAGATTACACCTTGAGATAGTAAGCAGATAAACAGCGTTGGTAAATGACAATCACCTGGGATTCCATTCTGGGATATTATGAAATAAACAACATTTAGATTTTGGAGTAGACTTATATTCATCAAAACAGTCATTTTCAAAATGGGTAGTACCGTCCCTGGTGGCTAGATTAAAATCTGAAAAAAAAATCGGACTAGAAATACATGACATTATCCTAAAGTCGTGGCGCGCCTTATAAACTGAAAGTTGGATGATGAACCAACCTTTCAATGATAAACAAATGGATGATGTCCAAAGCTTTGATTAAAAATTAAGTGGTAAACTCATATTTATTTCTCTATTGGTGTGCCAGCGGGATCCGAGCTAACTATTTCTGGCATTGGTTAAATTAGAACTGGATGATCGTCAGATTTTAGAACAAGCTTGGCAATGGCTATAATAACAATGTATCAAACGGTGACAAAGGGTTGGGGCAGTGGTGCACATTTCAAGATCCAGGTAGGGGAAGATAAACGCGACAAGCAGCCGACCTGGGGGTGAAGTACCAAGAGACAACGTCACATGAAAGTCACAACGGGACAGAAAAAGTCTTAATAAAGCCCACCGAAGAGTAGGTATTTGGGTTGGTTCTGCCTTGAAAGTCACTTATGGATGCCTGCAAGGGCCGGACGACTTTAGTACAAAGGGTTTTAGGAAAGTGCTTGTTTTATTTGTTTATACAAATTATCCTTGTTCGTGAAGATGTGTACTTTTCTATCTCAGCCAGGATCCGATTTGCAAACCCTAAGCCAAAGAGACAAGTAGGTCACCAACAGGACCACCGTGACAGAAAAAAGCATGGGGTCTCACTTCCTGGCGTTGGTAGGCAACACTAAGTAACAAAGAGGCTTACCTATTAGGTCCATCACGAACCAAAGAGGTAAGCATGCTACCAAATGAATTACAGTACTGGAAACCAGATACAGCAGCAATAATAATTTCCCCTTCTGACACTGGACTGAGAATTTTAGCAGTAAATTGTAAGAAAAACTTTCTGCAAAATTTTAAATCATAATTTGTTTCGTTGACCATTCCAAACAAGCAACCGAGCGAGAAGTCTGGGGAAAGGGCCTGGCTATTTTGCCCTGGTACCTACTTACAACCAGGGATTTCATTTCCTTTAGAAGTAGTAGTCCATCAGATGCACATTGCAGGAGGAGTCATCAAAAATCTTTGTATATAATGACGTCATAACATACAAAAAATGGCAGACTGACCATCCATAAATCATAGCAGATCTCCCTTTCGTGACTTTCAAAATCACAAAAGCTAAGCAGAGGCATCTTATAAAGAATCTCGTTATCAACATCAAGAAAAGTCATCTCTATAATCAAAAAATGTTTGACGATCAAAAGCTATGCAATGAAATTAACGCTCAAGAATAAGACAACAGGACTGCAATAGAGAAAACAAATGTAATCACAAATCTTACGCCAACAAGTCTTGATACCTGGCAACATCGCAAAGATATTTAATAATTGTAAGTTTAATATTTATTTCTGAATAAAATTTATATTAAAAAATATGAGGAATATATATATCTCTGTGATAAAGTGAACGGCCAAACCACAAGTATGAATAGAGAAGAAACCTCATTTCTCAGGGTTTGAAGAGGTATATATCTTAGGAGGAAAAAAACTATTCGATAAAAGTCATCTATATCCCCACCGGAAGGAGGAGGAAAAGATTTTCTTAAGTCTGCAGATAAATAGCTTCTTTGTGCTTTTCGTAGAAATACGAATCATAAATATCATGTAATAACAGAAGGCAAACTAAACGCTTCTGCTAAAGAGATTGTTGCACCGTCAATCGATATTAGTCTACTTTCTACTCTTCATTTTAATAGGGCACAGTCTTGTAAGTGTAACAACGGCTCTGCAATCGATACCAACACTTAAATATGACATTTCCGTTTGCATACTCTAACAAAATCCAACCAAAAAATAGTAAAGATGACTAAACAATAAAAAAATCAAATCAAAGTCATGCATTACGCAAATTAGGTGTCAGCAACTTTCACATGGTATTGCATTATACCTTCACTGGAGAGGTTGTTTTCTTACATTTAAAAGATTCATTCCTTAAGCATTTTGCTCCGTGTACAGCTTTCAGAACACAATGCGCGGCCCGTAAAGCCTTTTCATTCGTAAAAGGCGACCAACAAACCAAAGTCCCCAAGCCCTTCCGTAATCAACTTTGATATTGCAACCATTTCTCCTGTTTTCATCTCCCCTTCTATCACCTTCTGTTTCTGCTTGGTCCTCCCCACTTCATGATCCTTTTCTCACCTATTTCAGGGTAGGGCATTCATTTGTCTCATTTGTAACGGGTACATACTGTACGAGAGAACAATTGCACGTCACTTTTACGCAGATCGGATACTTCATTTTTACCAACGCCAGGAGGCGATCTCCTGATGTATGGCATCATACCCACCACATTGGACCACTGTTGGTGATTTAAGGCCCTTCAACTATAGTTCAACTGTAGTTCTAATTCAGAAACTGCACAGACACTACACTAATGCGACGGCTGTTGTTCTTGTGTGTTGGTGTTTAGGGCCCTTCAACTACAAAGGTCATTAGAGCCCCGTCCACAGCATAGATCTTATGCAGAGACTGCACAGACACTACACTAATGTGACGATTTTTGGGTATTAGCAGTACCCAGTTTTCCCAAGCGGCCACCCATGTCAGTACTAGCTGGGATTGCGCCGCTCCCTAATGCAATGGCATTGGACCACGGGTTTATTTTCAAACCAATGGGGGACAAACTTGTGACTTCTCTCTTACCCGGAAAAAAGCCGTCAGCCTTGGTGGAGAGTCGAATCTGCAACAAGTCACTGAGAGAAACGGGTACCTAACCCTTCCGTAGATGAGAAAATCGGGGTTTGAAAGCTAAACGTCATTAATTTGTTTCAAAAGAATTTGAAAAATGAAATCTTGAGATAAAAATGCAAATTATAATTTAGCACTTTCCTGAAGACGAAAATGTCTTAACCGATTTTTTGACAAGCTCGAGTAAGAAAACTCAAAAATGTAGAAATAAGACGTTGGTTGGGCTTTCAGGATTCGTTCGTTAACAATGTACAAGACGACCAATTGTCCGAAGGCGAAATGAGAAAATGATAATTTAATACTTGTGAAACGAAAACAGTTTTCCATAACCATCATTATACAGCCTCTACAAATGTAATTTATTACGAGACAACATCCGCCTTGATAATAATAGTTACTTATGGGAGCAGTTTTGGAAATAGTAGCCTTTGGCCATCAACAATCTAACAACACTTCGTAGACCACTCACAAAATGTTCCTCCGCCCAATTCTGAGTATTTGGAGGAGACTCCGACTGATTTAAGGCGTTTGCTTGGCAATAATTCAGCGTACCACTCCACAACGTTGCTTTCAACTAGACAGATATAAATTCACCATCTCGTCTTCTACTACTCCAATGTGCCATTGTATCTTTTTAGATACAAGTCACATAGTAATGCTCCCCCCAATTACTACTAACCATCATCATCATCATCATACCCTTATCCCATCATCATCACAACTGAATGCAAATTAATTGTAACTTTTTCATGGGACTACGTGAAATGTGTTTATAATTCAATTCACTTTCTTGCCAGTTTCATGTTCAGCATAATTGCTTCATGTACTCAGCCAACATTCGCAGTTGTTCAATACTACTGGATTTCAAATATCCAGTCAAGAAAATGGTAATAGAATTTGAAGATATATAATGAAATGAAAAACAACGGACAAAGAAGAGAGGAAGGAATGATACTGGCAACTGAAAAGGGCAAACTATTGGACATTCGTATTTATATTAGCCAACTACCGACCTAAACCACAATCCTTTCAATCGCAGCTAAAGTATTCAAGAATAAGGAAAATGAAAGAAAAAAGCCGGCAACAATTCTGAAGTCAATGAAACGGTTAGACCTGACAAACAGAGAATCTAGGATTGCGAACGAGTAAAGTCAGTGGTGGATCTAGTTGTTTGTTGGTGTTTTAGAGCCCTTCAACTACAAAGGCCATTACAGCCCCGTCCACAGCATAGTTCTGATGCAGAGACTGCTCAGACACTACGCTAATGCGACGATTTTTGGGTATTAGCAGTACCCAGTTTTCCCAAGCGGCCACCCATGTCAGTACTAGCTGGGGTTGCACTGCTTAACATCAGTGATCAGACGAGAACTGGTGTGTCCAACGCAATTCGCCGCTCCCGTGATGGATCTAGAAGCCTGCTTAGAACCTACCGAAGTCAGGTCAGGCAAATGTGTGTTGGCATTGGACAAATGTTACTTTGAACTTAGAGCAAGAATCGACTGAGGAGTCGGCGCCGGTACACAATCTGATAGGGATAGACTGACACGAGTACCAGGCTCTCCCGTCTTCGTCTGAACACCAACAGGCAAAGCAAAAGCAACTCCTAACCCCTTCCCCGCCTCTGGCAGGGTTGGGAAATACTGTTCGGTCTACTGTTCGTTGGGGCACTCCAACAAGCTCCTACACCTAGAAATTTTGCCTCATCTATCCGTTGCATAGTAGAGGGAGTTCTTTGACATGCAAATGTCATTGTAGTGATCGTACACCACATGGGACCTCGGTTTTATTTCTCATCCGAAGGAATGCGCACTCGGGGCTTCTCTCTCACCCGAAAGCCAACCCACTTCGATCCAGTATCGAATCTGGGACTACTGGCGCGATAAATTGAGCACCCTATCTATTGCGCCACCGAGGCGGGTAACAACACCAACGGGCGGTTAACAAAAATTAGTACAAGGCAATAATGAAATACTAACACATATATGTTCATGTTCCTTGTCGGCTGTGTCCCTTTTTTGAATAACTGACCCACTCTTGTAATTTTTTTACAGACGTACAGTATTTTTGTCCAGTCTGACTCTGCTTTCCGCTGAATTGTCGACTTTAATTAACTAATGCAGGGACAAAGTACGAAAGTACTCCAGATCGCATTACAGGACAATATTCGTATGCGGTTTAGTATTAGTGCTGTTCTGCATTATGAGGTGTGATTCTATTAGGGCTCTTAAATCACATGGGTCCAATGAGAATTAAAGTGGAATTTATCAGCTGACAACTCGACACGTGAAAACAACTCACTGATTGTCACAGCCGCTAGGCTATCAAATGACAGAAAATCGTTTAGAGTTGTCATTAAATACCTCTTTGAATATTTCTAGATATTACATAGAAATTGTCATTTTTAATTAGTATATCATTTCCCCAGACTAATCCCACCTTGTTACAAAATTCCGTCTTTCTGCACAGAGAAGATTGTGCTGAAAACTATAACTGACGCAATTAATCACTTTAGTGCACATCCATCGAAATGAAAAATCATTTCGTCTGAAAATTTTCACTTTTTGAATAAGATCCATTAATTACTACCTTAGAATAGTCACTGTCCTGGGGCCTTGGAACAGAATTGATTCACTGAATGTATGGACACACAACACTGCATCGACAGGCAGTGGCGATGCATTATGATCCCAGTCAACAACTGATAAATCAGCTGGATAAAGTGTTCATGCCAAATCTAACTATCCTACAGCGATTTTATTACCAAGATACCATCGAAAACATTCTGATCAACGCTCTATCAGTTACATGCCCTACTCTAAAGGCCCCCCATACACGGTCAGTTTATCTTCAGTTCTAACTGCTAAGTTAAAACTGTACAGTTAGATCGTACAGTATGTGGGGAAATCTCATCGACTCTATCATTAAAAAATCTGAACTGTAGATCTTTTCGAGTGGCAAAAGATCTAACTGTGCAGTTGAACTTTAACTTCACGTGTGTGGTATTATCTTCAGACCAAAGCTCTGTTCACCTTTCATTTTGTTCATCATACCCTTATCCTGCTTGTGGCAGTGTCGGGTCCGCGGGTCCATTGAACATGCTCTAACTCGGGACACCTCAGTCAGGCGTTAGGAACCCGCAAGAATATTGGCTGGTCTACCACACTGTTCTACCTCACTGTTCCAACACCGCATTATACAACATGCCAAAATATAAATTTTGTCAGGTAATTTAGTGCTTTGTCGGTTATAATATTGCATGGTGTCTGACCTATTGCACAACAACTATAATGCAACAGGAGTCAGGCTCATAGTGCAGGTTTAATCCTCAAGTGCTCCTCTCATCCCATTGGAACCTGCACACAAAGAAGCGATTCTAGACTGAAATGCCATGCACTGGAAAAAAATTTCGGCGCAAGATTTTGCTTCCCGCCACAAACGGTCAGGTCGGTAACATGAGTGATCATGTTTGTTTCTTAACCCTTAATTAGCAATTATAATTTACACACAGGTTCTAGAGGGATTTTATAGCGAAATAACAAGCCTGGAGTAATGTAACTTGAGACAAGTCATCAATGTATTCAAGAAAAAGATGAAGGTAAAGTAATAAATTCTGGAGGTGAACTTCCGCAAACTTCGTATTATTCGCCAATGCCACCGCCACCAGGTCAGTTACAAGTTCAAAATAAATGACCATGTAAGAAGAGAAAAGATGCCATTCTGCATAGCCACAAGCATAACCTTTGAAAGACCACATAACTAGATTGGTCACCGGATGAAAACAAAGACTCCATTGGTTATTCAAGCGTATAATTAAATAAATGACTTACACGACTACTATGTGAAAATGGCGTCGATTAACTGCTGGCTATTTTAATAGTGTGTTTAAGACAGAAACAATCTATATCATAATCTGAAAACTTTATTAAGTTCTCGCTCTGTTTCGTCTACAATTAACTCATTTCTACAACTAAATTACACTGTCTGTTGTTGGATGGCAGCAGAGGACATGGCAAAAGAAAAAAATGCGTAACATTCAAGGAACTACACCAATTTTTGGGACACAGGACCAAACAAGACCAAGAATATGAATACTGTATGTAATCCTTTGTGACGGATACCTTGCTAGCGAGACTTTTTCATGCCAGACCCATATGCCTAGCTCTCTACCAGCACCCTAGCAACACCTTTGCCTTTCGTACCCATTCCAGCCGCTCCACCCCAGAACCTCTTCCAATGTGGGGATTCCCCAACCCCTCCTGCAGTTATCCAGCGCTGGACAGGTCAGTATCACATGCCTCACATCCTCCACTTGATCCCAACACAATCCACAACCCTCCTCTTTGCCATCCTCTGTTTCGTCTCCAGTAACCCAGCTCTTGTCCGAAACAGAAGTGAGCTCTCCCACGTATTGTCATAGATTACCTCCCTCTCTATGTTAAGCTTGTTCCCATACACCCTCATGGTTTTCTTTGCCGTCCTTCCCTCCATACTCTGTCGCCACTGCCCTAACCCCCATTCCTTAACATATGCACTCATAGTTGTGTTGGACACACCAGTTCCCGTGAAATCACTGAAGTTAAGCAGCACAAGCCCACGTCAATACCAACATGGGTGGTTGGTAAAGAACGTTGGGTGCTGCAAATTAACCCTCTCCTTCTTCCTTTCAACTTACTCCTCATCTCCTGCGGGCAGCCTCCTAAGGGTTCGTCCTGTTATGGATGCCTGGCTTACTCCCTAACCCACGAACTAATCCAGAATTGAAACCCGATTTCATTTTTGGCTTAAAACGGAAAGTGAGCCAGAAGCGAACCTGCGCATCTTGCCTTTCTAAAACGGGAGTGTGCAACCTGTTGTTAATTAAATCAAAGCTAGTGCTTGTGGTCTCAAGACACATTTTCCTGTGACTTTTTAATGCGTTTATACCGCCATCGTCATTTAATATTTTCTAAGAAATATTTATTTTTACATTTCTATAAAAAGAAGTTACGTTTTCACTTTACAAAAATCCATTTCCCTTATTCAAAGAAAAAAAAGGCGAAATTTTAAAAAATATCTAAGAGCAAAAATAAAACTAAACTGCAAACAAATGAAAACACGAATAAAGTGTTATTGAAATCCTAGTAACCATGACGGCCAAAAAGGTATTTTTTAATACAATGCCATTTTTAAAATCAGGACCTAGCAGATAAAAAACAGGGTGAAAGGACTATTCTGCATAGAAGTTGTGTGCTCGAGACAGTGCATGTTATGCTTGTTATCTAGTACACAATAAATCGTAACATGCGTTAGGAACGAACAACTGCAAGCAGAAACGGAAGAGAGGTCAGAGGTTGTTGTTATAAAATACAGTATATACACCACATAATATATCACCGCCACATCAGTATAACTGACTCTTACGAATCTCTTCTAAATATTCATTTGCTCTGTTTATTTTAAAACTGCAGTACTGCAGTATTAATTGCCAAATTATTTATGAACTACTGTAACCCGATGCAATAGGTCATTTTCAAGTCTTCGTTGTTTTTCATCTTCTTGAGAAATCAAAAAACTCTTATAGAGGTTATAACAGCAAGGCGATTACCTCTAATACTGGAAGGAAAACATTTCTAGTGAAAATTGAAACTAACCTACGCGTGATACACTAGGCTACAATTCCGCATTGACTAAAAGTCATTTCCGGGGGAAGAGGGAGCAATGCAAATAGAAATTCTGTCAAACTCAACAATTACAATGGATATAAACATCACTTTTAGGAATAAAGTCATCAACTAGTGCGGACATTCCAGGTTATCTGATGAGATTAATGGTAATGTTCTGGCAGTGGGTTCTCAAATTGGGGTTTGCGGCCCTCTACAACAGCGGTTCTCAACTGGTGCTCCACGGAGCCCTGAGGCTCCGTAGCAGGATTTTCGAGGCTCCGTGGCACCAAGCGCTGCGGATCCCTGGGGCACCACAAACGCCAGTCGATCGTTGTCCAGCGATTGACAAGTGGTTAAAAACAAAAACTGGAAGGATTTCCGGAACAAGAACTTGTTCCTAACATATTCCCCATTATACATCTGCTTACAGCAATTTCTGCGCATGTTTAATTTTTCAATTATGTTTGAATCAAAAATGGGGCTCCAACGAACGAACTGACTGCTAGGTAAGGATTTCGCGACTCCAAACGGGTTGAGAACCGCTGCTCCAGAAGAGGAGACCGTGAAGGGGTCACTTAGTTGAAAGTTTGGGTTATTTGCGATTACTGCCATGCTCCATCCCATTGGATGTATATCTGATGACTAAGATTTACCATTTTCTAAAAAAATAATTTTCAAAAAATGTTTTAGTAACAGTAGCCTATACAGGTAGTCGTCGACTTACGACCACTATTCGTTCTGACAGACTGGTCATAACACTGGTCATAGTACTGTACTGTGAAATCATCATCCCACCCTTATCCAGCCCGTGGCTGGGTCGGGTCTGGGGGTTCCAATCCTCCACCCCCGCCTATCTTCAACCTTCTGCCCTCGACTTGTAGGTCTTGTGCCCCTTCTTCGGACTCTGCAAGCTTTCCCACATCATCGGCAAATATCAAGCCCTGAGGAGCCCATTCTTCTACTCCTGCGGGTAGCTTATCCAAGACTAGAGTGAATAAGTATGGGCTGTATTACTGTACTGTGAAATGACGGTTTATGCCATTAAAACACTGCAATACCAGTACAACTGGGAACAGGTGGTACAAAAGGACATGGTTGCGTGCGAGGTGGATGGGGGCCTTGTTGCAGATAAGCGGGGGTGGAAGATTGGAACCCACAGACCCCATCCACGGGCTGGAGAAGGGTGTGATGAAGATGATTAGTTACAAAATACAACTACAGTACAATCAAACCTCGCTATAACACACCCTGGTTATAACACTTTTCAGCTTATAACACACAGAAGGGAAAGCCCCAGCCAGTACTAATGCATAAGTATATAGAAATTGATTGGCTATAACACACTCGGATATTACATATTACACACAACTGGTTTGGTCCCTGTGGTATTTTCAACGTGTAAGAGACCTCGGATATAGCAAACAGCTATAAAATGAAACTAGACGGTATACCCCACAGCTTAATTAAGGCTATATGGTGCAAGAGTTTTGCTATGTAGGATCAGTTTTCCAGAGCAATGGGGAAATCGATTCTGACGTAGCCCATAGTATTAATGCAGGATGGCTGAAGTGGAGACAGGCAAGTGGGGTCCTGTGTGACCACTGGGTCCCAATAAAGTTGAAGGGCAAAGTTTACAGAACTATGCTGTATGGTTCAGAGTGTTGGGCTGTTAGGAAGACCCATGAAAGGCAAATGTAAGTGGCTGAGATGCGAATGTTATGCTACATGTGTGGGGTATCACGATCTGACAGAATTAGAAACGACTTTCCCTTGGGGGG
Organism: Trigoniulus corallinus; assembly: GCA_013389805.1. Classification (NCBI taxonomy): domain Eukaryota; kingdom Metazoa; phylum Arthropoda; class Diplopoda; order Spirobolida; family Trigoniulidae; genus Trigoniulus; species Trigoniulus corallinus. The sequence goes on along the minus strand of JAAFCE010005724.1, from coordinate 11,381,170 downwards.
GGGTGATGATATTGCAGAAAAGATGAGAAGCGTTTGAGGTGGTATGGGCATGTAATGAGGAGGGGAGAGGAGGAGCTTATAAGGTTCATTGTTGGACTGCAGGTAGTTTGGGGCACCAGAGGTAGAGGAAGACCAAACCGGGCGTGAGTGCAAGTGGTGCAAAGGGACATGGTGGCATGTGGGGTGGAAGGGGACTAGGTGGGGGATAGGCGGTAGTGGAGGATTAGAACCCGCAGACACGACCCTGCCTCAGGCGGGAGAAGGGTGAGATGATGATGATGATAAAAGGATAAAATTCTCAGCAGTGTGGAATCTGGCAAAATTGCAGCTGACTGCAAGTATGTGCATCTTGAAGTACACAAGTCTAGGTCGAGTTTTGAATACATCTTCATTTTTTTTTGTTGTTTGTTGGTGTTTAAGGTCCCGTCAACTACGAGGTCATTAGAGACCCGTCCACTGCGTAGTTCTAATGCATAGACTGCACCGACACTACACCAATGCGACGATTATTGGGTATTAGCAGTACCCAGCTTTCCCGAGCGACCACCCATGTCAGTACTAACTGGGCTTGCGTTGCTTAACTTCAGTGATGAGACGAGAACTGGTGTGTCCAACGCAACTCGCCGCTCCCTACATCTTGAAATTAGCATATTTTTGTTCAGTTAACATAGCTTTGGCATCATTTAGCATTGTTTCTGTTATAACACACACTCAGTTATAACACACAGACGCAAGCAGTCCCAAAGGTGTGTGTTATATCCAAGTTTGACTGTATTAATTTTCATCACTTCCGATTGGCTATGGGTCGTCAGCCGGCCAACGCCAGCTGACAAAACTGGCCGTAAAGTCGAACAGTCATAAGTGACATACATTAGGTCGCGTAAGTCGACGACTACCTGTACGTCAATTGCAGTTAATTTGAAAGGGCCCACGGGCCATCTGAACAATTGTAAAGAGGCCACCACGCATGAAATCCTAAAAAGGTTGAGAACCACTGTTGCAGCATGTCTCTGGATCGCAAAAGTTAGTGTAGCTGCATCACTACTGGCATTGTAGACTTACATCCTTTAGGACCACGGCTTTACATTCCATCCGGGGTTTCTTCAAGTCCGAAAGGATTCACGTCCTTTCGTTGTTTGTTTGTTGGTGTTTTAGGGCCCTTCAACTACAAGGTCATTAGAGCCCCATCCACAGTATAGTTCTCATGCAGAGACTGCACAGACACTACACAAATGCGACGATTTTTGGGTATTAGCGGTACCCAGTTTTCCCAAGCGGCCATCCATGTCAGTACTAGCTGGAGTTGTGTTGCTTAACTTCAGTGATCTGACGAGAACTGGTGTGTCTAACACAATTCGCCGCTCCCGGTCCTTTCGTACCACCTGCGAACAGTAGGCTCAATATTCAACACGGTCCCAGTAAGATCAAGTACCCACAGTTTAGATAATTAGTATAATTTACCTTGCGGAATTTCGGTAGCACCACACTTAGAGTAGGTATAATAACAGGCATCACCAATTTAGAAGATAAATCCTGTAAGGACCGATGATGAAACGCCCCAAGGGACGATAAATTTCTTCTGCAAAGATTCGTCATAAATTATTGCAGCGATCTGAAACTGTTACAAGCTGTGCGCTGCCTATGGTTCTTCCATATGGCTTGCGGGCAGGTTCAAATTTAGCAGTCGTGTGTGAGATTTCTACACTGCACAAACACTGCTCATTTTTACAACACAATTTCGGCGAATAAAAAGCTCTCCATAGCACTCGCACTAACCTTGATTCAAAATGTAAAATATTTATAATTAATGAATGGATAGAATGACGACGAAAACAATAAAAAGCATACTTTCCTATGGCAATCTATAGAGTTAAAATCATCATCACCATACCTTTATCCCGCCTGTGGCAGGATCAGTCCACTGAACATGCTCTGACTGGGGCACCCCAACCAGGTGTCTGGAACCCGCAGGATCTACAGAGTTATCTATAGAGGAATCTACAAAGTTAATATATTTTCAAGAAAATCGTGACATAAAACCACAAATGAAGGTCTATTAAAGTTGAAGAAATTCTCCTCACCAAAATGGTTATAAGCTGGGGTTTTCTGAGTCACGAATTTAGTGAATTAAAGTTTTACGAAACAAGTATCCGAAGACAGACTTTGTGTCTAGTGGAGCTTCCAACACTTTAAATCATCAAGTCGGGGCAGTTGTAGGTAGTCTTTCTGAGTGTGATTTTGCTCATTCACAAGTCAGTCAGCCACCTTTCACGTGGAATACTGACTCTGAAGACGTGCACGCTTTCAAGGAGGGGGGGGGGAGTGGTAACCACCTCTTCAGATTTGACAACGGTACGCTAATGGTATGGGCCCAAGGTAGGGGCAATAAATTGAGAAGTTGGCGGGAATAACTAACCACAAAAATTCCTACTCCGCATTTAAAAGAGTATTTCAAGCCGGCTCTTCACCAATTGCATAAAAACATTTTGAAAGCGTTGGAGAAAGCTAAAATACGTGCACAAACTAGATGCGGTTTGGCGGAGGCGTCATGCACGCAACAAAAGGCGTTTGAAAACGGTAATCTATGGTTCCAGTTATTGTGGGAGCATCAAAGAATATTTGCTATTTTGGGGTTTCAGAGAGAGCGTTTGGTGGAGACATTACTGTACCTGTGACACAGACCCCATTTATAGCAGTAGAATGTTAACAAACGTCTCTACTTTTTCCTTTGGATACCCAATGTTTGTTGGTGTTTTAGAGCAGTGGTTCTCAATCTTTTTGAAGTCGGGGAACACTAAATTGTGACATTTTACTAGCACGGAACCTTCTACACGTGGTACTTACTATATCATCGCCATACACTTATCCCGCCTGTGGCAGGGTGGGGTCTGTGGGTTCTAGCCCTACACTCCCGTCTATCTCTCCCCCAGTTCTCCGTCCACCCCACATACTATCCTCCTTACGGACAACCTGTTCCCACATCTGCTTTGGTCTCCCCCTGCCCCTGGTGCTACCGACCACCTGCATTCCTGGAATTAACCTAATGAGCTCCTCTTCCCCTCTTCGCATGACGTGTCCACACCACCTCAGCATGTTCTCCCTCACTTTTTCGGCGATGTCCACCACTCCAGGCTATCTCTAATATGCTCACTCCTAATTCTGTCAGCTCTCGACAAGCCACACATGTGCCACAGCATTCGCATCTCGGCTACTCGCATTCTATTTACATAGCTCTTCCTCACTGCCCAGCACTCTGATCCGCATAGCTGGTCTAACCACTGTCCTGTTGAACTTCCCTTTCAACTAGATTGGGATCCTCCTATCACACAGGACTCCGCTTGCCTGTCTCCACTTCAGTGACCCCATCCCCCATTGATTCTGTGGGTCACATCAGAGTATCTTTCTATTGCTTAATTTGTGCATTAAATTTTTTGCGGAACACTTGAAGTGGTTTCACGGAACACACCAGTGTTCCGCGGAACACGCTTTGAGAACAACTGTTTTAGAGCCCTTCAACTACAAGGTCATTAGAGCCCCGTCTACAGTGTAGTTCTTATGCAGAGACTGCACAGACACTACACAAATGCGACGATTTTTGGGTATTAGCAGTGCCCAGTTTTCCCAAGCGGCCACTCATATCAGTACTAGCTGGGGTTGTGTTGCTTAACTTCAGTGATCAGACGAGAACTGGTGTGTCCAACACAATTCGCCGCTCCGTTGTGTATACCCAGCTTAACAGTTTTCGTTTCTCAGTCCGAAAAAATAAATGTCACTGTCTAGTATCCTAGATTCATTAGCGTCATCGCGAATCCCAACCCATTTCTATAGCCTTTGGCAGGGTCTGATGTCTATTTGTCTCATTAGTATCGAGATGCTTACGCAGCGGCGTCCGACTTCATACTATAATCGTTATTTCTCCTTATGATAGGCCAGGTACCCATGAATTCGGTAGAACCAAGCGTATTTTGAAGGAAAAACCCAAACCGAAAGGTGGGCAGATAATAATTGGAAGAGAGCTCAGAGGTCGACTCACAAGAAGGCAAGTGGTTGGAAGCAGGCTATAAATTGTTGGTCCTCTTGTTCCACTTCTCGGATCCACTTATGGGATCCAACAAATAAGTTTGGGTACCTGCAAGGTCACAAAGCAGGACGGCAGAGTTTCCTGTACGACATTATCCTTGGATAAGGTGATAATTATATTAAGGATAATGTTGATTCATAAACTTTTTAATGGGATAATCAACTTTTCAGATTTGTTGAAGCGCATAACGATAAGTGTTCCCAGTAGATGCTCCCGTTTGGGCCATTTTTTACTTCACACTCTATAGATTCAATCCAACCGGCTCAGAAAGACTTTAATTGGTTGAATCTCACAGTCAACGACTTAATTCTGCCAGCTAAGACATTGAAGCAGCAATTAATACTCAAACTACTTCCTATAGGGAATCGATTGATTCCAGGGTAAAAGTAAGCGGTTGAAATACAGACACCATTATTATTGATGCCATCAGCCCACTAATGATTACTGGGTGGTCGAGATGATCATAAGACGAGTGTAACTAGGATCGGTAAGAATGGTGTTTCCCTCCCTTATTCCCATCCCAATACCAATAAATCAACAGGTAGTAGCTTCTGCTAGGTTCGACCTGTTTAGTTGCCTTGTCCTCCCTCCAACCAAAGAACCCGGAGCAGGGGGTAGACCAAAGCAGACGTGGGAGCAGGTTGTCCATAAAGATATGACAGTGTATGGGATGGACGGGGACCTGGTAGGAGATAGGCGAAAGTGGAGGGCTAGAATCCGCAGACCCGACCATGCCACAGGCGGGATAAGGGTATGATGAGGATGATGACAAACACAAAGGCCGTCTCCAGGAAGATATTCTTATATGGCTGGCTGCCGATCGATTTTTTGCTTGTTTTCTTGGTGTTTTAGGGTCCTTCAACTACAATGGTCATTAGAGCCCCGTCCACTGCGTAGTTCTAATACACAGTCTGCACAGACACTACGCTGTTACGACGATAATTGGGTATTAGCAGTACCCAATGTTCCCAAGCGGTCAACCATGCTAGTACTACCTCTAGGGTTGGTGTGTCCAATTTTGTTTTCGTTTGTTGGGTGTTTTAGGGCCATTCAACTACAACGTCATTAGAGCCCCGTCCACTGTGTAGTTCTGATGCAGAGACTGCACAGACACTACACCAATGCGACGATTTTTGAATACTAGCGGTACCCAGTTTTCCCAAGCAGCCACCCATGTCAGTACTAGCTGGGGTTGCGCAGGGCCCGCTCTAAGGGGGGGGGGGCAACCCGGGCATTTGTCCAGGGCGCGAAAATAATTAGGGGCGCCATTTTGGCTGTAAGTGTGAGAACAGAGCACGCGAACAGAGCGCTGCTTCAAGGGGCGGCAATTTGTCTTTTTGTCCGGGGCGGCATAAGTGCTAGAGCAGGCGCTGGGTTGCGTTACTTAACTTCAGAAATCAGACGAGAAGTGGTGTGTGCAACGCAATTTGCCGCTCCCGGTGTGCCCAACAGAATACAGCCGTTGCCCAGAATGGTTATTATAAGATCTCTAGGTGTCCTCAAAGATAATCTGACCACCTTAATGGTGAACTTACGTTCGACCCTCGCTTTTAGGCGGGAAGGGGGCCGAGGGAATTTAATTATGCTTATACACTCAAAACACAAATGAAAACTTGACAAGTTGAAACAGGTGCCTAATAATAACAATGGTTTAATAATAGAAAGCAAGCGTCACGGGACGGGGAGATGGAGGGGGAAAAGGCGAATTTCAGATATTTCTTAGGAAGAAGAGCTTATCTTGAATTGCGCATATTAACTATATACGTATCTTAGATGTAATGTTGACAGTAGATCGTAAATTGGAAATATGATACAAAGTGTGATAAAAAAACTACAAAACCTTTAGCCATTTATTAAATATACAAGCAAGAAAGATTTGAGGGTAGAAAAACATCAACCAATCAACCGACCTATTCATAATTTAAAGGCACATTTTTCTTTCACGTCCTCTCTTTTCATAATGAGTTTCTTGTCATGAAATTGAATCTACAGTACCTTGTGAAATTCGGAGTAGTGTACAGAACTTGTGCGGCACAGATTGTTACAGTTTCTACTTGCTTTCATATCAAGGTCACCCATAATATAAGACGACTCCACTCCCTATTAAAAACAGACATCATTCTCAAGGGTTAAACACCCATTGTTATTTGCAGGGTCATATATTACGCTTGCATTTATTTTTTTAATTAATGTAACACAATATTCCTTGTAAGTGTAACAAGTAAATATGATATAATAGCTATTACTTTACGTTAAATGTCTAGTTTCAAGATGAAAAACAAGGCACGTTTTTTGTATACAGCAATTTTTTTCTTCAATAAACTTAGCAGCTTTATATTGCAAAGAAGATAGTTGGATGAATGACTACGGCGCTCTTTTCTTGCAGCTTCTCAAGCTAAAATTGTTTGTTTGTTGGTGTTTTAGGGCCCTTCAACTACAAGGTCATTAGAGCCCCGTCCACTGTGTAGTTTTGATGCAGGGACTGCACAGACACTACACTAATGCGACGATTATTGGGTATTAGCAGTACCCAGCTTTCCCGAGCGACCACCCATGTCAGTACTAACTGGGCTTGCGTTGCTTAACTTCAGTGATCAGACGGGAACTGGTGTGTCCAACGCAACTCGCCGCTCCCCAGGGACTGCACAGACACTACACTAATGCCTGGTTCCGTATACCCACGCGCTAACGCTATTACCGTTGTAACAGACGACACAGCACAAAAAATGGTGACGACGTCACACTGCTACTTGGGGCGCCGCAGAGCAGCTTTGCGTGACGGTAATTGAGTTGACCAATGGCCAACTCACATAGAGTACCGCACGTCCCGCTGCGTTCTGACTGGCTGGCGGTTGAGCTGTGGATAAATGGCGGAGGATAATGTAAGACATGACGGCGGCGTGTGGTGACTCCAAATAAAGCGCTGCACTTAAGGAATTGCGCTGGCGGTCCTTCATAACGCACTAGCACAAAACGTCATCAAGATGTCATCAGTGGCGACGTGATTAGGGTTGAAGTGTGGTGATACGGAACTATTCATAAGTATGCGACGATTTTTGGATACTAGCGGTGCTCAGTTTTCCCAAGCCGCTACCCATGTCAGTACTAACTGGGGTTGCGTTGCTTAGCTTCAGTGATCAGACGAGAACTGGTGTGTCCAACGCAATTTGCCGCTCCCCTCAAGCTAAAAGAGTGACGCCAACAGAGAAATCTGTAATCCCAGTACCGAAAGACTTTTTTTGCTTATTGTGAGGATACAGCACTCTGAATGTGTTATGCCTAGTTCCGTATCCCCACAGTTAAGCGCAATTTTGATGACGTTTGACGACACAGGGACATTTTGATGACGTTTTGTGCAAGCGCTTTACAAAGGGGCGCCAGCGCAATTCCTTAACGTAGCGCTTTTTTTGGAGTCACGTCATTCACAGCGTCACGCACAACCTAACCGAAGCAGACATCTCAACCGCTAGCCAATCAGAATGCAGCGTCACGCATAGCTACTCTACGCCAAGTAGCGTTGTGACGTCACCACTTTTTGTGCTGTGTTGTCTGATTCAACGCTAATGGCGTTAGCGAGTGGGTATACGGAACCAGGTATTGCTTCTTCGAACTAAGACACTCCAAAGCGCTAATAAACATGGTAACAGTTTATACGACCAGACCGAACTAAAGAATTTTAGCGCCCGCGCAGGTTCCTTGCAGGCGCACTGCCCTAAGCTAGTTTAATATTACATAAATCCAGCTTCTCAGAAGATGAACCAGTATTGCAGCCAAAATCCTGGATTTAACCATAGATTATTCTATAAACTACTACTGGCGCCCCCGGGCGACCTAGGGACCTAGTGTAAAAAGATCAAAAAGAAGGAATGCACATACAGAACTCGCAGACCTAACTCCGCATTAGGCCAGATAAATGTCTATGATGATGCGATGCGTTCAAGTAGCGCCCAATTAAGGTTTATCAAGACCACTTAGCCTTTACACATTAATAAAAATCGTTATTAAGAATTTTTTATTCTATGTTAAACATTGTAATTACTAATCCTGCTTTCGTGAGCCCTAGCCCTAGGTCCCTTCTGGACCGAGGTGAGTTACTTCTCTCGGGCGAGAGAGAGGCCCGGAATGCGTCTTCTTTCGCATGAGATGTAAAACCGAGGTCTCATGTAGTGTACGATTTCCACGTAAAAGAACCCTCTCTACCATGCAACGGATAGATGCGGCAACATTTTCAGGTGTAGGAGCTTGGGTGTTGGGGGAATCCCCCAACGAACAGTAGACCGACGATAAATTAGCATAGGGCTTGCAGCTTTCGTCGGCAACCGGCTGTGGAAAAACACTGTCTAATATATCTTTTTTGTTGTTGTTTGTTGGTGTTTAAGGTCCCATCAACTACAAGGTCATTTCATTAGAGACCCGTCCACTGCATAGTTCTAATGCATATGCTGCACAGACACTACACTAATGCGACGATTATTGGGTATTAGCAGTACCCAGCTTTCCTGAGCGACCACCCCTGTCAGTACTAACTGGGCTTGCGTTGCTTAACTTCAGTGATCAGACGAGAACTGGTGTGTCCAACGCAACTCGCCGCTCGTCTAATATATCGCCCTTATGTCCATTCAGAGGGACAAGATGGGTACCCGACCCTACCATAGGCGGAAAAGGGTTAGGAGTTGCTTTCATAAACCCAAAGCCCTGTGTAATATCCCAAATAAATAAATCCAGGACTAAATAGTCAATAATAACTAGGTAACACACTTTAGAAACTACTATGCCGGAAGAAACTGCTTGTAGGACACAACATAAGACAACAATACTTTTCAGCGGCAGATCAAACACTTAAAGGGCCCGAAGAGTAACCCAGTTTTGAGGCCCCTTGTTCTAAATACTAAGTAATGCTATCAAATCATTTTGTTAATAAAACATACTGATCAATAAGTCGTTTCCTTGAAAATGAGCTGCAATCTTTTGGCGACCCCCAAGCGCGTGATTTTGAGCTGTTTGCTTGTATGCAGGCGTTTTTGCCGCCCTGGTCAAAAATTATTTTTGCAGCGCCCGGGAAAATGACACCTTTATTCCCTCCCCTTACATCTGGGCCTACTTGTAAGCTGGCAAACTCTTAACTTTTGAAAACGTATACACAGCAGTTTGTATTCTGGAATGGACATAATCATAAAGTAACTCTGTAATTTAACCTGTTTTTAGGAGGGGGGCTGATAACAACTTCGGAAATTCCAATAAAATAGTAATGGCGCTCTATAATGTTTATAAAACGCAGTTAACAGATAACGCAGAAGCAAACCATTGGCCGCCATGGCATCTTCAATACTCCCTCTTCAGAGATGTGAAGATATAAAGTTTACTGCCCTAACCCTACATAAAGTACCAATTTGTACTCAAAAAGATACATATGCTTACCTGAGTTTCAGTCACATTTAACAATTTGGCCATATCCGCTCTTTCGCTGGACGACAGGTATTTTTTGATCTCAAACTGTTTTTCTAATTCAAATATTTGTCGCCCCGTAAACGTGGTACGAGCTTTTTTCTTTTTCACTTTATCACCGGACACTTCACTACTAATCGGTTCAATATGTTTGCATTCCTTATCCTTTTTGCGTTTTTTGATCACGGCCGGCTGCTGACAGGTTAATACATCTGAAACAACGAAACAAGATCGAGTTAATCAAGATTGATTCTAATGAGAACCTAACAACAAATTCGACGTTGACCGTATCACTCAATTACGTGACCCACGTTTCATGGCTATTGCGTGTTGAAAGCCAACTTATAATGATGACTATTAGAATGATTAACGTCGTTCAATGTCAGTCACTTCAACTTAAAATCCCAATTTCTA